>CALSBZ010046702.1:32829-48262 GCA_943591055.1 Gobionotothen gibberifrons
TGTGTGTGTACCTTCTCCTTGGGCAATCTTGGCAAGGAACATTTATTTTTCTCTTGCTTTAGTTTAGCATAATCGGAGGTTAGTGTTTGTATTACCTTTTATTTGTGTTTAGAGATGAGGGGAATAAGTGATATAAAATTTGTTGGGAATACAACCAAATTTACAACCACGTGCAATAACATTCAACTGCTTATAGTCCTGGGAATATGCTACATCTTAACAGAAAACATTTCAGCAGCAAATCTTCCACTGAGCGTATAACTGCATCAGATCCACAGCAGGTCTCCCATCTGATCTGTTTGCACCCTCCTGACATTTACCGGGATATGATGAACCTAAGGATAACGGCTTCAATGTTTTTTAACCGTAAAGCTACTGCCACCATGTGTAACGTGATTTGCTAGAAGAAAACACCCAGCAACACTTCCACATGCAGTTCTATTAACATAAAGAGCGTGCAAACACCCGCAGGCTGTGTCTTTAGCCCTGCTGATTTAGCCTGAGGTTCATCAATAGTAAGGGAAAGGTAAGGGGTTTAATGCGTATAATCGAAATGTTGTAATTTCCCCCTTAGTTTAGTCCCACTGGAGTTATCTCTGTATTGATTTTTAACTATGGTGTAGGAATAGATTAGCGTTCTACTGTTGATCATAATTTAAACACCGGATCATCGATTCCTTCAGACTGCATTCCTCGATCAGTGTCATGGACAATGTACAGTGTGTGACGGGTCACTGGTTTCTCCGCCTGTCAGCAGGAAGGAGTGTGGGATAGATAGACTGGCCTCCCCCCAAGCCTCTGTCCTGGGAAATGCTCCATCATACAAATAAAATGATATAAATTGACTCTACCAGCTATGGGGGAGGATTGATTATGACAATTTGGGTCAAAGAGTTTAACTGTTTCAAAAAGATGGTTGCAACTTTTAGAAGTTAGTGCCCATTTTGGGACTCACAGGTGCACAGATGATATTGCAATTGTAATCGTACAATTATGAATTGTAAATGGTCTAACAGTATGAAAGTGATACACCAACTATTAAGTTCCTTATAGCTAACTGTTTTTTCATTTTCTTACCATGCGTCTATGTTACTCTATTTTCAAAACCATTTTTCTTCTTTCAAATATATTCACAAACTGGATTTCAAGGACCCCTAGGAATTATACTATAAGTCTAAAATGTCAATGAGGCCCATCAGTCCCTTTCCCAAGTCAACTAAAAAGAAGTTAAGTAGCACGGCGCATGCCATATAACCACAATCTCTAAGGTTTGTTTCCGGCTTTAGGACTTTTTATACATGTGAGACCCCTCCCCTCCAACAATTCCACAACTGAATTACGCCCAGGCTTTGATTCTGCTAGGTTAGTAGAGCTGGCGAGTAGTTTGGGTTCAGCAGCAGCAGCAGCAGCAGCTGATGAATGGTTCAAATTACCCAACACATTAGAAGATGTTCCCTTCTGTTGTTTTTAGACACGGTAATTATAACAAATGAAGTCTGGACAGAGTCGGATTATTTGCTTTTCTTCCACATATGGAGAACAATTAATTTATAGTGAAGGGCCCGATTCGAAGACAAACGAGTGGACTTTACTTCCCTGTACACATAACGCTAATCTTTGCCAAGGAATTAATGTGATGCAAAGAGCTGCTGACTGCAGGATATTCATCTCTGCAGCACAACGTTCAACATCATTTGATTTAGCTCTGTACTTCATGCTATTGTTTCCAATAAAGTGTGATCTTATCTGACAGTAAACAAACAGGGCCGTGCAGACAACATATCCATATCATGATAATCTAAGTCATTTATTCTTCGTCAATGGAGATCATGAAAATCGAGTTATGTGCAAGTAATGTGAAGCTTTTTGTCATGCTATTGGAGAAGACAACTCCAATGTAATTAATATTGATCTAGAAATCCACACACTTTATAGCATTTTAACACTCAATTTCATGACATGAAACCAGAGTTGATTAACAACTCAACATTTGTAGACCTAATAATATTACTGTCTACTGTGTTTTCTGGTTTTACACATGAATACATCTTGCATTATAGACTAATGTTATACAGAAATGGATCTGAAAATCAGGAGTGCATAAGTTATTAAATGTTCACATATTATTCAGTTAGTTGATACTATGCAGTATTTATATTGCATACAGTCAGGGTTTTACCACTGTAGAAATGGCCCTTTATACACAAAGAGACCATGCAAGTAGACAAAGTATGACTTTAAAAGTATAGAGCTTGGCTGCAATCTCACTTGGTCAGAGTTTAGCATATTAGCATGGTTATTTAAGCATTCAACTATAGCAAACAAGTCCAGTTTATCTTAGTCTTGAATTATACATTGAGTCAAATCTATTATTTATAGGCTATGTGTGAGGTAGATGAAAAGTAAACGTTTTCCTCACTAGTGGAGAGTTTCTAGGAAAGCAAAGTTCCTTTATAGAAAATGGTTAGGATCAATGAAAGGGCCAAACAGATTCTTACGTTAAAAACAGATCTTGGTAACATTCCCATTCACAAAAAATTATTGTTACGTCTGTATGATCACCTTTACACATTCAATGGAAATCAATCTGTATATGACTTTAGATATTTTTTTAACTCATTCATGTATGTTTGGTGTTTGTTTCTCCTCTGTTCACATTGAGATACGCACTGCCAGAGAAGGGGTAGGTAATACAGGGAGACATCAGTCTGAAAACCACCTTTTAGGGCAAGGGGGCCTGGAAACTGTCTTTGAGGTATGTCTACACTCGCACACAGAAAAGTGGGGATAATTTCTCTGAGAAGCACAAAGTTTAGCCCTCCTCATGTCCAGACAAAAGTTTGAATATTTGATGTTATTTACTACTGGAGCTCTGTCGCCCAAAAAATGGTTCTCTGGATATCCCTGGCATATAGAGAACCGCAGTGACGCGTCCTAAAACCCGGAAGTAAACTCCTTCCGGTTCCTTCGTCAAAAACGCAATGCAATTTCTCCATAGGATTTTGGAAAATAGCTCAAAATAAGGTCTGTGGTTGACACACATTTAAGAGACGGATCACGTTTTGTTCAGCCGGATAATATCCACATGTCTACCCTACTTTTATAATTTTCTAATCATAAATCTAGTCGCCAGAAGCAAAATGCTAATGTTATGCTATAAACGAACTACAGCAGGGTCGCTGTTTCAACATCACGCCAATTTAAGATCCATATTCAAACATACAGATTCTAAATGGTACAAGTTGAAGTGTTTGTTTGAACAGTTTGCAGGAGGCAGGTAGGCCTACTTGCTTTCAAGCAGAACAGGGCAAACAAACTTAGACACGTAAACTCTTCAAAAATCACCAGCGGGGTCACTGCTGCTGTATTTAATGTCGTAGAACAAAACGTGATCAGTCTCTTCAATTTGTGTCAAACACAGACCTTATTTGGAGCTATTTTCCAAAATCCTATGGAGAAATTGCATCGCTTTTTATCGAAGGAACCGGAAGTGGTAAAAATGCTAACTTACTTCCGGGTTTTAGGACGCGTCACTTCGGTTCTCTATTTGTCATGGATATATAATTCGGAATGAATTTTTGTTATTTCAAATATACTGTATTCCTAACAATGTACAATAAGTATTTTGCAATAAATCACAAGAGAGATAATTCATATTTTCTAAATTGTACTACAATGGCTAGCTAGTTTTTATTAACGCTTACGTGCCTAACTAACTAAACTGCTAGCAAACGGCTGTGGTTAGCTAGTCAGTTAGCTAGCTAGCTTAACCTGCTAAACCAAAAACTGAAGCCTTCGTAATAGTGTGAATGGAGGGAAAATCAACCCAACAAATGGCACATTCTTCAAAAATATGAATTTGTTCAGAATAATTGTACTTGTACACGGACCAAAGATGTCTTGCAAATAGTACTGTAGAAAATACATTTCTTAAACTCACATGTGCATTAAAGCTCAACTTTTGTATTTGGCAGCATCTGAAAAAAACGCTGTTTATTGTAACTCTAAATACCACAGCATAACCATGTAATATGTTTTGAAAAATTAATAAATTGCCTTACAGTAAGACGTTGTGGGTCAGCAAAAAGTGATGTCACAGTAAAGACAAACTCAGAGCTGTGAATTTACACTCCATCTTAACTTCGTTCCCCCATCTGTGAGCGTCCCTTTGTGATTCACCACCAACACTTTTAATTGAATGTCAGTCAAAATGAAGGGGTGTTTAGGGGATGTAATGGTACGGTGGAGTGGAGTTGGAAAGTGTAGGGGTTGGGGGTAGTCAGGATTTCATTCCAGCCCTTTAATCAAGGGGTGATTTACACCTGGGAGGCCAGGTGAAAGCAATTAACTTGCCAGTAGGAGAGAAAACCAACAGTCTTGATTTCAATCGATTTATTAGCACTGCCTTAAGGTACCTATACACTATGTGACAGCAATCTTGATGTTTTAGAAGACATTTGTTACATATCACAGTAATTGTAAATGATAACATGAATGACAAATATATTCCATTAAGCTACTGCATTTCATTGTGAATGCTGGCTCACTGCCATCGCTTAAGGAGACACTTAAATAGAGCTGAGCCATTGTTAGTGTTGTCAATTACACCTGAGCTTTTCCTACTATGGCAAGTCAAAATGTGTGCTGGCTTAAAGGCCTAATGTATGTCACACTGTGAGATGGTAACATTTGTGTTTGATTACTTTTCCATTTATCCAACTAATTTATTAATTTTCTTATTGTGCTTGCATTTTTGTGATGTATTGCTTTACTGTGACATTGTTATATATACTGGAAAGAAACGTCATCCATCCATCTTCAACCACGGGAAGAGGGCCGCAAACCTCCTTTCCCTTGCTTCATCAAATAGCTCTGACTGGGATTCCAAGGCGCTCCCAGGTCAGCGTGAAGACAAAATCCCTCCACCAGTAAACCACCTCTGCGCGTTGGTTTACTCCCAGCTGGATGTGCCTGAAACACCTCTGTAGCGAGGCAGCCAGCTGGCATCCTTACCAGGTGCCCGATAAACCTCAACTAGCTCCTTACGCAAAGGCCAGCGACTCTACATGCTGAAAGTTGAAAAGTAGTTTTCCTGCAAAAATACAGAATTACATGGCTAATTAAAAGAGCGGGCCCTCGCGTCTGTGCGCCTGTCAGGGAGGGCAGCCGGTCGTCCCGGCGTCAAGTTGACGCAGACGAGTCCTCCGAAATGAGCCGTTTGTCATTTCTATAATTTTCGCGTCCCAGACTCCTCGATCCTCCGGCAGCGACCCGGAAACGGATGTCGGCGCGTCCTCTCGAAGGAAAACAAATTTCTCGAAAGGCTCGTCGAGGATCGATTATCGAGGAGGCTGTCTGGAGGAGCTGTAACCGAGGATACAATGATTTAGAGGAGAGAGGAGAGAGGAATCTCTCTGGAGGAGCTATAACCAAGGGTACACTGATGTATTCTCCGGCGTCGATTTCAGCCAACAGTGATATTTAAAAGAGGCGTGATGCATGGCTGGACTTATGTCAACGAAGCACATCTCTGCAAACTGTTCCCGTTGTGATTATAAGTTATTTAAGATGATCAAATGTGCATCAGACTTTCTGCCCTTTACCGTTTGTTTACTCACTAATCTCCCCTGGATGTTAGGCTATTTCTTTTTTTAATACAACTGCTTTCATTGTGATGCAGTGTTTACAGTGAGAACAGCTGCTGAGGTCAGTGCAGAACGCAGAACAGTGTGTATAATATATATCGCTCAATAATATTTGTAACAGGCCTACATTACACACTTTATTTGTATGCTTTAGGATATATCTACAAATAAACAGTATATATTTTTCATGAAACCATATAGTGCTTCACATAATAAAATATACAAGGGCTGTAGCCTGATATTTATCATATGCTTTAGGAGCTGTTTGTGTTTGTTGTACAATGTGTAGGTGTGTTTTGTACATTGTGTAGGTGTGGGTGTGTGTGTGAGAGTTGATGCGCCGGGCAGACAGGCGGGTCTCAGTAGCTTAAGGTAGTATCTGACATATAAATTGTCAAAAATTGTACATTCTCCGTTAGCCTACGAGCGCCACGTTCAAGTGCTGGATTGGAAATGCATGAAAAACGCAAATGTTTCAAAATGGCCGAGTTTCCCGGGGGCGGGGCTAATGGAAGCCAATTAGAAATATGTCTGCAATTCCATAAGGAATGTCTGTGCCAAAATTCATGAAGTTCGGAGAAACTGTATGTGACTACCACACAATAGGGGGAGCTACTGAGCTGTTTTAGCAAAAAAGGTATAAGCCACGCCCACATTCGGCATTTGTTGCAACACTTTATATCTCAGTTCATAGTCACCCCCATAGAGAACCGCAGTGACGCGTCCTAAAACCCGGAAGTAAGTTAGCATTTTTACCACTTCCGGTTCCTTCGATAAAAAGCAATGCCATTTCTCCATAGGGTTTTGGAAAATAGCTCCAAATAAGGTCTGTGTTTGACACAAATTGAAGAGACAGATCACGGTTTGTTCTACGACATTAAATACATCAGCAGTGACCCCGCTGGTGATTTTTGAAGAGTTTACGTGTGTGAAACACGATGGTTGTTAACATGTGGCTGAATAGGACTACAGAAGTTGTCCAGGCCGTTTTACGTCATTACACGGAACACGTAAAACACTCCCGCTAAGTTTGTTTGCCCTGTTCTGCTTGAAAGCAAGTACCTGCCTCCTGCAAACTGTTCAAACAAACGCTTCAACTTGTACAATTTAGAATCTGTATCTTTGAATATGGATCTTAAGTTGGCGTGACGTTGAAGCAGTGACCCTGCTGTAGTTCGTTTATAGCATAACGTTAGCATTTAGCTTCTGGCGACTAGATTTATGATTCGAAATTTATAAAAGTAGGGTAGACATGTGGATATTATCCAGCTGAACAAAACATGATCAGTCTCTTAAATGTGTGTCAACCACAGACCTTATTCGAGCTATTTTCCAAAATCCTATGGAGAAATTGCATTGCGTTTTTGGCGAAGGAACCGGAAGGAGTTTACTTCCGGGTTTTAGGACGCGTCACTGCGGTTCTCTATAGTATGTCTACAAATGTTTTTTTTATTTCGGCCCTCCCCTATATTCCAAAAGGAAAATGCTTTGGTGTGCCTATTCCCCAAGAGAGACTGAGCCTATCCACCAAGATCTGTGATATTTGGATACATTGTTGATGAGTTATGAGCATTTATTTCTAAGCCCCGCCTTTTTGCAAATACGTTTTGATGGCCATATTTATCGACTGAACATGCTCATTTCATAGGTTAATGTGTGTGACCCTCCACCGATGCGTTATGCTAATTTAAAAAATCAAAGTAGGCAGAGCTTCAAGAGGACCAAATGTAGAGCAGGTCCACCCGGATAAGTGTGCACAATTTCAGGTCAAATGGACTTACGGTGCGACTATGTACATTTTTCCCAAATTATTTACATATAGGTGGCGCTAGCGAGCATGTTGGACAATTTGAACCCATTGACTCCAGAATGTCACATTTGTCACCAGTCCTGCCGTCCGTGCAAATGTATACAACTTTTGAAGCGTCCTAAAGCCCTAATTTATGTAGGATAACAATAGGTTCCTCGCACTCTCGTGCTCGGGCCCTAATTAATATGCACTTCCGAAGTGTGGAGAAAAAACAGATGGATTTCCCTGAATTTGTAAGTGTTAATGTAATATATAGCATACAATGAAAACACATTTTCCAAAAGTGTAGTACAAAAGTAAATGTATTTGTCACTTTTTGCCACTGAAGTCAGTCATAAAACAGCATATTTCTGTGTCAAGAGTTAAACATATTTTTCTTGAAGTACAAACCCATGAGAATGTATATTCATTATAATCTAATAATAAAAAAATAACCTGTCTTTCACCTTACTGCAATCTATATAATAAAGCCGAAATCTCAATAACCCTAATTATGCTATTTCATAACAAATCAAACCATAGATGGTACCACTTCTCATCCATTTCTTCTCCCATAAATTAACTCTTACTCATAAAGCATAAGCACTACTTGTGCTAGAATATTAACTAAAAGTACTGTAATAGACAAATGCATTCCCCATTGTCACAGTGAAGCATTAATCTGACTGTTTTAAGATTCCAGAAGCAATTAAAAATCAGCAGAGCATGTTCATGCAGAGCTTCTTATCTGTGGAATAAACTGTGCTCTATGATTAATAAGACTGGTTCTACTGTGGCATTTAGATCCAAACTCATTATTTCTCACCATCTCTAGCATATTTGACCATTCATATGTGTGCACATTAATGACCTTGTCCTCATTTAAGTTTTGATACAATTCTTTAATTGAATAGGATCTTTTATTTGACTCGTTTTCATGAACTGTCAGAAACATACAGTATGAACCCAAGCTGTGTGCATCAATTTGAGATGAAGCAAAACGGACCGTGTCAGAACTGCTTGTGGTGCCCCTTGAATTTCATTGGGTGTTGCCTTGACAACCACTTACAGTGCCAAGGACCTGGAACATTATTCCCCTAGTATTGTTTACTGTTTTCCTCCATTCTCACATCCGGGCTCATCAAAGATCTTAGGCAGCCTCTGGAATTGTCTCATCTCCATGCGTGACACTTGGCATACGAGCCAAGTACCCTTGGAGGAAATTGGCCCTTTTTTTTTGCCTGGGATGCTGGATGGTGATTTGAGTTGGCGCTCCCTTTTTTAGTGCCTTTGTAATTTCACTTCTGGGCCTGTGTGCAAGCACCAAGTCACCCCACCCCCCCATGCCATTGGGGTGGAGATGTGTCTTGGCAAACTGGTGTAATGACTCAAGTTTCAAAGCTTGTCGATCGGATGCGGTGACGAGGCTCAAAGCTTCAGATATCAGGTTTAAGGGCCCTATTTTCTCCAGTAACTCTGCAAAACAACATTTTATTTCATTCATCTGATGAAGAGCGGGGAACATATTTCTCCTGGAGTGTGTTTCATATTTCAGGTGCAATCGGAAAAGGGGGATGAGGTTTCTCTCAGGCTGATAGGGCTGGGTATTAGTGGATTAAATATTCTATTGTTATACTAGGATACGAGTAGTAGCCTGACATAATACTGCAATAACTCATCAGAGATAGATGATTGAATGCTGCTTTTGGAGAAGCAGGTTAACATTGGTGGCCAAATGCTGCTGTTTGAAGGAAACACAAAACTAGGAAATAATATACTCTTACGAATGACACAAGGCTCATGACCCAAATGCATGTCACCAGAAACAAGGTACAAATTAACAAAGGCTTTCAATCAAGATGTTTATAAAAAATACAGAAAAAACATAAATTGTCTCTATCCATCAATAGAGTATCCAAAGAATACACAATATGAATTAATGAATTAAAACTCTCTATAATAGACCAATCTACCACCCAAACAGAAACATATGGAGGTACTGTTTTCTAAATGAATCCGTCTCAAAGCCTCTCCTCTATCCCTCCTCCCCCCCACTCTTGTAAAGTAGCGAATACTTTTTAAAGTCTATCTTGACTTATTTTACCTAGCATTTTTCCTCCACCTTCTTCTAGAAAAAGCTTATTATACCTGTTAGAGCAGCTAGCTTACCGATGCTAACAACAATCCCTGTAACCGGTGTGCTCTCGCTCCACACACAGACCCATAAGTACTTGTACTGCTCCGTCATATTTTTTTCAATGGCATCATTGTATGATCAGTTCAACCCAGTCTCACAAAAAAACGTGTAATAACTATGTTGGTCCACAACGTAGGATGTAGTATTTCTACAAAACGCCTCTGAAATGGTAAGATCCCTACGTTTTTTTTCACCATTCATTCCAATGGCTGGCATCTATGTCACGTGATCTTCACATTTCTCCCTGCAGAAAAAAAAACATGGCCGAACTTCGTTTTATTTTCAGTGTAAAATGCCTATTTTAAGGTTAGTTTGGCCATTAAAATGCGTTTTGATGTCATTTGATGAGAGAAATATGAGTTGTTATTTCAGATTATGTGTGCAGTGGATGTACATGATCTTTAATTTGCTAGTTATTACGAAGATTACTTCAGGAAATTGTGTCTATACAACGTTTTCATTGTTACCAAGGTGGTTGCTAGGGATGCTGCTATCGATATTATTTCTGTTATGTTGTGTAACTGTTTAAAGGTGTTATCTGTATTGCTACCCCCTTCCCCATCAACATTAACACATAATTATCCTTGTGTTTATTTATTTGTTTGATTAATAAACACAAGTTGGAGTCCGTCAGGACCGAGGGTCGGAGCAGCTCATTTGCTTTACAGAATATTACACCCGGAAGTAAGTATTCTCTCCGCTTCGCTTGACAAACCCCGTGATAGTCCTCAAGCTCTGTGATTGGAGAGTGTGCTCCGAGGGTTACGCCGAGCGTTGAACAGCACTTGAAATGGGATGGAACCACGGCAGACTGTCCAAAACTGGATTTGAACGGGTCCACCCCCAAGTTGGAAACATTTGCGTTACATCAGCATGTGTAATAGTTGTAAATATGCAGTGGTGTTTATTTGTAAATCATTTAGTATAATCACACAAATTCTGTGTTTTTCTTTATTTATTGATTGTTCAATACCTGACAAGGCCGGAGATGAAAAACTTGGGTCGCAGGTTCCTCAACAGTGCATTACATCTATCAATATTTGTGTATACCTCCACCATTAAACTGTCATATTCTGCACATTTCTTATACTATCTACATACATCTTATAAGAGTATAATACATATGTATAATATCAGTAAAAATAAGTGCTTCAACATAGTTAACATTGCTGGAGGTATACACAAATGCACTGTTGAGGAACCTGCGACCCAAGTTTTTCATTCATTGCATAACTACACCGTTTGTGTATATGATATGTCAATAAACCTTAGACAATCTTGAAATATTGAAAGGGATGTGCAAAATAGTCATTATATACAGTCTTTAATTAACTATTAGTAGAGAATAACGAGTAATGAATATACTTTATAGGGATCCTATTAATATAAAAATAATGAAATTCAATAACATGCTTTAACCACTAGGTGTCCCTTTATATCAGCTGTGCACGTTTATGATGTAATACAGCCTATCTACCAATTGGATCAAATATAAAAGTCAGCCGAATTAGTATTGATACTGCAAGGAGACGTATTGTGTGAAAAGAAATGTAAGATGTTGTTTAATTGTTGATATATTTATGATCCACGTCACGTTTTCAGTGTTGGCGGCAGTTCCTCATGTTTGTCTAGAAGTCTATAAATAGAGAACTACGGCAGATATGTAATATTTAATGCAGCCGAACCGTGTATTACAATGCCGTTATGTGATGAGCTCCAAATAGAAAAGCAAGCACAATCGGAATAATGTATTATTTTATTTTTAAAAACTGTTTTCGGATTTCACATCAACAGGAGTCCGGTTAACTAAAATGTCCGTGCGGAACAATAGGCTACCCCAACCCATAGATCCGTTCGGTCTGTTTCCGGTATTTGTTTATGACGATGTGATGAGATGAGAGACTGGAATTGCACAGGGGAAAATAACGTATCTATGCCACAATTGTAGATGCGGATTTTGTTAAACGAATACGTTTGCGCTGTGGACCAACACTATACATTGACGGGGTAGCAACAAAGATAACACCATTAAACAGTTACACAACATAACAGAAATAATATCGATAGCAGCGTCCCTAGCAACCACCTTGGTAACGATGAAAAAGTTGTATAGAGACACAATTTCCTGAAGTAATCTTCGTAATAACTAGCAAACTAAAGATCATGTACATCCACTGCACACATAATCTGAAATAACAACTCATATTTCTCGCATCAAATGACATCAAAACGCATTTGAATGGACAAACTAACTTTAAAATAGGCATTTTACACCGAGAATAAAACGAAGTTCGGCCATGTTTTTTTTTCTGCAGGGAGAAATGTGAAGATCACGTGACATAGACGCCAGCCATTGGAATGAATGGTGAAAAAAAACGTAGGGATCTTACAATTTCAGAGGCGTTTTTGTAGAAATACTACGTCCTACGTTGTGGACCAACGTAGTTATTACACGTTTTTTATGAGACTGGGTTGATCAGTTTCACAGATGAAAAGATCATGATTACGTAATCCTGTAACATGTAATACATCACTCCCCAAGCCTGATACCTGATGTATAATTACTTAACAAGTCTTTTATTCCAAAAGTGTTGGCCCAATCATATTGAAATTTCAGCCACAATTCAGAATCATTTTGTGTTTCCCTATCTTGAGGTGGTGCCTTTAAAGTGTTGTGACTAGAGGCAAATATGTTTATGACCAGTCTAAGAACCTGTTACATGTGCAAACCCATGGAGGGACTGGCAGAATAGATGGCAGCATACCATGTAACTCTGTACTTGTATTCATTTTACTGTTAATTTTGTATGATAAAGCATCAGTTTGTATGACATAAATTCCAGCTTCAAGCAGCCTCTTGTGCTTTCCGGTAGTTTAGCTCAAAAAAAGAATTCCCATCACAATACCTCAAGGGAGCGACCATAACAGGGAAAATAATATAACATTTATGAAAAACAGAGACGATAAATAATGTTAAGGACTTTTCGACCTTTTCAGTCTGCAATGCTACTGTATGTAGAGTTTGTGATGACTTGCAAAACATCCCTGAGGTGCTAAATATGAAGCAAAGTCACAGGGCGGAACCCCAATCTAAATGTAGTCAAAATGTATTACAAAAATGTATGAATGTGTTTAGTTTTTTTGACACACCTGCAAACATCCACTTTTTTCACCTCCTGCTCCTGGAGCACTTTATGATCAGAATGTCTGATGTTGTTTTGAATCCATCACTTGAAGTGGCAAATTACAAGCGTACCTGATGTTTGAATAATATGCTCAATATTCAGGTAAAAAGCCTGCGTTGACTGTTAAAGCATCCTCTCTAAGCTGCGATCACTTTGCATTATTGGCTGTGACTGCAAATTTGTAATGAAATTCCATTGTTGAAGTTTATTATGAACTCTCTTGCCTCTTATGCATGGATGACAGTCAAAGCAGACTAAACAGGCAGGAGGAAACAGATCTTTTTTATGACATCAATAGCTCATAGGTAACCTTTATGTCAACATAGGAGTGTTAGCATAATAGCTGTTTCATATTTCTTCACAATTCTTTTTTTAATTGAATGGCATACATCAATGGCATACATCGGGGTGTGGAAGGCTTGTTAGTTTTAACCTATTTATGTCATCATGATCAATATTGCTATTCATTGATGATCAACAGAGCACAGCAACGTGGTTTAACGGTAATTAATACAAATTGAAAGGCATAGAAAAGGAAGGAATTCATACTTAAAGATAAACTACACAAAAAAGCAGTTTCACCCCATTTTTTATAAATGTTTCAGGGGAAGTTGCACCAAATCTGTACAGATCATCCCCACCCTTTGATCAACTATGTCTAACTACAGGTGAATGGAAATTCTGACAAACCCCCCTCCCCCCAAAAAAAACCAGAAAACATAGTGTCCCTTTGTACAACATCTTGTCAATCAACCTTCAGATATAGCCATGGTCCTGATTTTTAAAGTGTGTGAAACAACGGAAGTATGGAAAGTAGTTGGTGGTAAGCCTTGACAGCCACAGGAATCTGACTTTTCAAAATTGGTCTTATAACTTCTAACATACAGTATCTTCTAGGATCAATGACCAGAGCTTTACAAAGAGTGCATCAACCACCTTATTTGGTTGACAAACACCACCCGGTTTTCAAGGTACAGTAAAAGCTGTTTAGTGGGTACATTGATGGGATTGTCGTAAACAGAAGAAATAAAATAATCAATTAAGCTAAAAATTATTTAAATATTAACAGGGACATGATGTACCAGTGTTTCAGCAAGAGGCTGGAAAGACACATCTCCATCCAAAAACCTTCAAGCTGTTTTTGTTGACGATGTTGGCAGTTGGTACAGGCTACTAGTATAATTACACCAAAATCAGTTGTTTACTCAACATTATCATTCAAGGCATAATCTTCAAAACAGTTGGAATAATGGGGACTCTTGCCAACCCTATCATAAACGTATTCAAGTGGAAATAAAAGTTATCCAGGGATGTGGAACTCCTGGCACGCTGTAAGGACCCCATGGTGGTGTTAGGGAGGCGTGTGGTGCAGTGTGTTGTCCGTTGGTGTTCGGATCAGGGGGTCACAGGTTCAAACCCCACTGCAGTCAGCATGTCGTTGTGTCCCTGGACAAGTCACTTCACCCAAATTGCTCCTGTGTGGATTGCCCACAGTATTGAGTATTGAGTATGTAAGTCGCTTTGGATAAAAGCGTCTAACAAGTAACATGTAATGTTAGGGTTAGGTGCCCTATAGGTGTAAACTATAGGTGTAGAACCAAAATATTTGGCACACCATGAACACATGTTGCTGTTTAACACTGTAGATGTGTTCCAACCTAGCCATATCCAGCAGAGGGACACCCATAATGCATCTTCCATGCAACACATGAGCACCTTCAGCAGCAGATCGGTAATACAGATCATTGTGTTGTCTTAGTGAGTTCTGAGTTCTCTATCTGCAGAATAAAAATAAATCTTTCTTTGTGAGGCGCTTGTCCAACAATCCAAAACTGATGTCTCTGACACCCTCATGTCCAAACTGCTTTGTCATGACCCAGAGCAACACAACAAAGTATTCTGGGTACAACTAAGAAATGCAGATAGATTATTGTCTCACAGATGTTGGTTGATCCATTCGACCACCTCTACGTCTGTGCTTTGCATACAGATGTCAGTGACCGTCCATATTGAACACATTCAGCAGAGCAACATAAGCTTGGCTGTTCCTCTCAAAGACCTCTGTCTCCATCAGGTTGAGATCTACTTCCTCCTCAGCTGTCAGGACAACTAGGGTCTGGTTAAACCCTGTAAGGCCCCCGGTTGTAATTTTACAACATTACTTTAAGCTATCCTAAAAAAGTCAGTACATTTTTAGTTTTTTTAAAAGACTACATTTACATAGTGAACAGGTATTTTTGTTCAGCCTCACTATGCTATTGGGTATTAAATGTGTTTATAGGTCCTGTCCATACCAGCTGTCCTCCTACAAAAAACGACCATATAGGCCGATTGTTCAAGCCCTTATTACGACGCAGAGACGCGTTTTAAAGTGTATGTTGTTTCTTACACGACCACTAGAGGTGCTCTAGTGGTCGTGTAAGAAACAACATGCTCCCGGCCTGTTCATTGCAAACGCTCCGAAGGGACGTTTATTCACAAATAACCCTCTCTGGAAAATCCTAAATTGTGGAATAGTTTGGCCATTAAAATGCTTTTTGATTCGATTTCTGGCGAGAAGTGTATATTGTTGTCACAGTCTGCTCCATCATTCACTAGTAGTTTTCCATTTCACCTG
>CALSBZ010046702.1:53262-67581 GCA_943591055.1 Gobionotothen gibberifrons
TGTTTTATAATTGGATCTGCTTATTTCCTGTTGTTAAGCTCACGTTCAAACTCATTACATTTTCTCAGGATGTACCAACACTCCAGGTACTCTGTCATTTACCAAAAAAACTAAATTGGGAGAACACTTGACAATAATTCAGTCTCACTTTTGTAGATGTGAAATCTTATCCTCAATTATTTCAAACTGTTCCAGCCAATTCACTTTCTATTTAACTGTGACATGCCCATACAGCTGTATGCACAATGATGAACTATTCCCCTCCACAAATAGCACAGCGCCTTGGCAGAAACCTGAATGACACACATGCGATTAAAACAAGTGTATGCACCCTTTCTCCTGCACTTTACCTTATTTTACAGAGCGCGACATCCTCCTGTGTGTTTACTCACAACACAAATGTTTCTCGAGACGGTACCTGGCTCTCACTCCTTGTTCTCTTGTTTCACATCTTAGGTGCTCCTTTCAACCTCTCTATCTTATCCGTCTCCAATGTTCAAGAATAGTCCTCCCATATGCGGCTTCCAAGTTTAACTCTGCCAGGCTCATTTGAAAGTCAAATGTTCGCTCTCACTTTTTCCCACCACACTTCAAGCGCAGCGCGGTGGCTGAAAACACTTAATCAAGCTTCTGTCACAGTGCAGCAATCAGAGATAACAGTCCAGGAATATGGGTCATCTCATGCTCCACACTGAGCTTACCGAGTGGCGCCAGATGCACACTAATGAGGGGGACCCCACCTTCACTGTTGTTGTTTCTGTCAGCCCTCTTGGCTGGTGTTATCACAAGACGCCATGCGAAGAGTAAAAACTACTACCAGCATGGGGCAGGAAAATATTTCAGATTCAATGCTCTGTTTCTGCATGTTATTACACTTCAACAAATGTTAAACATATAATGTGTGCCTGTAACAAACTCAGCTTTTTCAATATTGTTTTCCACATCTAAATTCACAACAGAATTGGTATGAAATTCCTCCCAAAATTAACAATGATTTGGAACAGTGTGTAGTTTTTTTCAAGGTTTAATGTTCAAGGGCTTTATTGTCATATGCACAGATGGTAGGTACAGTGTAGTTTTTTCCCAAGATACACAAGAACTATAGAAAAAACTACTTTTATCCTCAAATGTTTTATTTTGTTCCTCTACTGCAGGGGTCGGCAAGTAAGTTTGGCCTTGGGCCAATGTTTTTCTGAGCCACTAGATGGCGGGCCGGAACATAATCAAAGGCATATTTAAGTAAGTGATTGTTAAAACATGTGACACGTTCGAATGCGTGGGGGGGGGGGGGGGGGGGGGGGGGTTTGATCGTGCGGGGGGGGGGGGGGGGGGGGAGGGGGGGGGGGGTTGGGGTCCGGGGGAGGGGGGGGGGGGGGGGAGTCTCGCTGCGGCGCCGTTCTGTGATTCTCCAGATTCTACAGATGGCCAGTCCGCCACTGCTCACAAGCTTATTAAGATCCAACGCTTTTGCCGACCCATGCTCTACTGTGACGTGTTTACATGCTTTAACCCATTTAATCCCACATTTTTCCCAGACATATCCATATCTTGTGTCATTAGTAACCCTTTGAAAAAATCAATCATTGTTTTTAAAAAAATTCATGGAAAAGTAGTTGAAAATGATGTTTTATTGCCGGTCACAATTGTGACCGGTGGGATTATGTGTTGCCGTGAAAATACATGTATGGAATTAGCATACTTCTCCTATGCAGTCATCCAAATTTGTATACATCCCAGCCTAGTTATCTACACATTTAAAACTATGTCACTGGCAATCCCCATCAAATTCTAGTTAGACTTTTTACATACAACACCAATATGAACAACCATCAATGTTTTTCAACATTTCTATTTTAGTGCAACATGTATTGAAACATTAATATTATACATCTGTTGTAACATTTGAACTTTTACTTTAGTGCAATATTCTTTGTAACATTGTCTTTCTGATATTTTAGTGCAACATTCACAAACAACTGTACAGCCAGTCGTGTGATTCATTCACATTGAACATAAAAGGTAACATTTAGAAAAGGTAGCATGTAGAATAGGCGTCCTACACTGAACACAAACGCAATATATATATATAGGCTTTAGAACCAAGTGCACGATTAGTTTGTGCATCACTATTTTGAACTACAATCTACTGATTGATTAACTTGAACTTCTTTTCCAAAACCATCCAGTCATTTTGGACTTTTCCCCTTTGTCATGGACTTGTCCTTCATACTGCATCTCCATAGCCTTTATTGGGTCTGCTTTGTTTTTTTTTATAGCTATTACAGCCTCTTTGCATTCACTTATGGTTCCCTTTCTACTGTCCATGGTACATCTTGAAGCACTCAATGTGCGGTGGTGCTTTGCATTTCTCAAATGCATAGGTAGTGCGTTTGTCACAGTGACGACATCTCTGGAAACGCATCGTGTTGATTGGCCAGTAAGAAGCGTTGTCATATCTTGCCTAATGTTCAAGCAGATATCTCCTGCCCTGGCTCAGTGGTTTTGTGCCAAACGTTTGCATAAGTGACTGTGCCACTATCCCGGAGAAGGTGAGCAGATCAATAGGCGCTTTCACACCGGAGTACTTTTTCTCAGGAATAGTTCCGATAGTTCTTGGGATTTTGCTTTCACACCAAAAAGGTCTGGAACTAGAACCTAGTTCATGCAAACCTTTTCAGTCCCGGCTAGAGAGCAGGTATAGTCCTGGGGAGGAAAAGGTTCCAATTTCTGATTGGCCCATGTGCTCATAGCTTGATGCATTTTGGTTGTGGGACTTTGTCAAATGTATGTTGCTTCTTGTTCCATCTCTTGACAAAGGTCTCACTGTATTTCTCCTCCATGTTTGTTGCCACTGTGACAACATTATTGTCTTTCCAACGGACCAGCAACTTGTCTCCTTGGGTCATAACCTCAGATGTTCCCCGAGATAACTTCATGAATTCTTTCTGGGGCTTGAATGGGACATTAAACAGACAATTTTGCCTCATTGTTCCAGAGCTCCCACATCTTCTTTTTGTCATTTCATCAAGGAGTCCAAGAGAAGTGAAGAGGTTGTCATGGATGAACTTGCAACCTTAAGGCACCTGAGCTTGCTCTGCAAGAACAAGGACAACACTGGGTCCCTGACCTAACCCCGTCTCAGGGAGGAGAGTGTGGGATCCACCATATGGCTCCATGTGATGCATGTAACCACTGGACGAGGAAAGGCTCCATAGTTTGTAACCAAAGCGGATTGGTTTACCTCTTATGAATTGCTTACATCCATGGCGACCATAGTATCTGATCATTCTCTCATCCACTGACAGCCATTCTTGAAATGGCATGACTTTGTATGACTGATTGAGCTCGGAGAAGATGGGTCTAACCTTAAAAAATGGGTCGTCAGTGATCTTTGTGTTGTCAACCACATGAATTGAGGCCATTATTTCATCAAAGCGATTTCTCTGCATTGCATCTGAAATGCTTTCATTGTGTACATCACTGTCAAGTGACCAGTACATGTGTCTTCTTGGAACAGAGCTGTACCCAGAGGTGATAAGGATCCCATAAAATGTGAGGAGCTCCTCCATACTCAGATACAGTTGCTGGTCCTTGGTCTGGGTGGAGTAGAGGTTGGATATTTCAATGGTGATCTCTCTTAGAGTAGGTGGATACATTAGTAAGGAAAAATCCATTGGATCAGGGCAACTTTGTTTTATACATTCTGCAGCATTTGGGCTGTATACTGCGTGTTTTGGAATAACAGTGAAGGCGGGCCTCTTCGATAGTTTGAACACCTGCAGCTTTGCCCTTGGCTTTTCTGACTGGACCTTCTGGCTCATAGAGGCCACTGGCTCTTTATCATGAACAGCGGAGGGGGGTGTGGAAGGGTTAGTGGTGAGGATGATGTCATCATCATTGATAACGTTGTTCCTGTCATGATCAGTTTGCTGAAGTTCAGCATATGCATTCAACAGCTTGGCTGGCACATGGCCTGACTCCCCCTCATAGTCCATATCTGAACCATCGCTATCACTGAGGAAAGCATCGTTCTCAGTTTGAGGGATAACTGTAATGTTGAATGCCTTATCTGGGCTGTCCCCTAGATCCAACATATCCAGAACTTGACTCAAGGTAAAGCTAAAAGAAACAACACATTAAGAAATTAGGTTAAAAGACTATGTATGTGTAAATGTGTATACCTAGATGCACTGTGTTATCTGTTTCCACATTGAAAAAAGTTAAGTTATTGCAAATGCATTTATCAATACTAGATACCTTAAATATTGTGTTTACCAAAAATCATTGTACTATCTTTACGTTAACATTCTTTACTAACTGTTTTTCTGGGAGCTTTGAGGCAGCCACCCTCTTCACTTGGTGCAACCAGGAAGTGAATAGCTCCAGTCATGTGACAATCTACACTAAACATGTGACACATATTTAATGTGTCACATGAGACCCTTTATATATCCAATATTTTCTGGAAATACATTGATATATAATTCAGAAACATTTATAGAGCCTTACAAGTGAAAATATGTTTTACGGTCACTATTGTGACCAATGGGATTAAATGGGTTGTTTAAAAAGGTATTTCTTTGTCTCATTGAATTGATTTATTCAAAACAAGGGACAGTGTACATTAATCAACTTTGACAACTTTTACCAATATAAATGACCATGTACTGTATCACAAAAAAGAGGTTATGATATCAATGTTGTCCAGACACTTTGTATTGATTAAATATAAGGCAATTTCATTTTTGTTGTACTTTAATGAATAAGTATAGTGAAACAGCATACAAAGATAAATATAAATATTAACTTATTAAAAACAAAAAGATAAAGCCAAAAACTGAAGTTTGTCACAGCAGTAGAAAAAGTTTTTTAAATACATTTGAAAACAGTGAAAGCCAGTGGAAGTATTATAACTTCTAAGAGTATTTTTCACTTGCAAAGTTTTAGAGAAGGATCTGTAAAATGGAAAGAACATGGAAAGTCCCTATGATTTCCGTTTCCTGGGATGTTAAAGGAGGAATGGTTCTGAGCTCCAGCATACCTTCGCTTCATGCTTCTTTCTATGCTTGTTAAACACGGTAGGATATCCATTAGGGTGTGCAGGCCTGTAGAGATGCTTTGGATCTGAATTCAAGGTCTACGCCAGGAAAAATATCTGCTGTCGCCTGCCTCGTCTTTGAGGGCATTTCCCAGGGGGCAGCTGTGCTCTGAGGGAAGCAGACAAGTATAATGGACAAAAAGCATTTCACACCATCGTTCCCATTGTGAATGTGAAAGCTTTATGTGTCATCATTGAAAATATATTTTCTTTATATTTTCAGACCACATGAGATTGTCCCCCAGCCATGGTTTTCTCTATATCAAGATTTGACATATAACATGTTATTCATTCCAGATCCTTGTGAAATATAAATATCTAACTTGTTTGATTGAATATCACCCATGTTGATGAAATACAATAACTGTGGACAAACGTTTCCATTGTATCTCTCTTCCCTTCACGTCACACATGGTAATTGTAATCATATTTTTTTTGAATCTGCACCCTTTCAGGTTTAGAGAGATTGAACCCATCATATAACATGATCAATAAGATATCCATTTTCATAGTTTTAAAAGAAAATCTACAATCATCACTTAAAGCAACTCAATGACTAAAAACAAGGTTGAAGGCAAAACGTACCTTTCTTCCAGCCCATACACACAGATACGCATACACATTCTTTTAAAGCCCATGTCCACCGTACAGACTGTCAAGCATGTTAAGTGTGACAGGAGCACAATGAAATACAAATAGCCTTGAATTGTGTTTGGTGAGGGTGAAAAAAGGAGGGAAAGGGAAACAGGATTACCAGGAATGAGGGCTTAAAATGACTCTCCAGGTACGGATTATACATTTATTGGGAGTTGTACCTGTTTTTCTGTTTTGGAAGGTGTGTATGATGGACTTTTTTCTTATAGTTCTGGCATTGCACCTTTTTTGAGCTCTTCTGGTTGAAGAAATAGTTGTCCAAGGGGTACGCATGACCCACTTCTGGTTGGCTTATGTTAGTAATTTAATCAATGTTTTAATGGCATAATTTAGTTTAAATGTTGATTTTACTGAGAAAACAGAAGTTTTCGCGCACAATGTATGTTAAGCTTTTATTTTGAAAAGACTTCCGGCCAAACAAGAATACAGGTTTATTTTGAAAAACTATCCCGGAAGTTATCTCTGAAATACTGACGGTAACTTGAACTCAATGTTTGACCAAACGTAAACATTACCAGCCGTTGAAATAAGATGAAAAAGTGATGCAGGAGAGTATGTAGAGAAAAGGCGTGTTTAGTCATGTGTTGAATCTACAAAGCAAAGATCCTCTGTTTAGTGTGATGTCGGACATTGAAGAAACAAGCGGAAGTCACCAGCAGAAACGCCAGCTGAAAAAGAAGGGGGAGTCTACCTGAGTTATAAAAGGAGAGAAGAGGTTCCGTTCGTCCTCTCTTTCACCTACCCTGCGGAGGACAACAGCTGTGTTCCTCCCCTCCTTTGAACTGCCGCCTGCTTGTAACATTACCGTGCCTTATTTTTATTAAATTACCACCATTTGAAACTTATAGTCGAGACTCATTGTTCTCCTTATTTTAAAACTTTCTCTCCTGGACTCGAGAAAAACGAATAAGCTATCACTTACCCTAGCCCTGATCAATCCAACTCTTCATGCCTAAACATACCCAAGCCAATCAATGAAGGCAATCAAAAGACAGAAATATGGGTCATGCCTTAGTAACAATAATTTGTATTATATATAATTTGATGATAAACTGCATGTGGTTTTGTATAATAATTAGCCACGTGCTTCAGTTTGTTGCAGGTGTATGTTGGGAGCTATAGGCTTTCAGAACAAAGGGTGTTCATTGTGGTGATAACGGCTGTCAGATCAATGAGGTTTCAGTAAAATGGGACCCTTTTCAGACTATTTGTGTCTCAGAATAATGGAACAATTGGCATTCCCCATTGAACCAGCTGTACTGGTTGGTTAAAGGAAGTTATATACTAGGGTTACATTGGCTTCTTTTTTTATGTGGTACACTAGATTTGCTGTTTCTAATAGTCACTACTACTTCTCCCAGTGAGTAGAGCTGTTAGGTCAGTGTGAGGCCTGGCTCATTGAGGGCACACAGCTCTCAAGATAACTCCAAAAGAGTTATAAGTAGGGTTCTGTTATGATTCGCTTTTACCTTATACAGTTCACCCACTCATCATGGTGTCCCATCATTCCATTGCATTCAGTGATTGCTGCTGCTCACAAGAGAGCAGCTGTCCGCGGCCAAACCTGGCTCCACCAACACAACCTGATTGAGATAAACGTGGAGCAAAACCCTAAAGTGATGCAGCCAGTGGATGATTAGTCTTTTGAAGATATGGTTGGCTGGTTTGTGTTTTTACTAGGGCCGGGACTCGATTAAAAAAATTAATCTAATTAATTAGAGGCTTTGTAATTAATTAATCGAAATTAATCGCATTTTTAATCACATATAAATAAAGCTGCTGGATTCTTTTTGTCACTGTCTTTCTGCATGGCAGCTCATATGTTGTGTCAGACGATGCAATCTGTAGTACCTTTTGGAGCCCCTTATCTTCTACCACTCCAAGTGGTCTACAGTCGAGTGCAATCCAGTGAGCCAGGGAGTTGGTTATTTTTTCAGACGTGGACTTAGTTATCCTGGCCCTGAAACCAGTCATCTGGTTGAGTGTGGGTTGGGTGTAGGGCTGGGCGATTTTTTCGGTTTTAACGATTAATTTGCATTTTTACTTTCCTACGGTTTGTGAAATGGCTGAACCGAAAAATCGCGATTTAAAAACATTTCTAGACTCCGCAGATTTGTTTTGCTTTAAGGGACTCCGTAGCTTACTCTCTCACAGTTCGTTCATGTCGCTGCAGCTGCTCCCCCGTGCTCCCCGCATCCATTTCCGGGTTCTTCACAGCGCCTCTCATTTTCTCTTCAGACATCATAGAAGCCGTTTTTGTTCTTGTTCCTTCTGTGGAACCTCCCGCCACCTCTTTGTCTTTACCATCCATCTTCTTTACAGCTTTTCCTGCCATTTCTCCGTTTTTTTCCGCTGCTCTCAGCTCCTCCGTTTCCACTTCCTCATTCTTCTCCGTCTCAAACATTCCTGACATTCCAGAACGCACGTTTCCCATCCACGGGGCCAACCAAAGCGGTCTCATCAGCTTCTTCGTACATGTTTGACTATTGTTCACTGTGGTTTGTTGTTGTCTGAAGTCATGCACGTTAGTTGGTGCTCCAGTATAATCGGTACGCCTGAAACTCATCCAGTGAGAAACGTTCAGCTGTGCAAAAATAAGTGCGATTAAAATGCGTTAATTTCTTTAACGCGTTAATTTTTGTGTAATTAATTAATCTTAATTAACGCGTTAAAGTCCCGGCCCTAGTTTTTACATATTTTTAGAGAGAGAGAGAGAGAGAGAGAGAGAGAGAGAGAGAGAGAGAGAGAGAGAGAGAGAGAGAGAGAGAGAGAGAGAGAGAGAGAGATCCTTTGCTTAGTCATAAATATTGTTGCATCATTTTGAAAGGTTATTTACTCATTTTCATATCAACATGAGCTGGAAATGGGAAAGGTTGATATTCGAGATGGGCTAATGAGTACACACAGAAAGTCCCAAACAGGCAAGCACATTATGCTGTGTACACCATTACATGTGATGCAGAAAGTATTTGTGAGAAAAGGGGCTTTATTTGTGCCTCTTGTCTGTAAAAGGTTGAGATTTGCATATAAATTGACCATCTTATTTCTCTCACTGCAGCCCTTGCAGCCTTTATTTAATTTGTGGTCATATTAATGAGTTCTGTTAGTATGGCACACAATGGGACAACTTATACGGTACACTTGAATGCAGATTGTCAGTTTGGGTAACAGTCTAATTTTTTTTATTGGACTGCTGCTTTCCAACTTTGATAAAACTTGCACGTTTTGTATGTTGACTGTTGTTTCTTTTCAAAGCAAAAGTATAATCTGTTTTCCTGAAACAACTGGCCAAAAAGAAATACATACAATTCATGACATTTGTTTACATTGGAATGGGATTAAAATTGCACATTGGCAAAAAAGCTTTTGTCAGAATCATTACATTTTATAAAGAGATGAATAATAAATCTGTGCAAAGTCTTGATGAACCTTGAATTTAGGAGGTGCAATGTGGATTGCATCATGGTGGTGAAACAGTGGATCAGCCCTTAAGCCTGGCAAGGGACTCTCCCATCCAATACGTGTGCTTTGTGGACTTGAAGATGGCTTATGACCATGTCCCCTGGGGTATCTTGTGGGGGGGTGGTTACTGCCTAATCTGTACTTTATGGGGTGCCAGGGTTACGACGATGAGCGATTCAGTCCTTGAATAACCCAAAGTCAAGCTTTGTTCGTATTGTGGGCAGGGATTCAAGGGCACTCTCAGAGGGCATTGTGCTTATCCAGGGTTATGCCTTATCACTGATCTCATTCGTGCATGAGTTTTAGGTATGGTGGGGTTAGAATTATATCTCTGCTTGAGCCTCCTTGTTTCCTAGGTGTTTAAGGCGCCATCTCTCTCTTTAGGTTGACTGTAATTAAGGCCTAAAAATACCCCCAAGTTGCAGTTTGCACCGCTACAGGGATGTGAGGCAACACCTACGCATCTGAGTGGTGCATCCATGGTGGTCTACATATTGGATTTCTCACTAAGACAAGCAGGATGGTTGGAACAAATGTATGTGAGTAAAATGACATACTGGGAACAACAACAGCAACATATTCTTCAATGCAATATTTAATTATGTGCATTAAAGACATAATGAGTTAATGGTTAGGGTTTAAAAACACAATCTCAAACAATATTGCAAGCCTCCTGACCACAGCTCCGTAAACGTCCCATGAACAAGAAACTTCATCAGGAAAGCCAAGCACGGATTTCCTCAAATTTAGAACAAGTTTAGTGTGCTTCACGCTTTGCCTCGCTTTGTCCACCATTTTAGTAGCTTCCTCTTGCATGCATGCATGATTTGTCAATCTTGTATTGACTGCAGGGCTTTTAACCTTATGAACTGTACTGTTAAAGGCTATTTTAGTATTGAACCGATTGTAACAGTATGAACCGGTAACAGACTTATCATACTACTGAAAAAAAGACCGTCAGAAACACATCTACTGCCTGAAGATATTTGAAAGGTAATGTGAATACTTACATTGGAAAAAAAGTGACAATCTGATTTTTGTTTTACTTTTGTAGATCAACATTTAGAAGTTTATCAAGGTGAAAGTGGCCACTTCCTCTTAGTATGTCAAGTAACTATCTTGCTGCCTCTGATCAGAAATGAATGGATGGATAGACTAGGAATTATATCCAGTAAACATTAGGCTTAATCAACTCAGAGGAGCTGCAGGAGACATATAACCACACTAATCTATCTCCCTGTCACCTTTCATCAATTATTAAAAGAGGAAAGAAACTAATGTGTTCAGAATTAAAACAGTTCAGTATGAGACAGGCGCCACAGGCCAATGAGCATACACAACAGACAGCGCTATCTAACAGAGACACAGACATGATTTCATTGTCAATGCTCTCGTGAAACACCGGGTGATGTGACTAATGGAATATAACTGTGTGGCTCAATGAACCTTTGATCCCAGCCTGAGAAACCAACAATCAAAGGACAAATGAGGCTGTGCACTCGCACTCTGGACACTTCTATCAATCTACACTGAGCTCATTTTAGTGCGTTGCAAAAATATAACACAAAAAAGTGTGCACTGAGTGCATGCATGACACATCTTGTTTTCTGTGGTCACACAGAGAGCAGTCGCAAAACAGAATGGGTTGCTCTTGGAAGGCCTCTCAAAACAATTATGTAGGACACAATGTTTGTACTGTATAATGAGCAATCCATTATTTACTCCCGGTATAAACACTCCCAACCGTGAATGAAAGTGAAGTCTTCTGGGACACAAACTGAGCTGAGGCATTAGCAGCGGTTGGCAAGAAATTCCTCTTTGGAATGTGCAATTATTTTTCTTGGGTTGCTGTCACCGTTTTCCTCCGCTCAGTAAGAAGTCACAACATTTCTGTAATAAACTAAACTTACAATGTCTTAATTCATGCAGTTAGCGTCTAAAGCACTCACGATCAGGAGCCGACTGGTCAAACAGATTACCAGAAAAGTCTCAGATTTCAAGTACTCATCATGACTCAGGTTATAAACCCTTGAGATAGGAGTTGATGTATTAGTCCAATAATAGAAACAAAATATGTACTTACAAAGAAAAAAAGGCCAAAACAGAGGAGTTGTACTGCTTACACAATGACACGCTAATTAAGACTTAATGACTCACAGCATCAGTCCTCATCCCATGTTTTCTTTCTATGGTTCCCTTTGATGTGCTCCTAGTCTTGATTAACAGAAAGCCATAAAAGAGGTTTATGAAGATGAAGTCATGTCCTATACCAGACAGCTTGTTATCAAAACGAACCATGATAGGTAAATATGAATATGAATATATTAAATTCATATGGAAATGTGTCCAAATCATTTTCCCATGTTGCCTTGGACAGAGTTGGCAAATGGTACAGTAGCTAATAATGAGCTGGGCACATTGTACTTCCTGTTTTTTTGGATGCATCAATATCTCAATAGTTCCTGTCGTGTGTCTCCAAACCTCCTGATTATCCAAACCAGAGTGGAAGTTTCCTTACTGAGTGAAATGACCCAGAAGTATCTAAGACGAAGCCAAAAGCTTGGAATTCTCTTACTGCTGAGGAAAGGTGCTTTAATGCTTTGTTTCCTATCTCCTTTAGCAATGGACTGTCCTTAACCAACAGAAGAGACAATACCATCCCACAATCCTTAGCAGGAGAAACATTTAAGACCATTTACATCCCCAATTGCTACTTAATTACAAACTATGGATAAACATTATTCTCAGGAGGTCAGATTTTTATTTGAGTTATTACTCAAATTGCACTGATATTGTTATAAATAAAGTTCCTTAACAAAACAACATTCCCTATCTTTGTGTGAATGCAATTTGATTATATGAGCACTGGTGGTTTTGTCTTTATTAATTCTGGTTTACATCTTTCGTCGACGTCAAGGAGAAGCGGTTATGTAAAGAATGCGATTTTTTGTTCTTTTTTATCGACCGCAGCTCTGCTTTCATTATACACCTGTTTCTGCCATCAGTCATCCTCCCATACTCCTTTGTTTTCCCTGTCCCCCTGCCAGATTGTCTTTGCTCATCCTTGTGTGCTCATCCTTTTCCAGCATTCTCCTAATGTCAGTTTCAATGCTTTTGATCTTTGCCTTGTTCACTAGTTTTTGGATTTTCGCCTGCCTGGATTTGTTTGCTTTTCTTCTGACTGATCACCTGGGCCTGGTTCCCCAGTGAAGAATTGGCTTTTGAACCTTGTTTGTTGTGTCTAACCCTAACCCTCTTGAGCGAGAATTGTGTTGTAAAATGGACATACAAATATCTTACTGGAATCACCATTAGCATTCAACAGATGGTATCAGTATGACTTTGTGGTGCATGTGGTAGATCAGGCAGACAAGGAAGTAATGTTATATACCTCATTCACACCAACGGTGTTTCAGGGCCGGCCCGGAGCTAGAGCTTGAAAAGCACCGGGTTTTCCTCTTCATACCGCAGCTGAGCAGCCTCTTAGCTCCGGAATCCGGTTCATTTCGAGCACCAAAAAATTGCCCGGCCAGAGCAAAAGCACCACATACGTCACGCTTACGTCGAGGCGGGGGAAGAGACAGGATCTACTCCTGAACAACAACAGAAAGTCCGCGTTTTATCCAGTTTGTACACAACGATGGAGAAACTTAACAAGAGGTTCAGAGTTTCAGTGTTTCTGCCATAGACTGTATATATAAAGGTTTCTGCTCATGGTGAAGCAACGTGTCTGCGTGTTAAGGTGGAACCTGAGCATTCACGTTGATCACCTCTCATTATAACTAATTATAAATCTATAAAACTATAAATATTAAACTTTACTTCACGTGTTCATTTGAGAACAGCTGTTACATACTTGGGTGAAGGTTACAGTTCATTTAAATGAAAGATACAACGTTACTCCACACTCATGGTTCAGTCCACCTTAAGAAATAAGACCGACCTCGGAAGCAGTTGTGTTTTAAAAAAACCTTTATTGACACGAGTACACTTGTTTATAAGAATATAGTCACCACAGAAATGACTCCGCAAAAGCTGCAGATAGAGGCATAAGAAATGAATGCAACTGATTTCATCCGCGCGGTTTGGCTTTATGAAGCAGGCACGCAAATGGTAACGTCATGACGCAAACGATGACGCAATGACGCATTACCAGTGGACTCTGGGCTGTGTGAAAAGAGCCAGAGCTAAACCGAAGAACCGGTTCTGAACCTGAAAAGCTCTAACACGGAGCTTGAACCGGAGTTGCGTTGGTGTGAATGAGGTAATAGTCACATGTTCCAATCACTCTCCAATCAGGCATCCCCATGACTTATCTTTATAAATGATAATCACTCATTCAATCGTATTGCCTATGGCATTTATTATTAGAGCCACAACGATCACAAAGCTAAAACACTGAAAGCAAACGGAACAAATAATCTGTGTACCATTTGAGAGAAAATTCCGAACCAAAAATAGTAAATTAAGCTAGCAGAAGTGCAAGATAAACATAATGTGGAACAGACAAATGGTCAAATAGGAAATATAACACATGTTAATATGTCCCTTTCAGTTAAAAGGTTCTGCACCTTCTCTTGCGTTAGGTCATACCCCCCTTCCCATGCTATTTCCGGTCAAAATTTACCGGTGTGTTTTGCACAGTGATATCTCTGGAACCCCTTGTCCAATTTTGATGGTTGACATCTCATTTGAACAGTCAAAGCAAGTAGAACCAAGGGGTGACAGACAGAATGACACCAGGGGTGAATTCCATATTATTTTTGGCAGTAAGTTCAAAGATAGTGCTTATTTTACATTACTGTATATTACAAAAATGCTTGCCATGTAGGCTGTGTTAACCGGAGATGGAAATGCTTTAGTGAGTGTTGTAGCTGAGATTCTTCCCGTTCCAATGATGTATTGATTTGATACAAGCAAGCCAGTGTTTCATGTCATGGTCCGGACCCACCGGTGGGCCCATCAAGTTCAGTATTCACTGTGATGAATATAAAATAAGACACTGATACTGTTTTCCTCAATGAACATGTATTGAAAGAGAAATATACCATAACAGAATGTGTGTGTGTGTGTGTGTGTGTGTGTGTGTGTGTGTGTGTGTGTGT
>CALSBZ010046702.1:73076-119424 GCA_943591055.1 Gobionotothen gibberifrons
TGTCCGACACCTCAGGAGGGGGAAGCAGGGAACCATCCAAGCTGTGTACAGTAAGGATGGGACGTTGTTGACCTCAACTGATGGAGTGTTGGGCCGTTGGAAGGAACACTTTGAGGAACTCCTGAACCCGACAACTCCGCCCTCTATGTTAGAGGCAGAGCTGGAGTATGACGGGGGATCAACACCAATCTCCCGGGGGGAGGTCGCTGAGGTAGTTAAACAACTCCACAGTGGCAAAGCCCCGGGGGTGGATGAGATCCACCCAGAAATGCTGAAGGCTCTGGGTGTTGAGGGACTGTCATGGTTGACACGTCTCATCAACGTTGCGTGGAAGTCGGAAACAGTACCGAAGGAGTGGCAGACCGGGGTGGTGGTTCCCCTTTTCAAAAAGGGGGATCAGAGGGTGTGTGCCAATTACAGAGGCATCACACTACTCAGCCTCCCCGGGAAAGTTTACTCTAAGGTACTCGAAAGGAGGGTCAGGCCGATTGTCAAACCTCAGATTGAGGAGGAACAATGCGGATTCCGCCCTGGTCGTGGAACAACGGATCAGCTTTTTACTCTCGCAAGAATCCTGGAGGGGGCCTGGGAGTACGCTTATCCAGTCTACATGTGTTTTGTAGACTTGGAGAAGGCGTATGACCGGGTTCCCAGGGAGTTACTGTGGGAGGTGCTGCAGGAGTATGGGGTGAGGGGGTCTTTACTCAGGACCATCCAATCTCTGTACTCCCAAAGCGAGAGCTGTGTCCGGACCCTCGGCAGTAAGTCGGACCTATTTCCGGTGAGGGTTGGCCTCCGCCAGGGCTGCGCTTTGTCACCAATCCTGTTTGTAATATACATGGATCGGATTTCGAGGCGTGGGAGGGGGGGAGGGGGTCTGCAGTTCGGTGGACTAAGGATTGCACCACTGCTTTTTGCAGATGACGTGCTTCTGATGGCTTCATCGGTCTGCGACCTTCAGCACTCACTGGATCGGTTCGCAACCGAGTGTGAAGCGGCTGGGATGAGGATCAGCACCTCCAAATCTGAGGCCATGGTTCTCAGCAGGAAACCGATGGACTGTCCACTCCAAGTAGGGAATGAGTCCTTACCCCAAGTGAAGGAGTTCAAGTATCTCGGGGTCTTGTTCTCGAGTGGGGGAACAATGGAGCGTGAGATGGGCCGGAGAATCGGAGCAGCGGGAGCGGTACTGCAGTCGCTTTACCGCACCGTTGTGACGAAAAGAGAGCTGAGCCAGAAGGCAAAGCTCTCTGTCTACCGGGCCATTTTCGTTCCTACCCTCACCTATGGTCATGAAGGATGGGTCATGACCGAACGAACGAGATCGCGGATACAAGCGGCCGAGATGGGTTTTCTCCGCAGGGCGTCTCCCTTAGGGATAAGGTGAGAAGTTCAGTCATCCGGGAGGGACTCGGAGTTGAACCGCTCCTCCTTCACGTCGAAAGGAGCCAGTTGAGGTGGTTCGGGCACCTAGTTAGGATGCCACCTGGGCGCCTCCCTAGGGAGGTGTTCCAGGCACGTCCAGCTGGGAAGAGACCAAGGGGTAGACCTAGGACCAGGTGGAGGGATTATATCTCTTCGCTGGCCTGGGAGCGCCTTGGGATCCCCCAGTCAGAGCTGGTTGATGTGGCCAGGGAAAAGAAAGTTTGGGGCTCTCTGCTGGAACTGCTACCTCCGCGACCCGACCACGGATAAGCGGGAGAAGATGGATGGATGGATGGATGGATATCCACTATTCATTAACCCTGAAAGGGTCTGTGGGCAATCGGTGTGACAAAGCTCTCCCATCCCCCCTCAGTTAACAAGAGGTAGTAAGACTCTTTCTTTCAAATAATGGGCGAGCGATCGGAATGTGACAACTCTCCCCCCTCTTCTCCATTGCTGTGTGACGGGGTCCAAACTCAGAGGTGGAAGAAGTATTGCGATAATTTACCTATGTAAAAATACGTGTTAGAAGTAAATGTCCTGCATTCAAAATTGTCAATTGCCCAAGTGAAAAGTATTATCATCTGAAAGTAAAATGAATCATTATGTTATTAGTATTAAATACATATAAGTATTTTTACAATTTATATTTAGAAATACTCCGTTGTAATTATTGATGCATACATGTGTTCATCCATTCAATGTGGCATCTGCTATTATGGGGTTAATGTATGATATAACTTAATAATATAATATATGATAATTTAATTTTAATTGTATTCATTTCTTATTTCATAGTTTCTCATTCTTATTATTTGTATTTTTATCGCTGATCTTATTTTTGATTGTATTAATCTGCGTGAATCTGTGCTATCCTGTTTTTCACTCTCACCCTGTTGCTGTTTGAACAAACTGAATTTGCCCACGGGGATTAATAAAGCTCCATCTGATCTTATCTTATCTTAATGTATGAGTCGATCTACTGCACTGTGTAAAAACACCACAACAATATTACAAAAAATATACTGCATATTAAAGCAAACTATTGTAGAGGTAAACATTTACATTATTATTATGATTATTTAATATATAAAGACTATATATTATTGAATTACAATTAAGATAATCAAATTAGATATACTTTATTTGATCTAAAATATTGATGTTTTTTCGTTACAGTAGCCTGTGAAAACCATAACAAATATGTGTTTAAATGCTCTTCAGCAAACACAACTGCAGAGCTGCAAACATTACTGAAGTCCTAAATTGTCTTTGTGTATTTGTGAATGAAGCACCATCTCATGGTAAAATCCTGAAATTGAAAATCTGGCAACGCCCTCTCAGGAAATAGTGGGAGGGCTTTACATTTCCAGCCGCTGGGATCCGCTGGGTTTTCGGCTGGAATCCGTTGGGTGGAGTCCTTTCTAGAGTGCTACATCTGTATTACAATAACATACTCATTACTACATACACAAACAACATCCTGCTCATGGAGGCAGTATTTGATTTCCCTTAGTTTATGAGTTTTTTATATTTTCCTAATCCATGGCTCACCGTGGGAGACAAATTAGACTTGTCTCACAATAATTGAGATGCATGGCTTTATAAATGTCTAGTTTTCATGCAACTGGACCCAGTAGTGGTGTTTTTATCATCAGGCCATCTGTCATTGTGTTTCACTGAGAATATGAGACTATTAAGCATTCTGGCCGTTGATTAACTGTTCTAGAGTTATGTTGAGGACTTGATGGTGATTACCCCTGAGAAGAAGAGCATTTTCAAAGCTTCAAAGAGTAAAATTAATCAAAGTGAGTTACTATAGCAGCTGCAGCTTTGATAAAAGATTACAACAAAACTGAACAATGCACATACTAGAAAGCAGTTACAATGGTGTTGATTTAACTCTGAGAGGGATCTTGAGAATCCTTGAAAGTTGGTGGAAAAAGACTAAATGTTCCTGTGAACGTTTTTGGATTGGATGGCCTTGTTTGTGATTTCTTTCATCAGGAAATAGGACCAAAATAGGTTTGCCTCAGTTGAATGTATTTACTGGCTATTCAGCACTTTGCATCCTAAGGAAAACCTTATTAACAAATATATGTATAAAGTAGATTGTTTGATCATTTTGTAGACAAAATCTGATTCTGTTACAGACTATACTGACTATTAGGAAACGATTATTCGACCCAAAAAATTAGCTATAGCTTGTAGTGTTTCAAAACTGACTGACTATATCAATACCTTAGTCTGTTGTTAAAGAAAAAAGGTACTTTCAAAGCTAAAATGTACTTTGATAAAAAAAAAGAGAACTTTGGAAAACTGTAATTTATAAATTGATAATATATTTCATTAGGGATAAAGGATGTGCAAAGAGATACAGTATCTCTCAGAGGTGCAGATTAAATAGAGACATCTGAGTGAGATGTGATAGAAGGGCATGTAGCTCAAAGCAACATTGTTAAAATGTCGTCCTTGTAGAAGTGAGAAAAGCTCAAAGATGTCTCATGTCAAAGCCTTAAGCCTGTCAAAGGATATGTCTGAAGAATTTCGGGGGGTCACAGATTGTTTGAGTTAAGAATCTGCAGAATTGGTTGGCTGTGTCAGTTTCATGGTCACAGTCAAAGATTGGGCAGCCAGATCCAGTTCATTGATATTAGTTATGTAGAAGTCTTTCAACTAATATATAAACGATAGAGCTTTTGAACCAGAAAGAAAGAGCATCACCCTTTATAGGAACAAGCAGGACTGTAAAGGCAGAACATGATGAACCAGGTTGGATTCTCACTGCTTTTTGTGTTGCTATAACTGTGTGTGCGTGTGTGTTTGTGTCAGTAGATGTTAGTAGGCTACTTACTACAACATTACAACTGTAGTTCTAAAGGGGCTTAACTTTGAAGTAATGTTCATGATGAACCTCCAACAAAAAAAGCACTGGATCCTCCACTTCCCATGATGCACTTCGATTACATTTTCTTATTAAACCCTTACTTATACACAAAGGTTTTAGGTCAAACATTTGGTAAATAAGAGTACAAAGCCATAATAGCACTTCTGGGAGGCTTTGCCCATAGGTCCCATGCTGCTCTGGGCTACAAGCTAACGTGATTATGCTAACATCCTCACAACGATGTTAACATGCTACTATTTGGCACATACTGTTCACAATGCTTAGCCTCTTATCTACATAATTTAGCGTGTGGTTATCAGCACTTAAAGGAGGGGTAGGTAAGTTTGAGAAACCGGCTCGAGATACACTTTTTGTTATATTCCATGGAGTGCTCTTAATATCCTGATAGCAATGCATATTCTAAGTGCTTTGAAAAAAAATCCATAAAAAAAATTCATCTGTGGAAGCCGTAATACTGTAAAAACTACGACCAATTATTTTAGCCGGGCCGGCTAAAATAACTGGTTGGCCGACCTGTCTGTCAGCCTTCAATCTTGTGCACACACACACACTCGTGCAGTCATTGCGTGCCGTCATTGGGCGTGTTTCGCAGCTTTTGCTCAGTCGGCAACAGCAGCCGCTGGAGGAGGACACGTTCACCATGGCAGAGTTTGCATAAACATCGTCTACCGGTCGCAAAAGAAAAACTGTAATGGAGCAAATTATGAAGAAAAAGAAAGTGGAAACTAGGAGAAGTCAAACCAGAGTCAATATCAGAGTTGCTTTTCAACTATGGCGACTATTTACGGAGCACACCGAGCTGATATGTAACGTTATCGGTGCAGCCTGCTCTCAGCTAGACGTAACATTTGTAATACATTTTCACAAAACAAACATGCTAGCTTCAAAAGTATAAGCACTGACAATAACTGTGTTATACATTTGTTTTACATTCATTATCATGATCTTGTGCGCGTCCATGTGTGTTGGAGGAGGTGCTCTGTATGAAGTCTGAAGGAAGGGGCGGATTATTTTCGGTTGTGTACTTTGGAATTTTTGTGCACTCGAGGCGGTTTCTCAAACTTACCTACTGCTCCTTTAAGTACTGCTGGGGCTGAAGGTGATTATTCTTTAGATACGTTTATTACTAAATGTAGTAGAGAAATCTGTAATCGTGCTCATAGACAAACCTAGCCAAAATAATAACTCCCTTGGCGGAGGTAATAACCAACCAATAAAACATGAAGCAAGCTAGCAAAGTGGTTCATATCATGTTTTTATTCTTTGTTATTCTGCTGTTTCAATATGAAAAGCATGTCATGAAGATTATAAACCCCTTTACTTATGTTGGTTATATGCACTAAACTAAACGTTGCATACAAAGCAGAAGCAGCACGATATAAATTACATTGAACTCCTCTATAGGCCTACTAATGTTTTGGAAGAAAGTATTAATGTTAACACTTTCAACATTCTTCTGTGGAGTTTTGTTTGAGTTAAAAACTCTTGTGGTTAACACTTGAACCAGTTTTACGTTGTATTTAAAAAATAAAATAACGTAAAAAATACTACCTTAATAGCTCAATAAAGCTGTAGCTGGTAAAGGATTCCTTGTGGAATGGTGCTTTACACAAAGCCGTTACCTTAAATATCATGTTCACCAGTACAATGAACATTTGCATTGTGCATCCCATGGCAAAGCAGAAACCTGCCCGTAGGAACAAAGGCAAAGCGTGTGTGTGTGAAGATCACAGAGCAGTGGCTTTGTTGCATTATGTTATTGATAGGTTATTCTCTGTGTTCCAGTGATTATAAGATTGAGCAGTGCAGCCATTGGCCCTGATACCTCATTAATTCACTGCTGTTGGGAATGTTTTGACACAATACAAGGCTCAGCTTCAAAGACAAACGCTGCAAGAAATCACTTCCAGGAATGACGGATGTAATTATGGAAATAATTACGCTAATGAAGAATGAAACTACCTTATTCAATTGAATAAATACAGGTGACCCTGCAATGATCTGTGCACCTTATTATCATGGATATAATATACATTACATAATAAAGCTTATTTTTCACTGTTCTAATTATTTCAAACAATCTTTTATGCTATGTTTTTCTACTATAATACAATGGTGAGTACAAGTAATTGAAAAAACGACAGCCATTATGTTTTTCTGTGTGAAAACCAATATGACTGCAATTATAATTGAAGCTAATTTAAATAATATTTAATTATCGTACTCATGTAGCAGGCTATCCATCCAGGACTATTTGGAACAGTAATGGGAGTTGCCTCCAAGTGTTTTTCTGCGTCTGCCCTTGACACAGTTCTGCTCCCTCCATTGGACATGCTGTTTGCACTGAAAGCATTTTAGACACATTCCTCAGTCGTCTGTCTGATGTTTATTTTTACGGTTGGGGTCCTCCGGAGCCGTTGTGACTAGCAGGAGAGAAGCAGGCGGATGCTGAAGGTAAACAAGTGCACACTCCTGTTTACAAGCCTGACAAGGTAGAGCAGGGGTTGGCAAGTAAGTTTGGCCTTGGGCCATTTATTCTTTTAGCCACTAGATGGCGGGTCGGAGCGTAATCAAAGGCTAATTTAAGTAATTGATTGATAAAACATGTGACACGTTTTAATGCTTGGGGGGGGGCATTCTATGATTCTCCAGATTCTACAGATGGCCAGTCCGTCCCTGCTCACAAAGTTATTAAGATCAAAAGCTTTAGTGCGTGTTTAATTAATGCTGAGTACAGGCATTTCCATGCTCACGCCGGGGGAGGGGTTACAAGGCTTGCGTCTTGTGCTGCATTCATTTGCACTCGGACATTAGGGATTTTCTCTCATAAACGTCTGATGAGCCAAAACCTTTCTTTCAAAACAAAGCTGTGTCATTCACTCTCAACATGGATACAAGTACAATAAATATTCTTCAGGTGTAGGTAGATTCTCTATTCGGACGTTATAGCCTATATGTGCGACTGTCGGTCCGATATTGTAAAAAAAAAGAATCTCTAAATAATCTTTTATTTTTATTGTCAAAATAATTTTCCGGGCCAAATATTATTGCTCGCGGGCCACCAATGGGCCACCAATGGGCCGCGGGCCCCGTGTTGCCGACCCATGAGGTAGAGCATGATGGTGGAGAAAGAGACAGTGTCTTTGGTTGAATATTACAGTGCAGTCTAGCAGTTTTACATTACAATTAAACTAGTGATTTGTAAAACAAAGAGTTGAATGATGGTTTCACCAACAAACTCTACTGATGTTACCTCGGCTTGGCCTTGAAAGAAGGTACTACACCCTTATCGTGAGTGTTTTTACACGGGAAATGTGACAAAATGTGTTTTTTTACTAAGAATAGTCAGTATGCAAACAAAAACAAGGTACATTTTTGAGTGATATCGCTGATGTACACCACCGTGTTGCTCGTAGATTTATAAAAATATAAATATAATTGATCTTTACGACCTTTACCAAATGTTTGTTTGTTTAACGAAATTGATTTGCAAGTGGGAATGCATTTGACTTGCTTCATTAAGGTGCATATGCAGTTAACTTCCAAACACCATTGCTTCAGACTCTCTTTCAGATTGTAAAGAGCGACTGTCGTTAATTATTTTATTCAAAACATCTCTCATTCATCCATGTAAAGTTACGGGTTGACAACAGTATTTCCGGTCTCAACATTTTCATAATAAAACCAATGATCAAATGATTTAACAGTGATATCTGCAGTACTCATCAACTAAAAAACATCAGTTTATCCTTGTTAATTATACGACATTTATTGGTTTAAATTGTGTACAATGCTTTTGTGTTTTTCCCATAGGTTTTTCTCTTTCGATTCTGAGAGACACATTTCTTTTTTCAGAGGTTTTGATAGGCTAAAACATCGCCGCAATGAATGCCGGGATATGGTGTTTATTCCGATAAGAAATCGGAAAAACATTTTTTTTAAATAAAATAATACTTTATACCGAGTGTTCTTGCTTTTCTCTTTGGAAGTCATCACATAACGGCATTGTAATACACGGTTCGGCTGCATTAAATATTACATATCTGCCGTAGATATTTATTTATAGAGCCCTGATCAGAAGACCTTTTGACAAACTGTAAGAAATGCCGCCAAAACTGAATACATGACGTGGATCATAAATATATTAGCAATTAAACAACATCTTCCATTTCTTTTCACACAATACGTCTCCTTACAGTATCAACACTAATTCGGCTGACTTTTATATTTGATCCAATTGGTATATAGGTTATATTTACATCATAATGGTGCAGAGCTGATAGAAAGGGATTTTTTTGTAGTTTTTAAAGATATTATTTACTACCTTTCCAACTCCTCCTGCAGTTAACTGTTACAGGTCTATACAGGTTCATGGTACAATGCATAAGCTTTAAATCGAGAGACTGAAATGGCATTTTCCTTGACCGTTCTGTTTTAATGTCACAATAAAGTTAATAGTCATATTATGTTTGATATTATTATGTTTTATTAACTACACCACTGGTTTTTTTAACCCGCGCCGCCTAGTGGTTAAAGCGTGTTGTTGAATACGTTTTATTTGATGAAAACATTTAAATATTAAGAGTAGCCTACATACAAAATTGAAAATATCAAGAAGATACTGTAGTGATCTCTACAATAAAACAGTTTAGTGCAGGACGTCCAAAGATATTAACAGGAGGATGTGCAAAACAGACAAACTAATAAGGCTTTATTTAAACATTAAAGATTACTTTAAGTTAAAGGAGGGGTAGGTAAGTTTGAGAAACCGGCTCGAGATACACTTTTTGTTATATTCCATGGAATGCTCTTAATATCCTGATAGCAATGCATATTCTAAGTGCTTTGAAAAAAAATCCATAAAAATATTTCATCTGTGGAAGCCGTAATACTGTAAAAACTACGACCAATTATTTTAGCCGGGCCGGCTAAAATAACTGGTTGGCCGACCTGTCTGTCAGCCTTCAATCTCGTGCACACACACACACACACACACTTGTGCAGTCATTGCGTGTGTGCCGTCATTGGGCGTGTTTGCCGTCTGCTGCTCGGTCGCCAGCAGCAGCCGCTGCCAGTGTTGCCAACTTGGCGACTTTGTCGTTAAATTCGGCGGCTTTCCAAACCCTCCGGCTACTTATTTTTGTCAAAAGCGACTAACGACTGATCTAACGACTTGTAATGGTGTTATTAGGGACTTTTCTGGTGTTTGGAGACTCACGTATTGTTCTGCAGTTAACGAGCTGCCGTGAGCCCCTCAGCCCTCCCATAGTACTGACAGGCGCGCAGACTCACAGTTGCCTCCCGCAGCAGTCAGAGCAGAGAGGAGACAGCCACACTCTCCCGAGCCGAGACAGCTTCAACTTTGTTATACATTTGTTTTACATTCATTATCATGATCTTAGGTGTTGTTTTCTTACATCTGATTGAGCCATGTAAGTCTTCACTGAGGGCATGTGCGCGTTCACGTGTGTTGGAGGAGGTGCTCTGTAGGAAGTCTGAAGGAAGGGGCGGATTATTTTCGGTTGTGTACTTTGGAATTTTTGGGCACTCAAGCTGGTTTCTCATATGTACCTCCTGCTCCTTTAAGGTCTTCTTTTGAATAAGAAAAAAATGTTGGGGTTATCCACAGATAAATATGAAGTCTGACAAAGTACTTAACGTCCAATATATTGCATAGTTTATTTTGGCACTTGACAATCACCTTCCCTGAATTTGACTCAGGTGCAACTAAAGTCTGATTTAAGGGTTGTTTAGATTTCACATCATTAATCAGAATCTGCAAAGTAACTAAAATAAATGTAGTGGAGTACAAATACTAGGTTAACCTCTGAATTGTAGTGGAGTAGAACAAAGTAGTATGCTGCTGTAACAAAAACATTTCCCAACTTGGGATCAATAAAGTATATCTTACCTTATCTTAAGATGATCGATGGCTACTGCCATATTTGCAAAATGTGCCTCTGAACCTTGACAAGTGCATGTTTCAGGCTTATCAATGAACAACAGGAGGGGTCACAGACATAAGACCAGCTGTTAAATAAAGCTCTTCTGACCTTAGGTGTCATGTGGGTATATTAATTCACCCATTTATTAATTATATGTTTAAAATTTGATAACACCACTGTGTTTCATATCCCCTAAACCTCCAGGGTGTACACAGTTTAATACTGGCAACTTCTAATTGTGGGAAATACGAAAACGTCTTATAAAGAGACGTGCCATAGAACATGTTGCGACACACACAATAGCCAGCATGTGTAGTTCTGGGGGGGGGGGGACCATGGATGTATGGGCTGGACCCGTCCAATTCCAGTTTTGGATAGTCTGCCGTGGTTCCATTCCATTTCAAAGAGCTGTTTGACGCTCAGCGTAACCTTGTCGCACTGCCACTCCAACATCCAATCACAGGGCTTGATGACTAATCACGGGGTTTGTAAAGCAAGGCGGATGTTGTAGTCCCAAACGGTAGCGGAGGTAGGTAGGGGATTCTGGGTAGTGTAGTGTCTTGGGAAACTGTAGTGTCTAAACTCCTAAAAAAGTATTTGTTTCTCTGAATCGAAGGTTCAAAACACAAAAGCATTGTACACAATTTAAACAGGATAAACTGATGTTTTTTAGTGGATGAGTAATGCAGATATCACTGTGTAATCATTTGACAGTGAGGTGAATATATCCGGTTTTATTATGAGAACTTCGAGACCGGAAAAACAGTTTTCACCCACGCTAATTTTACATGGAAGCTGCATACACGTTATCCTGACGAGACCTCAGATCATCTTTGTAAATATCTATCAAACTATAGATCCTACACATCCACTGGACGTGGATTATAAGAGTCCAATATACACTTCTCGCTAGAAATCTAATCAAAAAGCATTTTAATGGCCAAACTATTCTACAATTTAGGATTTTCCAGAGAGGGTTATTTGTGAATAAATGAATAAAAGGGAGCATGTTGTTTCTTACACAACCACTAGAGGGGCTACACTTTAAAACGTGGCTATTGGTCGTAATCTAAGCGACCCATAGCCTCGACCTATTTGGTCGTTTTTTTAAGGAGGACAGGCTGAAATCGTGATACTAACCTCTCTTCCCATCACTAACAGATTGAATGTACTGTTACTTTGTGAATTTTGATCAACAATGTCATCACAGAGTCGCAGTTTCAATGATGCCCTGTGTATTAATTCATTGCGTTTTAGTATAAAACACCACATTATGTTGATATATTATATATTACTATGTAGTATTATACAAATGTATATGAAAAAGGTACACAAAGTTTGATGGGGGTGTTTAGCAGGAGGCTATGGGGAAATATGCTATCTAGTTGCACTATGGGAAGTACAGGATCCAGTTTTGATCCAAAGGATATTTCGGCTTGTGCTGCTTTTATTTTGACTGTTTTATTTATATTTTACAGCTATAGTATTAAATAAATGCTTTATTTTGAGTCTTCGAAATAACTTTATTACAAGAGGCTGATCTTCAACACAAAATACCATAACAAACAGCTACAGTACCTCACCTTTTATCATCTCTAATCCTACAGAGGGTCAATGTTTCACACTAGATAGAGTTTGGGGAACCTATTGCTTCAACCTAGACCACACTTGTTAAATTGGATACAATTTCTTCTGCTTGTAGTATTGTTTTCTTCTCCTCTATTTAGTTAGAGGGTTGATAAATGAATGAAAAAGGTAGCACAAGGTAAAACTGGTGCTCAGTTTCTAAGCCACAGTCTCCGTCCCCACAGACTCTTCTCATCATCACACCATCATAAAGCAATTTCTGGGACCCAGACAAAGTCATTTCAAAGAGCACCTGAATATGGGAGGAAGGAAAATAGATAGAAGTCGTGGCAGACGGGTTAGATTTGTTCTACATTTAAGAAAGTGTTTTATTTTATTTTATGAATGACATGTTTGAAGGAGTGGAATGGAATCTGGCTTCCTGTAGACATCAGAAATAATGAAAAATATGGAAAAAACAAACAAAACAAAACTCTTTTCTCTCTACTGTGTGTTGTTGCACCAATAGGAGTATGACCATTTGTTGTGTAAGTGTCTCCTTTGTGGGAGTAAAACGCCTGCAAGGTCTACTGCAACACCTTATGTTGAACAAATAATTTGTTTTTTGGGGATTTAGCCTCACTCTAAACTGCGTCTCTCTGTAATCTTTTACCCAGAAAACTGTCAAGTTCTCAAAACACAGAATCAGGTGGGTTTGTATGAGAAAATTGAATTATTCTGTGCTGTAAATAAAAGCACAACACTGCTAAATAACGGTAAGCCTGCCGAGCCATTATTGTGCCGCCACCTGCATGACTCAGTTAACGTGATCACTATTGGCTTCCAATGTGCCACCGCAGCCACTACACATAAAGCATGCTTATTGCCTGATTTATCTTTAAAGCAAGGCTTATCCACTGTGTGAATGGGTAATTAAATTGCTGGTAATTATCTATTGATCCGGAGCTTAAATGTTGTCAAAGGTTAGGTGTTTTATCGGGTGGGGTTGTCAGTCACACACGCTGTTTATGAGGGGAAGGAGGAAAGGCAGAAAATGAGGAGGGGGATGAAGACAAACAGGCAACATTTAGACAAGCATGAGAGGAATAGCTGTAATCATCATTTTTTCCCTCTAATGCCTTTTTGATTAAATGCTAGTAAGCAATCCCACTGTTTTTTTGGTTGTTGTGCTCCATACCCTTCAGCAATCCTGACACGTGCAGGTCAGGTGAGCCGGGAGGTGAGAATGTGTTTGTTAACCTCGTGAGAGACTGTCCACAATGTTTTCCATCCAAGGTGCCATTTCCCCAATGCATGCTGGGATAGATTCAAGACCTCTCAGTGACCCTGAGCAGGTTTAACATTGGATGGGTAGTCACTTTGTCTCACATTGGCCTCCAAAGAGCTATTAATTGGTTATTGTGATTTTGAATGTAAATACATATACTCTCAACGTGTCCAATTCACATTATTTATGGCTACAGATTTGATGGCTTTAATAGCATCCTCAGATTCTTTCTCATCTGGTTTATGGCTTTGGGGATGAGCTAATAAATGCTAATAGCCAACAAATAGCGGGAAATACCTGTGCTCTGAATGGATGAATAACAACATCAGACTACCTACATTATGGATCTCGAGCAGGCCATATGGTTGTGACTCTTAACTCTCAGGGACAAAAAGGGTAAGTAGTATGACATTTATATTAATGCCATAAAATCTCTCGGGAGGAGGTCAGGGTGGATGGGACAACAAAGCCTCAAATACAGGTGACTGTTGACTTATTGTTTACAGCCAACTGTCAACTTTTATGTATTTGTCCTATAACCTTGCTACCTTGCTTTTCCCTAACCTCAAAGCCTGCGCAAATGAAAATGTTTATGTGAGCAATGATTGAAATGACTCTGTGTAATGGCACATCATAGTGACCAACCAAACCAAACCAAAGAGAGCTAGCTACCAATAGAAGGTTGTTCTTAGCTCCTCCTAGCAGCATTGCTTAGTGGAGACCGTTAAACTCACCATCGACTTAAAATTGACATTTTTGGGAGAACATCTTATGTGGGTGGCAGACGTGTTATTTAATGAAATATAGATTTATAGTACACACATTTTTTTACCTTCAAATCTATCCACATTGTTTTTTGAATGTATTGATAAATGTTTCTTAAGCATTCTATAAGTCTGAGCATCAAGTAAACAAATGATCATACTGATATAAATGTTGGACGTTATTGATCGTACAATGTACAGAGGGGAACATTTTTAAATAAATATGATATTTATCAGACATCTGATAACAATGCTAACTAGCGTCTTTCAGCTCTCTGTTTCTGTACATTATCTGGGCACTGTTTTTGTATTTCCGACAATACAGTTCTGGAATTCTTCCTGAAGGCACCAAATAGAAGAAAGACAAAGTTAATTACTAGCTGGTGAAATAAGTGAAGATTCTACCTTTGCAAGAAATTCTGATTTGTTTCTTAGGTGAAGAAGACCAAAACAGAGGTAAATGAAGTGAACAATGGACACATTTTTCAGGTATGTTTATGGTACCATGTGTCTGGTTTATGTGTTTCTTAATGTTTGTAAGGTGAAAATATGTAAGGGTTATGATAATATGGCGAAACAAATCAATTGCATCTCTAATTTAGTATAGTTTACCTTTCCCATGGTCCTTTTATGAACTCAGTAAATACTACTAACAAGTAGTATTTGTGTCTAAAAATAACTTCTCCCACATTTGAACAGTCATGGATCATTTCAACAGTCATATTTTGGCTTTAAAAGTACTGGCAAACAATGTTGCTCCTCAATTAGTGGCACCATATCACAGACCGCTCATGCGTGTAATTTTCTACGGCAATGAGAAACTATAGAATTGGTCGTGTAATTTTGTCGGATGACAGACCAGTGACATGACGTGTACTGTAATTGGTTGGTGTTCATCAAACAAGTGTTGTCTTTTATAAACGTGTCTGCGTGGAGGATCAGAGACACAGTAATTCCAGCAGCCAGTTTAACAGCAGAGTGTCTAAAATGTAAATGATGACTCATATTTCCTTATCGGAGGAGAACATGTGCGTTGATGAAATGGTGTGCCAGTTCCACAGTACATCTGCGTTTCAATAATGAGGGTTATCGCTCCAGCTCCGCAGCTGTTCCTCAGCCATTACATTTTCGACATGTGCCAATCCCATAATTCATATGCAGAGATGTACAGTATTCTCTACTTACAGTACAGCCAACGCACAATACCCTGTCAGCATTCAGACCTGAGGAGGTAATTACTATCTGCAAAAAAACGCAACTGTGCCCAAAAGATGCTGAAAACACTATTTTTTTACAAATCAAGAGGCTGTCGGAAAATCTGTTTATGTAGACAATGTTTAAGGATGTTCTGACAGCAGCTTGATAAGTTACTTTTGTTTGAGCTGCATAATAAAGAAGAACATTTCAGGAACTTTTTATTCGAATAATCTTACAAAGACAATTACACTGACTAATCCTAACATAAGACATCTAGAGCACACTGTATTTTGTGTCTCGTATATTTTGATGTAAAACTGCAGATTTACGTCAAAAACAACAATCCCACACAACAAAAATACATTGTGAATTTATTTTTGAGAGAAAACATATTTCCTCCTAGATAATATTAGTTCTCATTCATACCACTCCGTTCGATGTCTCACTATGGGATGCGCCTCATCGCGTAGCAAACAGAAGCATCAATCTCATTACGCCAATCCTGATTGGCAGGTGATCTTGACGTCAGCGTCAGGGAATCCGCCCCCTATAAGTAGCTTCATTCAAACACCTCTTCTCGCTTCAGAGCACATCTCGATATCGGTAGCCGGGCTAGCTTAACAGTCCACAGACTGAACCCAAAGCTAACTTTCGGTCGCCGGGCGCTCGCCGGCTACTTTTCTGCTTTTGCAAGAAGACTGTTAATTCATTAGAATCGACCTCGCCGTTTTTTCTTTTCTTCGGAAATAAAAAAGGTAAGGTTTTGATTTTCAAGCTAGTAACACACCTGTTGCTAGCTTGCCTTCCCTCACTACCGACACCACGATAGCGAGGACGTTTTTTCTTTTTCTTTCTCACACCAGAGGAGAATAAGATTAAAAAGGGTATTAACACACCAGTTAATATTCTTCGAGAATAAAATCTACACCGTCGTTTTTTCTCCGGATTAACGACAGGTTGGAAAATATTTTTTTCTCGGCAACATACCTGTTACGAGCGGGTCCTCTCCACGCCACCACCATGGCGAACAAGATGGACACGGCTCTCCCTCACACCAGAGGAGTCAGGGATTCGGAGGCTCGGCTCTGCGGCTGCGGGTTGAAAATATCAGGCACAGACTCACACCAGGTCTGCTCGTCCTGCCTCGGGCTGGAACACGCCCAGGAGGCTATCGACAACCCCGGCTCGTGCGGGCATTGTGCCCGCTTCACCATCAAGAGCCTCCGCCGACGGCTAGCACGCCAAGCTAGCTTGTCGGGACAGGACCCCCTCATGTCCGCTGATTCGCCGGATGGCAATCAAGACACGGGGGCGTCCGCCATAGAGATTGAGCCCCGCACTGTGTCGGTCTGGAGCTCAACAACAGTGGCAGCTGCAGAACCGGAGTCCCGCGCCGAGTCAGGCTGGGACACGGTGGCGGCAAGAGACGCGAGAGCGGAGCCCCGCGCTATACCAAGCTGGGGCTCCCGGCTGGACCTCACCATGGTCTCGCCCGCGGAAGATGTCCTGGAGTTGGATTACATGGAGGACGAAGAGGATGCCTCTGAGTTCCTCCTGTCCGACTCGGATGAGCAAGAAGATAATATCTTCATGTCGTCAGCTCAAGCTGCAAAGCCGGGAGCGATGGCTGCTCTCCCGGGCGATAGCACACCAGCTTTGCCCTGTCTGAGCATGGACATGCAGGCCGTGTGTCAACGCGCCGCGTCCAGGCTGGACATCCCATGGCCTGAAATGGCCAAGGAGACCTCCAGGTCCCGCTACGAGGGGAAGAATTTGCCTCAAGCAGCGAGGACAAAGAGGCAGCTCCTTCCAGTCTTCCCGGAGATGCTGGACGAGGTGTCGGTCTCGTGGAGAGGCCCCAATCCAGGGTGCCTCCTCCCTGGACTGTGACGGTATGGAGAGGCTCGGCCTGCTCCGCATACCGCCCATGGAACCGCTGGTGGCAGCCCACCTCCAACCGAGGCGTAATGGCACTGCGCCACTGGCTGCACCCGACTTTTCTAGTACGGGGCGTGCCTATGGGTGCTGTCCTTTCACGGAAGGTGGTCACCATGGACGCATGTCTGACGGGCTGGGGAGGTATTTACGAAGGTCGACCGGTGAGGGGTCTCTGGAGCAGAGACCTCCAGCGGGCGCACATAAATTACCTGGAGCTTTTAGCGGTGTTCCTCACCCTAAAACGTTCTCTGCCTTTTCTCAGAGGACACCATGTCCTCATGAGGACAGACAATACGACCACAATATCGTATATAAACCGACAAGGGGGTTTGCGTTCTCTCCAGTTACACATGCTGGCACGCAAACTGATCTTGTGGAGCTGCGGTCGTCTCCTCTCTCTGAGAGCGACGCACGTACCAGGTGTGATGAACCTCGGGGCAGACCTGCTGTCCAGAGGTGTACCACTATATGCAGACTGGACTCTACATCCAATGGTTGTGAGTCAGCTGTGGGTGCGTTACAGCCGAGCCGCGGTAGATCTGTTCGCATCAAAAGAAAATGCTCATTGTCAGCTGTTCTTTTCAATGCGCGATCTAAACGCACCGTTAGGCGTGGGCGCGCTCGCGCACGTTTGGCCTCCGGTCCTCCTGTACGCGTTCCCACCCCTTGCTCTGATACCCCCAACTCTGGCCAGAGTGAGAGAACAGCGCCACACAATGATCCTGATAGCTCCGCACTGGCCTGCAATGTACTGGCTGGCGGAGATTTATCAGCTGCTGTGAGGTCAGCCATGGCAGCTCCCCCTACGCAGAGACATACTGTCTCAGGCGAGGGGGACGATCTTTCACCCACACCCGGAGCGCATGGCCCTATGGGCCTGGCCCGTGAGTGGTACAATCTGAATACAGTGGGTCTCCCGCAGAAGGTGATAAACACTATTCAGAGTGCAAGAGCTTCCTCCACCAGGTCTCTTTATGACTGTAAGTGGAGGGTGTTTGAGGAATGGTGCCTTCAAAAAGGGCACACCTCTTTTCAATGTCCTGTTGGGGTGATTTTATCATTTCTACAGGACCTAATTGATAAACACAGAGCTTTTTCTACGATCAAAGTATACCTGGCTGCTATTGCTGCATGCCATGTGGGCTTTGAGGGTAAGACGGCCAGCCAACATCCTTTGGTCTGCCGTTTTATGAAGGGAGCTCGCAGGCTCCTCCCTGTTTCCAGGTCACTGGTGCCCTTATGGGACTTGACAGTGGTTTTAGATGGGCTCACTCGAACCCCATTTGAACCCCTGGAAGAAGCTGACATGAAGCACCTGTCACTGAAGACAGTGCTGTTACTGGCCCTGGCATCCGCCAAGCGAGTCAGTGACATTCATGCGCTATCTGTACATCCTTCGTGCACTCAGTTCGCCCCAGGGCAAACGAGAGTGTTGCTGAAGCCCAACCCTGCCTTTATACCTAAGGTGGTTGGTTTATGTACCCCAATTGACATTGAGGCATTTCCTCCGCCGCTGTGTTCCTCCGGGGAACAGCGGCCGAATTTGCTGTGTCCAGTTCGTGTTTTACGCACTTATATGGACAGGTCAAAAGAGTTTTGTTGTAATGACTAACTCTTCGTATCCTGGGCTAACCCTCAGAAGGGCAAGCCCGTTACCAAGCAACGGCTCTCCCACTGGATTGCTTTGGCCTATACGAGTCAGGGTTTGCAGGCACCATCGGGCCTGCGTGCTCATTCGACTCGTGGTCTGGCTACATCCTGGGCTTTGTTCGAGGGTGTTTCCATCCAAGACATTTGTGAAGCAGAGAGCTGGTCCTCGCTGCTCACTTTTGTCCGCTTTTACAGGCTAGACGTCTCTGCTCCTAGTGTGGCCCGAGCAGTGCTGGGAACCTTGTTGAGTCAGAGCTCTACCTGTTAAGTTCTGGTTGGTTTGGTGATTTTCGAGATAAGCTCGTCTGGCAATACGGGAGCTTCAATATCCCATAGTGAGACATCGAACGGAGTGTTATGAATGAGAACTATAGGTTACTTACGTAACCCCAGTTCTCAGAGTAACATGTAGTGAGATGTCTCACCAGACGACCCTCCTTGCTATGGTGAAGCGAGAAGAGGTGCTTATTTTGAATGACGCATGCGACGTAGCGCAAGCTACTTATAGGGGGTGGATTCCCTGACGCTGACGTCAAGATCACCTGCCAATCAGGATTGGCGTAATGAGATTGATGCTTCTGTTTGCTACGCGATGAGGCGCATCCCATAGTGAGACATCTCACTACATGTTACTCTGAGAACTGGGGTTACGTAAGTAACCTATAGTTTTTGATGTATCAAAAATATGTCCATAACGAAAGTCCCGAAAGTCCAAAGACAGAAGAGATTTATCCTGAAGAATATATCAATGTCGACTCCTTTAATTTGTCCACAATGGTTTTATTTCAACCATCAAGCTTTACCAAACAATCGGTTTTGTTGTGTTTTTGTTTTGTTTAAAATGTACCTTAACCACTTTAACCAACCTTGCAACCTTACTATGCGAGAACAAAAGTTAAAGTTAAAATGTTATTGAGAATGCCATTTAGCTTCACGGAACGTCATTTGTATTGTGTTTAATGCTGTAGAGGGATTTTGTGCTTTTTTTTATTGTTATTGTTTTTTGCACGTTAGCTTCATGTTGGCATTGTCACTCCCGGCTAATATTTCATGTGTAATGTAATCAAGCTAGAGCGGACCAATATATGTGTTGTGCAATGAAAAAAGGTGTTTTGGTGCTACATATGTGCTACATAGAAGTTTGCCTCTAAGATGGTTTCATTTTAAAATTTATATTTTAACCATCATGCCATGTTTTCTGCTTCCGTACTCCTTGTGCACCCTCAGTAATCCGACTTGAATCCCATTTATTTGCACAGTTTAAAGCCGATTTTTCTCATTTTCAGACAAGGAGGGGGTTATCAACACCAAATAGATTTGTAACTAACCATAAGCTATGCACACCTTCTGCAAATATAGTCCAAGTCAGGTAAAACATTGACCAGATGCTAATAAATGTGTTCATTGTCTTGCTACCATCTAAAGACGGTAGGGTGTCTAAATCTGAATTAAAGTGGTGTGTTCTAGGATTATGTTTACTTCCTCCTTTTTATGCTGCTCAGTGAAGAGGGGACTCCAGGTAAAAGCTCCTATCCTGTATTGATTTCCCTTATTAAATATAACAATCACAAATTAGACCATTTAGAGAAAAAGCGAGCAGGAGTTACCGATAAAATCAGCGGATGCAGCTCTCGTAGGCTTTCAGAATAACCATCTCAAAGAGAACTTCTTCAGGGACTTCACTTGTTTCTTCAACACTCTCATTTGCATGCCACGGTGGGTCTTTGTCTCCAAAGCAAGTGAACACATCTTCCCCAGGGATCAAGTGGTCAGTGATCGGGAAATAAATCAAATGTCATGAGAAGACGGATGTCTATCTGTCTCCCCGGGGTGGCATATTGACTGAGTGACTGATTTAGATACTGACTGTCAACTGGTTGGTTGATTAATCATTTTGTGCCAATACAGTAACACTGAATGCATCGCTTCAGTAATTGCTCGTATGGATAGGAGAGCATGTGTGACGGATTTATCATGGGCGTAAAATAGTAAAACTGATGAAGTCAGTTCACTGTTATAAAGAGAGCAAATGTAATTGATGCTTTTCTCGAACTGTATAAGGGAAAGGTGTTGTCACAAACATATAATGGATCATTCCATTTCAGGGATTACCATAAAAGAAGGGTTATCAGAGATGATATGTGCCCAAAAACTGGCTTTATAGGCTACAATTAGCCTCTTTTTTGCCAGACAAGGAGATTTTCTGTGTTTATATCAAAAGTCTTGACCTCTGTTGGAAGGATTGCTTCGAAACTTGGCAATCCATGTTCCTCATGGTAAATTATAAAAACTGGGGATCAGACTCACAATCAGAGTAATCAAACAAGGGAGAAAAATATAACCCTAACCCAAAAATAAGTATTAACAATATAAAAGTAAATGAACAATTAAAGTAGTAATATCTGTACTGCATGTTGTTCTAACAAACAGTTCTAAAATACACCAAATGAAATCTAGTTCATTCGGGATCCAGAAATATTTACTAAATAGGCATTTACTTTCAGATAATGTCAAGTGTAATCTAATATATTAGCCAACAAGATACATTAGAATGAAAGACTATTTAGAGATGTAAGAATGGCTGCATCTTACATATTAATACATCAGTTGTAATATCTCCATAATATATACAGTATTTATAAAATATATAACACTCTTAATGCAGGAATTCTGCATAAAAAGAGCTGTCACTTTGGAACTTTTAGTGCATTATACGGCTGATACCACATTGCACTATATGGTATTTGTATTGCTATTTTTTTACGAGGTAAAATATCTGAATACCTTTATCACTGCTCATTGATAACTGGGAATGTGATCAATCAATCCGTTTTCCCTGATGCATACAATAAGCCCAGTGAAGTGCAATTGTATTGCAACTTCACAGAAAACCCTGGATTAGGAAATCTATTAGAATTTCAATACTCTTAAGTGTCAATGTGCAAAATGTAATAATGATTAAGGAACACTTTTCAACTGCTTTTGGGACTGCCCAATTGTGGAAGCCTTTTGGAAAGATGTTCCAGGCACAGAATCAGAAATACTTTCTGACAAACTACCAGAATGCCCAAAACTCTTAGGGTTTTCCAAGACTTAAATAACACCAAGAAAAATGTATCGGTATTATTCAAGCTAGACATACAATATCTGGCTTTGGGGAAACTCGATTAGTCAGTGGCTAAAATACCTGTCTCATTGCCTGGCCATAGATACATTAACATATGCCCTGAAGGGCATTTTCAATTTGTTTATCTTCTTTGGGAGTTATACATATGTGTATAGGCTAAATGCAAAATGCAAATAAGAAATACTTGTCAAAAGATACTCTCAAATCTCCCTAGAAAAAACAGCTCAGGATTATTCAAGATGAAATCATTATCCAAAGAAATGTCTTTGTTCTCCACAGAATGAGACATATGAAGGTCAGTTAGTGAAATGCAAGCCAACAACACATTAATTAGAAGCTATACTTCCCCTATTTCATTACAAATGGATATCAATTACATTATATTCCCATCATTCACGGCCATGTGATCAAGATTTGGCTAAAGTGAACAACACTAATAATGTCCAGATAATTTCACACACTTGATGAAAGGTCATCTGAGTGATTGTGTGCGTAATGAGATTAGAAATGGCGACCGTACATACCGATTATTATTCCAATCATTGATTTTCTTTTGTTCCATTCCATAGGCATGTTGTCAAGTAGTTCATTTGGTTACGTCTTCCCCACAGAGGCTGGTGGTGTCAGCAGGTCACACACACTGATACCCTGATGGCCAATCGACTGCGTGCTGAAAACGACACGTTAATAGAAACGGGATGACAAACTGAACCCTCTCCACTTCACCTTTGATGGATTGCTACAGAGTAAGGGAAGATCAGGGCCATACATCTTCACCGCAACGTTGTCAGGTTGCCAAAGAAAGCATGCAGGACAAAAAATCCTTCCCTATTTTCTACTGACAAGCTGTGGGAATTGAAATGCAAATCATCAGATGAACGACGCACTTCGGTGGCGACTGACAGAAATGGGAAGAGCACCTTCTATGTTTTCCCTAAGAGAGAATAGCTACTGGTGTTTCCAGCATTTTCACATTTTAATTTCCATTCCCACGGGTGATCATGTCTAAAACCCATCATCTGTCTGCATAAGTTAACACAAATGGCCATAAGATAATTGCAAACCAATGGGAGATGAAGGACAAATACATAATTACGTGCTTCAAAAAGGAAGTATAAAAAGGTGACTTCTAAAAGGCGGATTAAACGGTTACAATGCAGACATTTTGCTATTCTTATCCAGCCTCAAAATCCCAAAAGTCAAGGGTGTGAAAGGTTGGTGTCTTAAAATCCCAGCACTGCATGTACCTGAAGTGAGAGTACAAGGAGATCATGTTCAGGTTATAAAGAAACTGTTGGAGGAAACTGACAAATGATGGAGCATATTTTCAGGTAGAAAATACAATTCTGGCTTTAGGGGAAGAGGGTTATATGTGGCCTGAATATGTGCTGTAATTCTGGGTATGAACAAAGAATGAAGAAGAAATGCAGTTTTAAATGGATGATCTGACTGTCTGCATAGCTGACACCATGCAGAAAGTCAGACAATGGAGCCTAAAATGAATGCAGATGATCTATCTTGATCTTGTTTTGCGTGAGAGAGAGAGCAGTAGAGAGTCGTCATACAAGATGGCAGCAGCAGTGTTTCTTCTCTGAAAATCAGCCGTGATATTTTAACGTTTTATAGCTTTTAACCATAGTTTTAAACGCTGATATTAATACTATTTCACTGCCTGAAGTATGCTTTATCAGCTGCAGTCTGCTTTAGGTGGTCGCTGGTCTCTAACGGAGACTCGGCACAGCAACCTTCTAGAGCTGCGGGCAGTAGTGTTGGTCCTCCAGCACTTCAAACCCGTAATACAGGGCAAACATGTGTTGGTGAGGAGCGACAACCGCACCACAGTGGCGCACATCAACAGGCAGGGAGGAGTCCGCTCCGCCGCCTTGTTGACCATAGCAGAGAACCTGTGGTTATGAGCCTCAGAGATTGTGTTGTCTCTGAGAGCCCTCCACATCCCGGGACTGGAGAACGGGGGGGGCCGACCTCATGTCAAGAGGCGGGCCCCTGCCAGACGAGTGCGTGCTTCACCCGGAGGTGGTGAAGCAGATATGGGCCCAGTTCGGGAGAGAACTGAGGTGGACCTGTTCGCCAACCGGCGAAACAGCCACTGTACCCTGTGGTTTTCCATGGCTCGGCGGGACAATGGGGGAATGGCCAAAAAAGCTGCTCTACGCCTTTCCACCGCTGCGCCTCATTCTCCCCCTCCAGGAGAGGGCGAGATGAGAACATCTGTCAGTCATCCTGTTGGCCCCAGACCGCCGAGTGGCGCCGTGGTTTGCAGAGGTGACACAGATGATGGTGGGCCAGCTCTGGGCGATTCCTCAGTTCTGGGGGACGATGTCTCAGGGGGCTGGTGCAATAGGGGCGTTACCCTTTCTGGGCCAACCTCTCCAGGCTTGGCTCCTGAGAGGGACAGGCTGAGACAGGGGGGACTGTCTGATAGGGTTATTCAGACTATCCAGGCAGCAAGAGCGGGATCCACCACAGCCTGTTACGGGACGAAGTGGTTGGGATTCCAGCGATGGTGTGAAGGAAGGAGTTAAGAGCCCCTATCTTGTACGCTGGGCTCTATTCTGTCCTACTTACAGTTACTGGTGGACAGGGGGCTTGCTCATTCCACAGTTAAAGTGTATGCAGCAGCCATTTCGTCCTGCCATGAGGGATTTGGCGGTAGGTCAGCCTTCAGCCAGCCGTTTATGTTGCACAATGGGACCTGCCGTTGGTGCTCGAGGCTCAGAACCATTTGAGCCTCTGGAGCTCTCCTCCCTGAAAGCGTTGTCATTGAGAACAGTTTTGCTGCTGGCCCTGACCTCGGACAAAAGAGTGTCTGAACTGAACGCTCTGTCGGTACACCCGAGTTGCCTGTGGATTTGTGGTGACCGTAGCGGGGCGACACTCAGACCGAACCCCTCCTTTGTTCCCAAGAGCCAAGTGCGTTCAGGTCAAGGGCTATACAGCTGGGCGGCTTTAGTCTTCTACCCCGTATTGGGGCCAGGGAGGGTAAACTGCATCTCCTCTGCCCGGTACGTGCGCTAGCATGTTATGTGGAGCGCACGGCTGCCATTAGGCGCACTGAACAGCTGTTTGTGTGCTTTGGGGGGGGTGTGGCCGGTAAAGCTCTGTCCAAGAAACGCCTGGCAGGATGGCTCTGCGAGTGCTTTGCACATACCTACAGTCAGGCGGGGAGAGCCTTCCCCACGGGGGTCCGTGTGCACTCTACACGGGGTATGGCTGTGTCGACAGCCTTATTTAACGGCGTGAGTGTGGAGGACATATGCACGGCGGCGTCTTGGTCCACGCCAGGCCCCTTTTATCTCTTGGACATGTCTGGCTCCTTCTCATCGTCTATGCTTGCTGGGGCAACACAGGACTGGTGAGTGGGGGGGGGCTAACCCTCCATGCTGCTACTCGGGTTCAAACTGCATCCACCAAACAATATGATTTATCTCGACCTCCCCAAAATAACCAAAATCTGACACGGTGCGAGATGTCTTTTTTAGCTGTTCTTTCGTCATTTCCTGCGATCTTCTTCATGCAGTCAGTCAAAATGAATGAATGAATGGGCGGTTCTTTGACTATTTATAGGCACATATGGGCGTTACACTCTTAAAACTACTGGGTTAAAAAATAACCCAATCATAACCCAGCTGCTGAGTCACTATAGGACAGAACACACGCTGGGTTGTTTTAACCCATGTGCTGGGCTGGATAATTTTAACCCATGTGCTGGGTTGTTTATTTGACCCAAGCTAGTGATTGAAATTAACTATATCACTGGGTTAAATATAAACCATACATTGGGTTGTTTATTTGACCCAAGCTATTGATTGAAATTAACTATATTGTTGGGCTAAATAGAATATAATAATAATAATGTATAATAGTGTAATGAATTATCTCCAAACACACCGTATATATATAAAAAATGCATTTATTCAGCTTTGGCAAATCACCAACATTCAGGCCACTATAAAAGAACAATGCAAACAATACAAATTCAACCCCCCCCCCAAAAAAACAAAGAGCCTTAAAACAAATAATGTATTACAAAGTGCAGATTTCACAGAAAAAATACCTTTATTCCAAGGTTAAATGGACAAAACAGAACACTACCCTGTGAACACAGTCACAGACAAACAACGAACCAACACTGAAAACAGGAAGAGACAAGACTAAATACAGGGAGGGGTAATCACAAGACGAGAAACAGCTGGGCAGGGGAGGAGAAACCCAAGGGCCACAGGTGAACACAATCAGACAATTAACACACCAGGGAAACTAACGACAGGAGGAAAAACACAGGGAGAGGGACCAGACAATATACATGGAGGAAAACATGACAGGGAGAACCGAACAGCAAAAATAAACCCAAACTACAAACGTGACATAATAAGATAATCGTGACAGTTGTGACGTAAAAGCCATGTGATTTATACTGCCTTATTGTGTGCAATCATTTTGCACACAAACCCAAAGCTATATAGTTCAGACCTATTTATAGCTACTAGTAGAACAAACGTCTTTGTAAAATAATAATTCATCGCATCACAACGTAAATTCAAGGCTCTTTCACTCATTGACAGAAATGTAAAACATTTGTAGCCGACGTTAACTGCTAATGTTATACTTTGCACAGTCTGTTAAATGCCATATTATTATTAATACAGATCCCTATTGTGCTGTTATCACAACTCATTAAAAAAATATAGGTTACAGAATTGTATAATTATATAAATATAGGCAAAATATAGGTTACATACCTTGTGTTTTGATGTGAGAAATGACAAAAAGATGGTTCCAGAATGATTCAGAAGCGGGAAAATGAATAAAGCAACCTCTGGGTTAAAAATAACCCAGGCAGGTGTTCAACTGCAATTGAAGCCCTAATAACCCCTTTGACCCAGCATGAACAACCCACCAGTGTGTTTACAGTACCCAAATAACCCATAATTATGACCCAGCCAAATCAACCCAGCAATGTGTTTATAGAAATAACCCAGCATTTTTAAGAGTGTACGTGAAGCCCGCAAAAGCTGCGCCGCATTTCGAGTTGATTGTGATTTATAAAAGGGAAACCGGCGTAGGATGTGCCGTAGGCAAGTCCTGCGCCAGTACGCAGTCTTTTATGAATCGGAAAATGTCTGTGCGTATTTATTTGCTTTGTCCTACGTAAGCAACCTTCCCACGTCAATCCTACGCAAGGCTTTATAAATGAGGCCCCTGAACATCTCTAAGCTTGTGGTGACTGATGTGGCGCTCTCCGACCCTTCCTGTATTTTCTTTGAGAGCTCTATTTCCGTACATACAAATGTTGTGAAAGAGGTAACTACTAGACGTTACTTATCTGAAAATGCACAGGAAATGTTTGTTCAGAATTTTTCTTCCTCAATTGCCCATGCTAACATCTCAGTAAATGAGCTAGTAGACCAATTTAATTCTAAAATAACAAATGTCATGGATACCATTGCTCCCATTAAAATAAAGGAAGTATCTGGCAAGAAAATATCTCCATGGAGAAAAGCCATGACCGTGAGAACAGCAAAAATAGAAAAGCTGAACGCAGGTGGAGAAAAACAAATCTTCAGGTTCACTTGGAAATATATAAAGAGAGACTCTGCATCTATAATCAGGAAATAAAAAAGGCACGACAGTCTTTCTTCTCTGACATCATTACCAAAAATAAAAACAACTCACGTGCCTTGTTTGCTACCGTCGACAGACTAACAAACCCCCCAGTGTCGATAGCCTCAGAATTTCTATCCACCAGGGCCTGCAATGAATTGGCCTCCTCCTTCACTGACAGAATTCAGAAAATTAGACAGGCAGTCAGTGCCTCTGGATCAGGTACAGCCAATGTTTTGTCCCTGTGTCCACCTAAAATCAATTCAGACATCATGACACAATTCCGTCTGATAAATGATAAAGACCTAGAGGACATTATTCATCATCTGAAATCCTCCTCCTGCTGCCTTGATATTATTCCAACAGGATTTTTCAAAACTGTTTTTCATTACATGGCCTCAGATCTGGGGTTACGTACTGTAACCCAGTTTCTATGAGTATAGGCGTAGCCCTCTAAGGCTATCGCTATTGGGTAATCCCACTGCACGTGTGCAGCACTGACAGACTTAATCCACGCCCACCTATGACGTGGGCCCCACCGCCGGGCTCACTTCCGTATAAATAGGAAGTAGGCCCCACAATCTACTCCCACAACAGCTTTTCTTCAGCTATTCACAGAGCCAGTGGGGCCCGAACCTTAGAGGGCTACGCCTATACTCATAGAAACTGGGTTACAGTACGTAACCCCAGTTCTATATCGTATAAGGCTTCGCCCTCTAAGGCTATCGCTATTGGGTTAAGGGCGAAGCAGGATGTAGTTTACGCCCCACAGGTCCGTCCGTTCCCAGAAGCACAAAACTAACCTACTCAGTTAATAACCCATGTCCATTTCGCCATGCGTAATGGAGCATCACATTCCCAGGGAATATAGCATTTAAAAAATGAATATTCTCCATCAGGGAACGAAGGTAGGCTTACTTAGGCTACCTGTCGTTTATAAAAAGTAGAGACTAAGTCTCACTTGTTAAAAAACGATCAAGAGAGGGGGAAAAAAGGGCAGCTCTCTAAGTGCCGACAGGCAGGAGAGAGGGCACGCAGTTGAGTCCCCGACCTTACTCACTCTGACAGGACACTCAGTGTGTCAGAGAGGAATGGGAGACCTCCCTCAAATACAAGAACAAGAGGAAGACCAAGATGCAGCAGTGCAAATGTCTTCCACTGTCATTCCTCGGTGCAACGCCGTAGAGGAGGAAAATCCTCTGGTGCCGTGCGCTCTGATGTTCTCCAGGGGATCCACCCCAGAGGAGACATACGCCTGTGACACAGCCTCACACAGCCAGTGTGACAGGCGTTTGTGCAGACAGAGGCTGCCCTACTGAGCACTCTCTGTAATGCACAACTGGGAGCTGCGTAACGCAGCCGTGCGTAATATAGCATGACAGCGCGCGCATGGGACAGAGGAGATGAGATGTGGCTTCTTCCTCTGATGTGTGAGGAGGGGGAAAGAAGCCATCCAAAGTTATCACTCTCGATCTAAAAGAGCTTGTGATCACCTTTGGCATAAGAGCCGGGTTAGGGTGCAAAACAGCTTAGCTGCCATCTCCTTGGATCTGGAGACATGACGGCCGCGGAGCCACAGAGAGAGCAGACCAATCACTCACCCTTTTAGCTGATGTCAGAGCCAAGAGCAGAGCTACTTTGGCTGACAAAAACTTCAGGGGAACCTGATCTAAAGGTTCAAATGGAGCTTTACTCAGTGCGTGTAACACTAAAGCCACCCCCCATTGAGGCGCCAAAGCGCGTGACACAGGTCTGAGTCTCTGTGCTCCCCATACCGTTTTGTCAGAGGGTGACTAAACACCGTGCTGACACAAAACCTACGTGGCAAGATGAAATGGCAGCAGCATATGTTTTGACCGTGCTATAAGCCAATTCCTGTCCAGCAAACAGCTGGAGGAACGACAGCACGAGGCAGGGGGCCCGTAACAGGGTCCAGGCTTTTCCCTACACACAAAACGGAACATTGCCCATTTGGCTGTGTAGGATGTGTGTTCAGCAGCCAGGGGTGGACTGGGACTAAAAATCAGCCCGGGCATCTTGACTCCGCCGACCGGCCCACCTCGGTTCGTCAGCGGGGGGGGGGGGGGGGGGGGGGTGCTAGTGCCTAATCCGACCGGCCCATTTAGTCAATGGCCCACCGGGACGATGCCTGGTATGCCAGATGGCCAGTCCACCCCTGTCAGCAGCTGCACTGATCGTACACCTCCCTGGCGATTTATGTAGGCCTCTGCTGCTTTGTTGACTGTTCGAATCAACACATATTGATTGTACAGCAACAGGGCGAAGTGCTGGATTACTTTCCATGGAGAGAAATTCCAGCACGCTTATATGGAGAGACATGTGAGCCTGCCACTGTCCCTACACTGCCTGGGACATGCATGTTCCACAGCCTGCGAGAGATGCGTCTGTGAACACTGCTCGGTGTGTGACGTCACTCTGCTCAGGGGCACCCCCACTGACGTGGAGACTTTTCCAGTAGGTTAAATCCAAACCCAGGGAAGGAGGAATGTACACCATGCGTCTCCTCTTACGCACGGGGTCGATTCGCAGGCGAATAAAGCACCTCTGGAAGTCTCCTCACTGTGAAGGAGACCCAGGGGGATCACCACGTGACCAGCTGATATCATGCCTAACAGCTGCATCACGGAGAGGGCTGTCACCGCCCCGCGGGGTGTGACGCGCCGGAGGAGAGCTGTCCGAGCTGCCTAAAACCCAATAGGTTTTAAAGACAGCCGGTTTATGCAGCGAGCCATGCTGCCTATAACCAACAGGTTAGGGGCAGCCGGCTTAACCGGTGAGCCTTGCTGCTTATTATTATCCATCTGTCCATCGAACACATGCGTCGCCCCTCTGAGTAATACTCTGAGAGGGCGCGACATGCTCTGGATGTGCTGTGGTTGTCATGGTGACGAGCCACGTCAGAGCCCTCGCCGCCGCTGCCCGTGAAGCAACCCAAGAGGGGCCCGGTCCGAAAAGGCTGCTAAGGGGCCTCCACACGCTGCATCTCACACCGGCTCTCATCCTGTCTCTGTTTAGGAGAAAGGCTCATAAACTGGACATTGAGGCGCGTTCACACTCAAACCTGCTGAGGAATGAGCGGAGGTGTGTGCAGTGCTATTCACACAGTGCGTAATAACAGCCCTGGGCTCATTACGACCGTGTGTAGGCACATCTGAGACAGAGGAAAAACCGTGCTGCCTGCTAACCAACAGGTTAACAGCTGCACTGGAGGAGAGCTGTCACTTTCTCCATTCTCTGCTGTGAGAGTCGCGCTCTCATGCGGGTTGAGTTCAATTCCACTCCCGGTTAAATGTCTGGGAGGGAAGAGGACAGCTCTTCTTCCAGTCGATAATGAAACCCAGGCTTGACAGATGAGATACGAGCTGTATCGTCTGAAAAACCGCTTCCTCCCTGGAGCGAGCCAGCCACAGCCGGTCGTCCAGGTAAAATAACACTCTCATCCCCATTCTGAGTAGCTGCTCCAACCGTCTCCACCCACTTTAAAAAAAGTGCGTGGAGCCAGGAATGAGAAACGCAGGAATTTGCTGTGTTTCGGGATGATGGTTATGTGGAGGTAAGCAACCTTCACGACTATGGATGTGAACCTCCCTGGTAAACACACTCCAGCACCTGTTTGATCGTCAGCATGGGAAAAGGCCTATTCCCTTGTTGGACACTGACAGATCGAGGATGGGTCTCATTCCCCCCGCCCCGTCTCCTTCGGGACCAGAAAATAGCGGGAGTAAAAAAACTCGATTTTCTTCCCCTTGAGGAACCCTGGGAAAAGGCTTTCTTTAACCAGAGTTCCTGCCGCTCTGCACGGAGCGCGAGACACTGTTCCTGGGATGACAGTACCTCCTGTATCCCGTAGAACTGCGGGGGGGAGAGGCGAACTGCAGAGACTACCCTCTGCACCTCCGCCTGCTCATCCATCTGTCCATCAGACACACGCACCGCCACCCTGAGTACCATACAGTACTCTGATAGGGCTGCATGTACATTCTCTGGATGTGCTGTGGTTGGTGACAAACCACACCAGAGCCCTCCACACGCTGCATTTCACACAGGCTCTCATTATGTCGCAGTTTAGGAGAATACTCGTAAACCGCGCGTTCACGCTCAACACCACTAAGGGATGAGCGGAGGTGTGTGCAGTGCTGTCTGCACGATGCGTAATACTGGCCCTCTGTGGGCTTATTACGACCGTGGTAGGAGGTGTCTGAGACAGAGGAAAAATCCATGCTGCCTATAAACCCAAAAAGTTTAAGGTAGACAGATTTGAATAGCAAGCCCTGCTGTTTTTATTAACCGATAAGTTAAAAAAAAACAGCCGGCTTAGGCAGCGAGCCATGCTGCCAAGTAACCACTAGGCTATTGGCACTAGGCTTCCCTCTGTCCATCTAACACACGCGCTGTCACTCAATGCGCGAACCTGCTCTGGATGTGCTGTGGTTGTCATGGTGACGAGCCACGCCAGAGCCCTCCAGACGTTGCATTTCACACAGGCTCTCCTTATGTCGCGTTTAGGAGAAGGCTCGTAAACCGGACACTAAGGTGCGTTCACGCTCCATACTCCTGAGGGATGAGCGGAAGTGTGTGCAGTGCTGTCTACACTGTAATAATGGCACTCGTGGGCTCATTACGACCGTGTGTAGGAGGTAGGTTTTGGGACAGAGGAAAACATCCGAGCTGCCTAAAAACCCATAGGTTTTAAGGACAGCCGGTTTATGCAGCGAGCCATGCTGCCTATAACCGACAGGTTAGGGGCCGCCGGCTTACCCGGTGGGCCTTGCTGCTTATTATTATCCATCTGTCCATCGCACACACGCGTCGCCACTCTGAGTAATACTCTGAGAGCGCCCAACATGTTTTGGATGTGCTGTGGTTGTCATGGTGACGAGCCACGTCAGAGCCCTCGCCGCCGTTGCCCGTGAAGCAGCCCAAGAGGGGCCCGGACCAAAAAAGGCTGCGAGGGGGCCTCCACACACTGCATCTCACACCGGCTCTCATCCTGTCTTTGTTTAGGAGAAGGCTCGTAAACTGGACATTGAGGCGCGTTCACGCTCAAACCTGCTGAGGAATTAGCGGAGGTGTGTGCAGTGCTATTCACACAGTGCGTAATAACAGCCTTTGGGCTCATTACGACCGTGTGTAGTATAGGCACATCTGGGACAGAGGAAAAAACCGTGCTGCCTATAACCGACAGGTTAGGAGCCTCAGGTTTAAACGTAAAGCCCTGCTGTCTAATAACCAACTGGTTACTTACAGCTGGCTTGTGGTATTATGGCACCTTTGGCTTTCCATACACAAGCCCTGCTGCCGCGCTAACAGTTACAGGTTACAGCCGGCTCAAACGGCGAGCCCGCTGTCTGTTGACCGACAGGTAACAAACAGCTAACAAACAGCTGGCTTATGCACCTCCACACGCTGTATTGCACAGCGGCTCTCATCATGTCGCCGTTTAGGAGAAGACTCGTAAACCGGACATTGAGACGTGTTCACGCTCAAACCTGCTTGAGGAATGAGCGGAGGTGTGTGAAGGAGGCACATCTGTGACATAGGAAACAAACCCGGGCTGTCTAATTAACCGGCAGGTTTTAAAAACAGCCGGTTTAAGCCGCGAGCCCTGCTGCCTAACAACCGACAGGCTGTGAGGCAGCCGTTTATGCAGCTTTTTTATGTCATCCGGAGGAGAGCTCTCCTGAACCGGGGAACGGGGAGATCTCATTAGGCGGCTGCCTTTCCGATGATCTCCGGGAGTTCCTGGAGAATACCGCCTATCGACGGCAGAGCCGTGATGGCGGATAGAGGGACCCCGTGACCCGGCGTCAGCCCGGCAGCCGAACCTAGGCTCGGCTGCCGGGCTGACACCAGGACCCCGCCCTGTCTCCCCCGTTCGGAGGAGAGGGAGGATGGGGCCGTGGGAACCACATGGTGATCCGTGAATGGAGGGGAAGGAGTCGCCTGACTGCTGCCCGCCACTCGGATCATAAATAAAGGGCTTGGTCCACAGAGTAACACTCCTGGACTAGCCAATCCTCCTTGGCCGCAGCAGCGAGAGCGTCCACTCTCCGCTGTCTGTGGGCCAGAGGGAGACGGACACAATGAGTGCACGACACCAGGGGAGTGAGAGCCGCGTTTGCATGCTCCAATCCCCGGCAGGGCTCACCGTGAGCTCCGGTCGTAACTCATATGTCGGGTTGACACCGGGCCCCCGCCCTGGGGAGGCCCGGGCCCAGGGGAACCACTAGGAATGCTTTGCTTTCTAGTAAACAGCTCTGAAAAGAGCTTGTGCCTGACAGTGCTTCTGCAACGGAGTGCTGAAGAAAAGTGGGAGTAGATTGTGGGGCCTACTTCCTATTTATACGGAAGTGAGCCCGGCGGTGGGGCCCACGTCATAGGTGGGCGTGGATTAAGTCTGTCAGTGCTGCACACGTGCAGTGGGATTACCCAATAGCGATAGCCTTAGAGGGCGAAGCCATATACGATATAGAACTACTTCACATAGTAAACAAGTCTCTCCACTCGGGTGTTTTTCCACAGGCCCTGAAAACTGCAGTAATTAAACCACTCTTAAAAAAGCATAATCTAGACGCATCCGTAATGAATAATTGTAGGCCAATATCAAACCTCCCATTTTTAGGCAAAATGATTGAAAACGTTGTTTTTCATCGTTTCATGCTTTTAAATAACTGTTTCGATGTGTCACAGTCAGGCTTTCAACCAAACCACAGCACTGAGACTGCTCTTGTAAAGGTCTTCAATTACATCCATTTAAACACAGACAGTGGCAGAATATCAGCGCTACTATTATTAGATCTCAGCGCTGCGTTTGATACTGTTGACCACAACATATTGCTAGACCAACTAGAAAACTGGGTGGGACTTTCGGCAACAGTTCTAAATTGGTTTGATTCCTACTTAAAGGACAGAAAAAACGTTGTCTCTATACTATATATATAACTACACATCAGCGTTGACAAATATGACATGCAGGGTTAGTCAAGGCTCCTTCTTAGGACCTCTGCTCTTTAATATCTATATGCTACCACTGGTTCAAATTATGAAAAACAACGACCAAAGTTATCATATCTATGCAGATGACACCAAGATTTATTTAAAAATGTCACCAGGAGACTATTCTCCAATTACAACACTGAGTAAGTGCATTGAGCACATCAATGACTGGATGAGTAGGAACTTTCTCCAATTGAACAAACAGAAAACTGAGATTATTGTTTTTGGAGCAAAGGAGAAACGATTAAAAGTCATCGCAGAGCTTCAGTCGGCAGACTTCAAAACAACGAATAAAGCCAGAAATCTAGGTGTAGTGATGGACTCCGGCATGAATTTTAACAGTCACGCTATTAAGTCTGCATACTATCACCTGAAGAACATATCTAGGATTAAAAGACTAATGTCCGAACAGGATTTAGAAAAGCTTGTCCATGCCTTTATCTTCAGCAGACTCAACTACTGTAATGGTGCCTTCAAAGGTCTCACAAAGAAATCCATTAGAAAGTTGCAGCTAATTCAGAACGCTGCTCCTCGAGTCCTCACTAACACTAAAAGAGTGGATCAAATCAGTCCAATTCTGAAGTCTTTACACTGGCTTCCAGTCCACCAAAGAATTGTTTTAAAGTGCTATTGCTGGCTTTTAAAGCACTAAATGGTTTAGGACCAAATTATATTAACGATCTCCTGCAAAAGTATGAACCATCCAGGAGTCTCAGGTCTTCTGGGACGGGTCTGCTCTCTGCTACAAGAGTCAGAACTAAACATTTTTAGAGTAGCATACAAATGAGCACAGTATGCATTGTAACTTTCATTTAATAGATTGAATACTGTATTGCTTCTTCCTAGTTGTTTTTTTAAATATGACCATATTACCAGAAGATATTTAGCCATCTTCTTCAAAATCTTCAAAATAAGGACCAAAATACATTTAATAATTTAAAGGTGTACATATAGTTCAATATTTTATTCGTATAACACAATCCAACGCAGCAGAACTGCTACTATATACTACTGTATACTATGTAGATCATTTTTTCTAGGGTTGAGTTTCATCTTCAAATCTTACATTTTCTAGCCAAAATGAATGACAAAAAAACCACTTTCAATACAGTCAAGCAAACTCGATGTATTTTGTAAAATTGAGTTATAATACCAAAATAAGAGTTTAAGGGCTAAATTAAACTTTTGGCCGGATTGTTTGGTTAAGGTTACGTTTTTAAGATCAAAATTGCAATCTTGTAGTGCAGATATCCCCAAAGGTCAAACAAATGAATGTGCTCCTTGGATGTTCCCATTTCATGAGTTGGAAAATGTTTTTTTTTTCTCATAGGCATTTTCACAACATAAAGGTCGTAATGTGGAAATATGGATGTGTTGTATTTAATTGGTCAGAGCATTTACATCAAGTTGATAGCTCTTTCAAAGTGGTTGTTACTACATATGGGGGAGTTGATTCCATATCAGAGGGTGTTCATGGGAATTTTACTAGTCAGGAACATGTTTATTCAACACAGTCTCACTCCATAATCGTCCAGGAGCGACGCTTGGTCAGGGTCCCGTGGCGTGCAGTTGTGACGCTCCTAAATTCCTTCAGCTTCATAAAGGGACGCAAATAGCTTTCAACTGATTGCAATGTATTCACATCTGCGGCGGGATTTGACGCTCATGGAATCACGGCATTCATTTGTGTCGGCTGACTCTGGGCTGCCCTTAAAGGCAATGTGAGCGCCCGTTCCCATTGGATAACAGAGAATTGCACACCAGGAAGTAAGTATTCTCCTTACTGTCAATTGATTTGACAGTGATATCTCCACTACTCATCAACTCAAAAACACCAGATTTTTTTTTTATTAAATCGATGTTAATCCAGGTGGATGTGGAATTAACGGACGTGCCGTTGTGTGATTGCGTTGCCAGGCAACAGCTTCGGTTCATGTTCATTTACAAACTCTTCAACTACAACCGTAATTATATTTAAAAATATGTTAGAAGGCCTCACGAAATGCTTTAATGTAAATTAAAATTGAAATGTGAAGGAATGTGTGTACAAAATACATCCTTACGAAATACGAAACCGGAAACAGAAGGATCCTCAGATCGATTTAGCCGCAAAGCACGCTGGGATTTGGTGTTTGTAAAATGTGAAATCCGAAAACATATTTTAAAAATAAAATAATACATTATTCCGAGTGTGCTTGCTTTTCTCTTGGAAAGTCTTCACATAACGGCCTTGTAATACACAGTTCGGCTGCATTAAATATGAAATATCTGCCGTAGTTGTATATTTATAGAGCCCTGATGAGAAACATGAGGGCTTTGCAGAGACAAACATGAGGAAATGCCGCCAAACTGAAAACGTGACATGGATCCTAAATATATCAGCAGTTAAACAACATCTTACATTTATTTTCACACAATACGCCTCCTTGCAGTATCAACAATAATTCGGCTGACTTTTATATTTGATCCAATTGATAGATTGACTGTATTTACACCATAACGGTGCACAGCTGATAGACGGGCACCTAGTGGTTAAAGCGCGTTATTGCATTTTTATTATTTTCATTAGATATTAATAGAATCCCTATAAAGTATATTCATTACTCGTTATTCTCTACTAATAGTTAATTAAAGACTGTATATAATGACTATTTTGCACATCCCTTTCAAGATTTCAAGATGTTCTAAGGTTTATTGACAATATACACATCAATATGTGTGTTTACCTCCACCATTAAACTGTCATATTGTGCACATTTCTTATACTATCTACATACATCTTATAAGAGTATACTACATGTATAATATCAGTTAAAATAAGTGCTTAAACATAGTTAACATTGCTATGTTTAAGCACTTGTTTAAGCAGATCATGTAAGTGTATTTCAAGTGTACTATGTATTCATTTATTGAGCTGTACTTAAATCAGGTTTTAAAATGGTTTGACTGATAGAGATCATGCAATGTCATTATTTGTTTATTGATTGTTATGAACCTGCCTGAGGACCACAGATGGAAATGAGCTATTAGCTCTGGCATATTGCATCTCTTCTCTTTGCTGAGATTAATGTTTTTGTATGCATGGTCCTTCTATAAATAAATACAAATACACTGTAGTTGTGTCTGAATGTGGTGCACTTTTGCTAAATGTTTTATGATATGTCAATAAACCTTAGAACATCTTGAAATCTTGAAAGGGATGTGCAAAATAGTCATTATCAGGCATGAAAATCACTCACCTTTCGGCGAAATTCGCCGTTTTGAAACCAAAATAGGTGACCTACGTGAATCGTGTAGATTCAATGAGAAATGTTTGTATTTTCGATCTTTCCAATTGAGAAGAGAGATCTTTCTCTCCCCCGTCTGTGTGTGAGGGGGCGGGGCAGTTTACACACACGTGGCTGCTACATGCATGCAACACAACTGCGGAGATGGCGGAGAGAACGCGCTCCGAGGTGTGGTTAAACTTAATCCGTCTCGATATGGACAATGCTCGTTGCCAAAAGTGCAATAAGAGTTTAGCATGTAAGGGCGGTAACACAAGCAATTTGTCTTGAAACATTTAGCAAAAGTGCACCACATTCAGACAGAGGAATGCACCGGGTTCGACTGTCTTTCTAGTAGCTCTGTAGCCCCCCCCCCCCCCCACGTTTCCATGTCAGGTGTTATGTATGCTAGCAGAAACACACAGAGCTAACTCAATTATACAAACATGGGTTAATGATTACCCCTCGATTCCACCGAGTCCGTCTGCGACGCGTTACGGCCGCGACGCGGCGTCCGTAAGGATAGCGGTCACTCTAGTCAATGGGTGCTATTCCACCACACACGCCGCGTTACGTCCCAGACGCGTCCCAGAAGCGGCTCGGCGCAGGGCTCCTCTAAAATTAGGATGAATCCTATTTTTGTCGCGGCGCAGCCGTAAGGTAATGACGAGCAGGCAGGAAGTGGAACGTTCAGACCATATATAGCATATATACACACACACACAAACTCATTTTGCAGCCCCTATCCCTCCGTAGTCGTTCAAGTAGGAGGAGAAATGCCAGCGTTCTCCTCCGGTTTACAGGCACTGTGTACATTATATATATAGAATAATTATGATGATGAATGCCTTTTTTTTTACCACTAAAATACAGCAACATATCTTTGATTCATGTCGTTTATAACTGGGATATTACAATTATTATTAACTTTGTCTGTACAAAGTAGCCTGCCCAGGAAATATGCCCAAATCAACAAAAACTGCGAGCAGACAGGGAAGACGCTCCGCTTCCGTAATGCTTCTGAAACGCGCCCGGTAGGGTATGACGCCGGGAGGAGACCGGACCAAAACCGCGGCGGAGCCGTTACGCGAGTCAGACGGACTCGGTGGAATCGAGGGGTTAGAGGTAACTGAGTTATTTATTTTGTTAAAGTTTCAGCTATTCTGTTTACAATTCTGTTATCACATTATTTACTACGATTTGTTAAAACAATGTTGTTTCTTTTGATGTGAACTATTATTTATTTACTTTAAATAAAAAGCAATGTTAATTTTGTTCAAAGTGTGTTTAGTTAATTTAATAATATATGTATTTTTGAATCAAGTATTCATCTTTATTGTCTTCATTGTTAGTTTCCACATGCTTAAAACAACCTCAAGCAGCTTAATCTTCCTCAAGAATGTCCCATCATTTCCCCCACTTGCTGGGTAAATAAGAACTCATTACTGCCTATTTACTCATATACTTTCCCAACTCAGACCCCCAGACTCTGCCAATTTGATCTGGGGAATTCAGTCTTGAAACCAAACGAGGAGCAGCGCAATTTCCTCAGTCCATCCTGTCCCAATCACTCGCAGTGAACCTCAGGATCTGAGCCATATGGGGGCCACGCGTATTCACATTGGCATGAAGGGGGGTAGAGGGATGGGGAAGGAATGGAAAGAGGAATGCCCCCCTGCTATACCACCATGGCTTTCCTCAAAATCCTGGTCTTTTAGTATTCATGGCTTTTGGATGGATGTAATTTAGCCAAGTTTTTGCATGTTTATGAAATGGATTAAAGTGTTTAATGTTTTGATAATGCTGGAAACCACTGTATTGTGTGTTTTAGGCTATCTTTGCCAATAAAATGTATTAAAATCTGAATTACATAACATTGTATTGGCTGTCAGTCATGATGGAAGAGTAGACAAGTTAAGTTACAGCATGTCCACCATCTGCATATGCATTAAGCCATTTGCATTAAGCCCTTACCACATTGTGCCTCATATACTGTACATGTTAGACCCAGTGACAGGCTGGCATGAAATGTCTTGCATAATACTTAGTAAGAAGGCCATAATATTTTTGACTCATGGCTGAAGTTAAGTTTCTCCAGCTCTCCCCAGGTTGGCAAAAAAATGCATCTCAAAATGCATCAGATTGATGCTTTAAAATATGGAATATTCAAAATGTTCTTCCGGGGGAGCATGCCCCCGGACCCCCCTAGAGGGATAATATCCTGCTCACCTTTTTCACCCCTGACCCGTTTTCATGCCTGCATTATATACAGTCTTTAATTAACTATTAGTAGAGAATAACGAGTAATGAATATGCTTTATAGGGATCTGCAGATACATTTTTTGTCTTCTCAAGCACCCACTACCAAATATCTCGCCTGATTGTTGGCACTTCACAATCACCTTCACTGAATTTGACTAAAGTCTGATTTAAGGGTTGTTTATATTTCACATCATTAATCCAAATCTGTAAAGTAACTAAAATAAATGTAGTAAAAATACCAGGTTAACCTTAAAGAAAGCCCTCAGGATTATAAAAGACCCCCATCACCCCAGCCACAAACTGTTCTGTCTGCTGCCGTCTGGCATTTCATGGACTAAAACCACCAGACTCAGGGACAGCTTCATCCCACAGGCCAGAAGACTATTAAACACCTGAACTTTGAAACAACATCCATAACATTAATCTGGCTGCTACTTAGAAATGATTAGTCTAATATATCTTATTCCAATCACTTGTAGACTCGTATTGCACTATTTAACTTTTTACTATTTTTCTTTTTGAATTTACTTGCACTATTTCTTCTGTGCATCTGTTTTATTGTGTTGCACTGTTGGAGGAGCCTGTGACCTAAGGGGTCTTCTTGTTGAAGAAATACATTTATGTACATTGAATGTACAAGAAAAAGGCATTTTAAACAGTAATTAAAAAGCAACACAATCTACCTGCATTGCATTACTCTAAACGTGTAATAACGTGCTTTAACCAGTAGGTGGTTTGGGTTGAAAACCTGTCAAGTTTACAGTGTTAACAAAATAAAATATACTGCTGTTTCTGGTTTAGTTTACGACGGATATATTTAGTTATTGTTTTGATATTTGTAACACAAAAGCGATGGAAAAAACCCACAGCAACACAGAAAAGATGGTCTTAACATGACCCAGCGGTCTAGTAGTTAATAAAAAACAATAATATCAAAACAAAATATTACTACTAACTTTATTGTGAAATTAAAACTGAACGGTAAAAGAATAGTTTCCGGTCTATTCTGAGCCCGATTTCTGTAGATAAATAAAGAACTACGACAGATGTGTAATATTTAATGCAGCCGAACCATTTATTACAATGCATTCATGTGATGACTTTCAAATAGTAAAGCAAGCACTGCTGAATAAAGTATGATTTTATCTTTTACGAAACGTTTTTTTTCATATGGAATGCAGTTGGAGGTCAACCAATCACAGAGCTTGAGAACTAATCACGGGGTTTGTCAAACAGAGCACATGGTGTAGTCCTAAACGATAGCTGGGGATTCTGGGTAGTGTAGTGTCTTCTGCCATCCTAAACTATGAACGTGGAAAAATATGGACGCTCACATTGCCTTTAAGGGCAGCCGATACAAATGAATGCCGTGCTTCCATGAGCGTCAAATCCTGCCGCAGATGGGAATACATTGCAATCCGTTGAAAGCTATTTGCGTCCCTTTATGAAGCTGAAGGAATTTAGGAGCGTCACAACTGCACGCCACGGGACCCTGACCAAGCGTCGCTCCTGGACGATTATGGAGTGAGAGTGTGTTGGTTTATTCCATTATTCTGACACCACATGAATTCAGCGAAATTGCCTCATGCCTCATGTAAATGAAGTGAAACATAATTGTGTATCCACCCTGTGATTCAGATCCACTTAAAAATCCCCCCCCCCCCCCCCACCGTATCACCTGAATCTCCTCCTAGAGCACCATTGTGTTCTTTTTAACCAAATATCTCACAGAGGGGCGTGGGGAGGGGCTCCTTATTTGCATCTAAAGTAATAGACAGAGAATCAGCACTTTTGAAACAGAGGGGATTATGGGATGCTACAATGCACATTCTGTTTGGTATTTGGAGCCAAACACTTCAGAGACATGTTTTGTATATATCTGAGACCCATAATATATTGATGTAAAACAGTATAATGGGGGACGTTTAAAATAGGGTGAGTAGTTTTTCCCGTATTCTTGGTGACAGACTTTGTTCAGACCTAATTAGCATTTTCACAAGTATGTTCATATGCAATGGTTCCCAACCTGGTGGTTACAAGGGGGTCACGTGACTAAGGCAAACATACAGGTACAAACTAATTGAAGTTATTGGCTTTGGACAAAAACTGCTTGTTTTGGCATGAAACGAGACAAACACAAGACAAGCACAGGACAAAGGGAGACGAGGACTATATATATGGGTTAATGGGACACAGGTGGCAACAATCAAGGGCGGGCTGACAATCACTGACGGGAAAAGACACAATGGCAGGGAGTCAAGGCCCCTGAAACAAGATGGAATTGTACAAATAAAACAGGAAGTGCAATGACAGAAAGTGAATGACGAAACTAGAGGTAAGTGACTGTAACATGTAAACAATGAAACATGACTAAACATAAATAACTACATCTAAACATGGACTATAAACTAGACATGATAACTAAAGCTAAAGATGAACTAAAAATGGCAAACTCCACCAACGTGGCGTGATGTTTCACATAAGCAATAGGTTGCCAGTCAATTATTCATTTTACATAATCATAACGTAAACGAGGTTAGAAACTTCTGCCTCCCTGAACTACTTCCATCTCTGCCGTTGGCCTTCCCTGCCTCCATTTGTATCCCACTCACCGTCTAAAAACCATAATCACTGCTGTGTCAGCTGCCCACTTACTGCTCCTGTGATTGTCTTTCTCATTACCCTTTCTTTTCATTTTCTTGCCTTTGTTGTCATGGGTTTGTCATGTTTGCTATTACATAAAGGCCATTGTTGTGTCTTTGTCAGTTCATGTTTACATGTCCTTTAACACATTTATTTTTATTTTTATCCACTGTCTTGTCTGTGCAAATTGTGCTTTTACAGTTTGTTAATGGAATATGCTTTAACCAAAGGAAAGCAGACCTTGTCTCCTCACACAGGGACACTTGCAGTCTACTTACAAGCACTTTCATTGTAATGTAACTGTAGATAAAAGCCTTGTTTGGGATCATTATTATAATGACATTTCCATAGCTGCAAGGCTGAGCACAAGAGGCACAACAACTGCAGCTGTGTGTCAAAATGAAATAAGAGACGGATGGTTTATTAGCCTTTCACCAGTCTCATAAAGCATTGGGAAATGAGCACAAAGTTTGAAATACTGCCTGTGTGCTGTTGAAACCATTTATGGGGCTGTTGCCCTGTCATCCACTTAGATGTGGTTAAAGCTGTAGGATGGGTTTCAATGTGCCATGTCACCAGCACCTGTGGTTTAACCATTGAAACTCATGTCACTGTATCTAAGGTGTAATTTAAGAGTAATGCAGACCTGGCTTAACTGAAGTTAACTTGATTGGGGTACCACAAAGAATATTTGACAGAGCCAGGCTCGATCAAAGATGGTTTTCATGACGCTGGTGATTAAAATGTTTTATAAACACTGTTCTATTACCTCTGTACATGTTCCTTAATTAAATGAATTTCACTTGACTTTTGCACTTCTAATGCAAAAAATTGCTCAATCACATCAACAGAACTGTTGCTGCAATTACAGTTTTTCTACACACTAAAATTATACATAAAGCGCAATTATTTTAACTGACACTCAAAGAGCAAAACATCAGCTAAAATCTCCAAAACTCTTAACGCGTTTTCAGCTTTTCACACAATTTGCAAATCAGCATGGCACTTTTTGCAAACCACTGCTCACATTTCTCCACGTAAGACACAGGAATCTGACATAAAGTCACATGTTAGCTGATTTAAAACACTGCTATTCAAAATGCCTCACACATGGACCAATGATCAAGAAACACGTTCCACCTGACCAAACACCTGATAGCATAATTGTTGGCTCATCAATCAGGATGTTAGCACGATAAAAAGACCACAGGTGAGTACTTTCTTACAGCAACAATGGAAGCCAACATTGAAGCAAGAGCAAGAGGAAGAGGAAGAGCTGGGCTGAGAGTGAGAGGAGGAGGAAGAGTACTCTCTAATGAAACTAGAAAATGCATTTCCTGCTGAAAATGCGTGCGAATGCTGTAAACTGTGAACATTTTTTGCTGAATTTAGCTGAAAATGCAGAAAAAGCTGAATATGTTATTAGCTGAATGGTAGCTGCTTTTAGCTACGAAAATGCAGAAAAACTTTAATATTTAAAAGAAAAGTAAAAAAAAAAAAAGAAGGTATAAACAACAATATGTATAGCCTTGATGTCCTGAAATAGCTGAATAATGTAATAGTTGAATGGTTTCTGCAGCTGAAAATAGGCTGAAGGAGTAAAATATCAGATGTAAGTAGTAGTGAATGAATTTGTATTAAGAAGAGAAAAGAAAGTAAAAAGGCTTGGGAAAGCAGCAGAATATTAGAACTGCAAACTTTTGAACTAACTTGATGGTGAATGATCTGTCGCCATGGCAACGGCATTTGATGACACCCCATAATACGCTTAGATGTGTTGATGGCTGCATCGTTACCAAACCTGTGAAGTTTGTGCCGTTTGGAGCGTTTTCACTGAAGTTATGAGAAAACCGTGTTTCATGGTGAGCATTGTGTTGCTATGACAACGGCATTTGAAGAAATCTCAAAACTGTCCCGGAGATGTCTTCACGGCTGGACTGTTAGCACACATTTGAAGTTTGAGCACTTTTTGAACATTTTCATAGGAGTTAGACATTACATTAGGAGGTCTCTCTTCTCTCTCTCTTCTCTCTCTCTTCTCTCTTCTCTCTTCTCTCGAGCGAGTTTTAATTGTTACAGCTCAAATGCATTACAATGACTTCCATGTTAAAAAAAGACTTTAAAAAGCAGAATATTTAAAAAAGTATAACATATTTTGAAAAATGTGAAAGTTTCCCATCATGTGCTGAAAAGGCTGAATAGTTTGATATTTGAATGGTTCCTGCAGCTGAAATTAGGCTGAAGGAGTTAAATAAAGATATTAAATGTAAGTAGTAGTGATTGAATGTTTACAAACACCTGTGTGTGTAAACCCAGAGATCAAAGGTTTCCATGGTGTCTGCTCTGATTGGATGATGTCACTCACGTGTGTGTGTGTGTGTGTGTGTGTGTGTGTGTGTGTGTGTGTGTGTGTGTGGCTCCAATCTGCCCAGCAATACCATGACTGCTGCACTGAGTCCCATAAGAATACATTGAGGAGTATATCTGACAATTTTGACACCTGTTCAAAACCTATGGCTCCGATTAAAAGAATTACACAACCGTGAGCATCAGGGAACCCCAATAAACTGAAATATGTTTTTTATTTGGATTTTGGGTGTAAAATGTGGAGATGGGAGCAGTTTATCTAAAGTGTACTTCTCTCTGTTCCGAAGAAAGATCCGGAACAATTTAACATGGGAATCAATTGGGAGCAAGGTGGACTTTTTGTCACTTCATGCCCTGAAGAGGCTTTTTATTTAATATTTCTTCTTAATTATTTTTCATTTTCCAACCTAGGAGAGGTTTTCCTACGTTTTTCATCAAAAAATATGTCTGAGGAGTCTAGGGTTTGGGGAGAATTTCAAGCACTCCTGCACTCTGTTTTGAGATCAAAGCACTCTAGACCAGGGGTTCTCAAACTTTTTGTTTATGCGGACCACTATTTATTATCAAGGATTTTCGCGGACCACCTCATATGCAAACCGTAAAAATAAGTACATATATAAACGTAGTGTTAAAACGCCGATATTTTATAATAGTTAATTATAGACAATCAAAAGTAAATTGAAGCCTATCTGATACTTTTGCGACCGGTGTCTGTCTGCGTTGTGTATGTTTCTCAAAGAGGACGGCGGACGCTATTTTAATTAGGTCGTCCCAAATAATGCCACAATGCAGTCATATCAATCAATGTTAACTTGGAAAGCCAAAATATTCATATTTTAACTGAATAACATTAGGTGACATTATTGTGGCACATCAGTAAAGCCTTAAATATAAATATATAAGATGGCAGACATAATTGAATGCATTTTAACTGAACAATAACTGAATTAGTTGAACACTCTTAGACCAGTACCAAATCTATGCAGACTGCTGCAATAAATTAACTGTCTCATCGATGTTTGTCTGAATTAATATGTAATATTAACAATCATATTATTCCTATCAGCTGTCAATCACTGTTATGATGCGGCGATTACCATTCTGTTCAGCAAAACGCCTCACAAACTGAATAAGATCCAAAGCTTTAGTGCGTTTTGATTCAATGCTGAGTACAGCCAAACTTGACAGCCTCTTCTCTGTCATTGTAGACTGCAAATACCTCGTTCCTTCCGTAAGTCCGGAAGCTTCTCGTTTTGCTCCGTCCCGTTCAAATGAAATCGCCGCCAAAGATATTTCCACACTTGCGCCAGGGGCGGGGGGGAGGGGTTACAAGGCTCGTGTCTTGTGGTGCATTCATTTGCAC
>CALSBZ010046702.1:119824-167334 GCA_943591055.1 Gobionotothen gibberifrons
TGGCTTATGAAAGGGTCATGGTTGATATTGATGCCTGGCTAACCTAACGGCCCGTCCACACTATAGCTTCAAAGAAAGCTTGGAGCTGGACGTGTCTGAAGCTTGGGGATTTTATTCGAGCACCGCGACCAACAACCAATCACATGAATGTCCCGCCCCGGAATATAGTGGCTAATGGCTATGCTTGCTAGCTATGTTAACACTACGTAAACTGGATATAAAATCCCCCAAAAGGCGAAAGCCTACCAGTTTCACCCAATGTCTCTGCCACCTCCCTCCATGACTGGTTCTTCCGGTTTGTATCCCGGTAGGTGAAGAGGGTCTGGTCATACAAAACCGGGTGATTTGCTACGGTGATAATTAGTTTCTCCTCCATCTTTTTTTGAAATATAGAAATGAACGGCGGGATATCTCTCCCAGCTTAGACGCGGTTTGATTGGCTAGGGCTTGAGCTGTCAGATTTTCAGAAACGGGATTTGATTGGCTGGCGCTGAACTTCTCCGGCTTCTCCGGCGTCAGAAGTTGAACAATTTTCAACTTTTGAAGCCGGAGACGCTGGAGAAGTTCAGCCAAGCTACCCACAATTCAGTTCGGCGAAAAGCGAGGCAACGTGACGTCACCCCATTCAAAGTGAATGGGCAGACTCGCTACAGGGTGTACTTTGAGGGTTTGTGACCGTTTACATGCATAAAAACCTTCATAACACACAAGGGGATGGGTAATAACCGGAAAAGCATGACATGGGACCTTTAAGTTGCTAACACTGGGAATGACGGTGATTCGGCCATAGCTGACGCCTGTCCATGTGTCTAACCCTCATGGTAGTGTTTGGATCAGTAGCGAGCTGTCAGGGCCCTCTAGGCTCTGTGAGGGCCTAAGATATTCTACAAAATAATATTAAAAAAACATTAAAAAAATATATATTTATTTTTAATATATCTTTTTAAATAATTTTTTTTGTAATATTTTTCATTAGTTTTACCAAAATAACTTCATTTAATTGTATTTTAAATAACATTTCCAAAGAAATAAATCCTTCGAATCGGCCTATTCAGTTTCTGTTGGAATGTGAAGGGTTAAATGGAAGAAGCTCGTCTCTGCGACTGTGAAGACAGGAGCTGTTGGACGTCCAGCTATGAATTCACAGAGGGCCCAGCTACAGTAACTAAACGAGAGAGTAATGTCAAATGACAGTACAATTGACCAATCATATCTTCCCTCTAAATGGGTGGGTGTTATTATCGCGGACTTTATGACAAGTTCCGCCCGCTGTGAAACTTTTCTTGTTTCCATAGCAACAACAACTTCCTGTCAACAGCGTTAACTCGCCTTTAAAATAAAAGCATGCCAAATTACACTTAAGACATACAACTGCAACGAAAGTAACAAACACAATGCAATATCCTTTTCAATTTCAAAGAACACAAATTGGGTTATTTACAGGTGTTGTTTTGTGTGGTAGAGGGTCGCTTTCATTGATGCGTTTTGCACCCCGGGCCGTTGTTTTGATATTCCGCTGAAGTATACGCTGTGATGTAATAACTCGAGGGAAGGGGTGGGGGTCAGAGGGCCTAGGTATAAAAGTCACGGCTCGCCACTGGTTTGGATTGTATGCTAACAGGAAGCTAGAAAGCCGAGCTTGCTAGCTTTCACTTTGTGAAAGTAAAACAATGAAAGTTTCTCAACAAAATGTAATGTTGTAAAGTAGTGATGGCGAGATGAAGCCTTATGAAGCTTTGAAGCTTTCCAGCCAATTGGTTCGCAAAAGGGTTCATCTCATGAGGCTTCATCATGGGCTTCATTTGAACATTTGAACACAAACCCCCTGTTGGTCAAAGTGTGTAAAACAGGCAGATTGGACTTCTCAACAGTGTGCTCTATCTCAGGGGTTCTCAAACTTTTTGTTTATGCGGACCACTATTTATTATCAAGGATTTTCGCGGACCACCTCATATGCAAACCGTAAAAATAAGTACATATATAAACGTAGTGTTAAAACGCCGATATTTTATAATAGTTAATTATAGACAATCAAAAGTAAATTGAAGCCTATCTGATACTTTTGCGACCGGTGTCTGTCTGCGTTGTGTATGTTTCTCAAAGAGGACGGCGGACGCTATTTTAATTAGGTCGTCCCAAACAATGCCACAATGCAGTCATATCAATCAATGTTAACTTGGAAAGCCAAAATATTCATATTTTAACTGAATAACATTAGGTGACATTATTGTGGCACATCAGTAAAGCCTTAAATATAAATATATAAGATGGCAGACATAATTGAATGCATTTTAACTGAACAATAACTGAATTAGTTGAACACTCTTAGACTAGTACCAAATCTATGCAGACTGCTGCAATAAGTACATAAATTAACTGTCTCATCGATGTTTGTCTGAATTAATATGTAATATTAACAATCATATTATTCCTATCAGCTGTCAATCACTGTTATGATGCGGCGATTACCATTCTGTTCAGCAAAACGCCTCACAAACTGAATAAGATCCAAAGCTTTAGTGCGTTTTGATTCAATGCTGAGTACAGCCAAACTTGACAGCCTCTTCTCTGTCATTGTAGACTGCAAATACCTCGTTCCTTCCGTAAGTCCGGAAGCTTCTCGTTTTGCTCCGTCCCGTTCAAATGAAATCGCCGCCAAAGATATTTCCACACTTGCGCCAGGGCCGGGGGAGGGGTTACAAGGCTCGTGTCTTGTGGTGCATTCATTTGCACTTGGACATTAGAGATTTTCTCTCATAAATGTCCGATGAGCCCAACGACCACTACCCCACTGCCTGATATCATTAGAAAGCTAGGAACCTCCTCTTTCCAACAGTGTATACAACTGTATGTGTCTTCGGGTCAATGCGACTGATTTCGATAGAGCAAGTCACATATGAGGTGGTCCCCGAAAATCCTTGATAGTAAAAAGTGGATTTTATTTAGCTTTTTTCCACGGACCACCTGCAGTACCCAGTAACCTGCAGCGGTTCTCAAACTGTGGTCTAGACTTAACGAGCTGCTCCCATCCACTCTAATGTTAAAATCTGAAAAAGGGCTCTCTACCAAGCTCCAAACAAAGTTCAATATCTGAAAGAGTTGAAAAGATATCAAAAATCTTTTATACAAGTTTTATAGCTGAAGGTATTGTGATCATTTGAAAGTTGGAATGAAGTGTCTAGCTGAAATTATGTGGAAGGAGTAGCATTTGGCGCAAAGTGTAGGAAAAGGCATTTGAAGGCATCTCCCATTGACTTCAATGTTAAAAAAAAGAGTTTAAAAAGCTGAATATTTCAAAAAGTATGAAAAACTTAAAAAAGTTGAAGGTTTCCCATCGATTCCTGAACAGGCTGAATAGTTTAATATTTGAATGGTTTCTGTAGCTGAAAATAAGCTGAAGTTATGGAGTGCCAAAGTTTTGGCTGAAATAATAATAATAATAATAAGGGGAAGAATAAAGTTTTGAAGTACTATAGTGGAATGCTGTAAACAGCATTCGCACTAATGAATGTTATCAACCATGGTTTGACGATGAGAGAGGCTGGACAGAGGGTTCAGCCTAATCTAAGCCTATGTACTGTCACCTCTGTAATCCGGACACTTAGACTTGAAAACAGGTTAGTTCCCAGTTTGTAGCTCTGCATAATTCATGATATATCAGTGCTTATATCTGTTGTGTGAAACGTATTTACTTCATTACTGTAATTGAATTGTTGGCATGTTGCATACTATAACTGTACAATAATCCTGCACAATGTACTGTGGTAGACTTACTTTTATGCAACACAGACACTGACCAACCTCTATATCTTTGTTGTTTATCTAATTTCTTTCTTTGGTGCAGGTTTTACTTAAATTGAAAGGGGCACCGCTGCATGTGCCTTAAAATAAACTATGCAACATATACTGTAAATCTATGTAAAATTGAAATTGTTGTCTTGGCTTATTGTTTTCAGGTGCTTCCTGGGCATTAATCCTGAGGCGGGCTCGAAAGCCAAAAAGAGGCATTGCAATTTAAACCCCCATGTCAGCACATTCTTCAGAAAAACTGTTGACTTTGAGTGCATGTCTGTGTAGACATGTGCTCCCCTCCTTGTTTTCTTTCGGTCTCCCTGCTGCGCAGGTGCACCTGGTCTGCCCCTGGCTCCGCCTCTGCCCAGGTGCACCTGGTCTGCCCCTGGCTCTGCCTCTGCCCAGGTGCACCTGGTCTGCCCCTGGCTCCGCCTCTGCCCAGGTGTTTCAAATTCCACTCAGCCGTGGATATATAAAGAGAAGCTGGAGGAGAAGGATGTCTCGCCTATCCTTAGAATACCTCTTTGCCATTTTGAGCTGTAGGCCATATTTTTGCGGATGTGTTTGTGTTTAGCCTGGAGGACCTGGTAGTCCAGTTTTCGCGGCTTTATTTTGTTTCCCATAGGGTTTATAATTGATTTCTGGTCGGGAGGGGGGAGCTCTGGGTCCTACGGCCCATGGTGTGGCTGGCTCGGGTTCCCTCCTTCTGTTTGTTCCTTTTGGCCAGTCCTCCAGACCTCTTTTTGTTTCCCGTTTCGCTTGTGTGAGCAAACGGCTGATTATCAATAAATGCTCGTTACCAAGTACCGGTTATTGCGTGTATTCTTTCATGTTGCGGGTCTCAACACGAGCCACTACCGCGGAGTAGAGTTTGGGGCCGTAACAACATGTCCAAGACACTGTGAAATGTACTTTGCACTTCAATGGAGTAATACAAAGTTAAAGTGGGCATTTTCTTTGTTTTTCTTTGTTGATTGAGCTGATTGAATTGTATGGTAAAATCCCAGTTAACTAGTCAAATTTACAATATATTATCGTATTATTTACATTTGTATATTTACAGTAAATTACTGGCTACTGTGTTGCATTACTTCTACAGTAATAGTGTGAAAATACAGGTAATTACTGTAATTTATGTACAGCAAGGTACCATAATACCACAGCTCTGGACTGCTACATCACAGTAATTCCATGGGCATGGCAACTGTAAAGTCACAGTATTTAGTTGTACTTTTACTCTAATTTACTGTAAAATATCTACAGCAAATTACTGTGAAATAATTAGTCAATTATTGTGAAATATTTACAGTAAATTACTGTGAAATCCATGCAACTAGTAGCCAGTAATTTACTGTAATTTTACAGCCAAACATTTTACAGTGTGGTGCTAAAGTTTTGAGTGCAGTTCTTCACTTAGCAGGAGAAATAAGGTGTTTTGCACTTTGGGTGTGTGGTTTTGTGAATTGTGTTTAGTGTTCTGAGAAAGTGTGTTAGCAATCGAGAAACTGTAACGCAGAGGAGTGTTCGCTGAAAATTGCCTAATTGTGTAAGGTCAAAAGAGATCCTCGATGTCTGTCTTTGTTTAAGTAAGGCATTTGCACATTGTACATTTAAAAAGGCACATATTCATTCCCTCTGGCGTGATATTTGGGATTTTAGCCTTGGCAGACCATTTACATGCCCTAAAACACTACAGGAACGGGAAAACCCCAAAAAGCAGAATAGGGCCCTTTAAACTTACTTTTAAAAGCGTATCATGACGGTGGTTATCAACTTGTAGTGAACTCAAGGCTCTGTGCATTTTGGCACATTTCATTTCTAACTTACAAAATGGACCAATTGCGTACCAACTAACTCTGCCATTTTACAGACAAAACTAAAGGACTGTTGCTGCAAATAATGCGAAAAGGAATGATGGCAATACATGACTATATGGTGTTTATCGTAGGTTAAATATAGGCTTGGTGTCACTTTGGTGACATTGAAGGGGCCCCTCAGAAGGAGTGTGGCCAGCAGCAGCTTGGGTTACATTTAAAGCTACGGACCCGAATCAGCACTTTTGTAACAAGGCTGAAACAGAAGGGTATGAGGCATGGCTACAATGGGGGGGTCTGTTTGGCATTTTGAGCAAAACACTTCAGAGACACGTTTTGTATAGATATGGCCCTATAATATATTGTTCAAATATAGCCCAATAAGTCCCAACATACCTCGCTAACCTACTCATCTTCCTGGTACACCCCTGTAGTTTAACCTCAACCTGCTGCAGTCTTTGTTTAACTAAGGTTTGACTTAAACTTGCTTTAAAGGATTGATGACAGTGGGTATCAACCTGCTTTGATAACACAGGTTTTCTTCCACAGGCTCTGTGCGTGTTCCCATAAAAAAGGGAGCTTTTAGTGCAATATATTACCAAATTGTGAAAATCTGTAGTGCAAATGTAGACATGGTGTCCCTTTTGGGAAATATTGGCTTAAAACTCAACATAGCTTCTTAATCTACTAATTTAACTTCATGGCACTTCCATCTGGTTTAACTTAAAAATGCTTCTCTTCTTGAACTGAGTCAAACTAAGTTAAAGGTCTTTCAGTTCAGTCAGACACATTTATATTGGTTAGTTTTTATTGATTTATCTTTAACAATGTATGTTCCTTTAAAGGAACATAAAGTGGTAAGTTTGCAAGTTACTGTATGTTGTGTATTTTAAAAGAGGATGCAAACACAGATCAATGGCACAGTCGGCAAGAGAGGCAGAGCGGCCATGTCTCCTACCAACTCCATCAATAACATTGAGGGGAGGGGGAGGAAGTATAACGGATGGGGAGACTTCCACTCAACCTGCAGAGCTCAACAGCATCAAGACAGCTTCCTGAAAATCATTTTCTACCCAAGAACACTACAGGATCTACCAAAGACACGTCAGTGGTTTTAACTTTGAATGGAGTCCAAGGATATCAGAATCAGCAACAAATAACAAGATGACCGCTTTATAGTCCCATATCCTGAAGAGTTTAACAACTGAAAAATAGTTTCATTAAGACATACAACAAAATTGTAACTCTAGGACCACCAACAGAATTACAGGTTGAAATCTTTTCTAGGGGCAGATGGATTTTGCTCAAGTATTTTTGCTTTTGCAAGTTCAACTTTACCACTCTACTGAATTCTTATTACATACGCTGAAACAAACAAACCTAGTTAGTAATATGATGTTGCATGCAGGGTAACACAGAACTCACATTCCCAGCCTCCTACTAGATAAAGTAAAATACAACCTCAATCAAAGTCTGAGTTTCTGTCAGAGATTATTCAGGCAGTGGGAACATAAAGCAGAACAAATATATGGCAAAGGTGAGGTTTAAAAAATGTGTAACGCTAGTACAAAAACAGCTAACCAGGAAACTGAGGGTTAGGCTATTATGTCCAAACATTGACAAAGGACTTAAATAGAAGAATGTGAGACACACAGGTATATAAAGACACCAAACTAATCACATTAAAAGACACAGCTGGAGTAGCTACCTACCAAAAGCACAGGGCAGCAGGGTGATTACACCCTGCATCAAATCAGGACGAAGGGAAAAATCACCAAAAGGCGGGAAAACATACAAAGACAGGAAATGAAACCAGACATGACATGAGGATCATATTTGGACAAAATAAAACAGGAAACAGAACAACAAAAGGCCGTATCATGACAGTGTATTCTTGAAAACTGGAGGAATATCCATCTACCCTTAATTTCTTAGCAATTTGAACGGAAACACACATTGTAAATCAACTAAAAGGCAACGTAAAGTAGACATTCGCCTGTATCCAATTCAAATAATACATATGTAAAATTAAAAATGTATCGCAAAATATGTAGCCAAAGCAATTTTGCAGCCGGCTAAAGAAAACAATCCCTAAAATGTATCTACGCTGCTAAAGGGTTGATTAGGGTTAAGCTTGCCGCTAAGGAAATTACAAGCCTGCACTGCTGAGACCTCGATTGTGTGTACAATTTCCAATGAAAAATGACTTTGGCACGGTCAGCCTTTTTCTTGTTCATGTTTGGCGACATGCACCTGGCCTACTTGGAGGTTGAAAAAAAGTAATAACTGTCCTCCACTAGTAAAAAAAAATGTACTCCGAGTTTTCTGGAAGGCAGCACAACATACTGTATGGGTTTCAATCTCCCCGAGTATGTGATCTGAAAATGATGACTAACTACCTAATGGGAATGTAATCATGATGCATGTATGCATAACCTCAGTATGGTGCATTACTGTAATTGAAAGAATAATAACTAATATGTGAGTAATGGTTATTCATTAGCTGTGAGCTATTTGGAGGCTGAGTCAGAGTGAATGAGGAACAGCTGATAAAGAAGGTGTTCCTGCAGACTGAGGGTTTTACAAATACTAAGGTCATGAAATGTCCAACACAGCAATTCTATCTCACTATAACTTGGTCCAAATGCTTTTAAAGCACTTTCCACAGGGCAATGATGGGACTCTGGTGCAAAAATAATAAATCACTTTAACCCTTAATCCTTTTAATGTTGTGTTTGGGATAATGGAGACACTGAGACTCTTGACTTATAAGCTTAATACTCCATTACTTCTCCTGATTTTATGACTGCTAAACATGTTTCAGAGGTAGCAAAAGAAAATTAAACATCACTTTTGTATCAAGTCTCAGAAGTTGCACACAACAGGGATGTATACGCTATAATTCCAGTTGCTTTATAAATGCAGCACCACTCTTCTCAAATCCAAGGTAAGTCAGTTTGGATTTATTTGATTGGACTCCTTTAAAAGGCTTGTTTCCTTTATTTGGTGTTCTAACAATGCTTTATGACCATTCCCGTTTTTTTCACAACCCCATATTCGATTCCTTACTTTACGGGTTCTCTTGGTGGCATTAGAAATCAATAGTAGCTATACATGTTGTTATAGATTGATTTGAATGATCGTTATGTATATTGCATTTGAGTTGTTCCTAGAGTCTGCAAACTGGATCAGGAACCAGAGCTTTAACTTATATTCTATTCTTAGAACCAGTGTCCAGTTACTGTTAGGGAGGCAGAGAGCGTCCAAGAGTAGGCTAAAGACCTTCCTTTTCAATAAAGCATGTGGGCTGGCTTCAGGCTTCCCAAGAACATGCTCCTGGATTCTACATTTAAGGAAATTGATTTGATTTGTATTTATTTGATTTTAATTTTTCATTCTATCTTGTAATTTCATTATATTCTTGGCATATCTTTAATATCATTGTCATTAATGCTTGTTGATGTGTGAAGCCAACTGAGACAAATGTGTTTTGTGACTTTGGGCTTTATAAATGAAATTTAATTTAACCAGATAAATCTCATCATATCTCACAATACAAAAATAAAACAAACAAACAAATAAAAACATTTTAAAGCAAGGGTGCATTATATATTATACTGTAAGCCTATAAAACATTTAAAACAATCAATAGAGAATCCAATCCTATTAAATATGGCTCTTCAATAATATAGTGGATTTAAAACACCATATTAGATAGTATAAAGTGGCAACACATGGAATTACTTAAATACCCTTTATTGAACTTAAGTACAGTATTGAGTAGATGTACAGTAAGTAATAATAGCTATTTAATAACTTCTAATTAATGATCATGTAATTGTTGTCTGTCTCTATGTCTTCCGACAGGTATGAGCTCCTGGTTTCTGAAGGTTAAACAGGATGCATGCAGCAGTTTTTTTTTTTTACAGATGGCACAACAACTTCCTGTCCAATGGTCTGCCACATAATAGAAGACAGTGTTCCCCGCAGCCCTGATAGGCTACTTTGTTGCTCTGAACGCTAAACACCGCTAAGCACACACTAATCCGTGGTCGGTCCTTAATCTCCTGCACTCGCTGCGGACCGTGCCAAAGTGGCTCTTTACACATCATCATCGCTACAATCACTCCCGTGTTTGTTTGCGTAAATGCGCGGTTGTTCCAGCTGACCTGCTTCTTGCGCCCCCCTCCTCTCCTCTCCCCGGTGGGCTCAGTGATACCTCATGGTGTTTGTGCCATCTAGGGTTATCCGCCGCTCCATTGCAGTCTTTCTAGCGCAGAGACTTCACACCTCACTCGCTCTCGGACAACTCCTGAATTATTAACAACACAAACTTTCTTTTTGGATATTCACCCCCTTCCCCCCCCCCCCCCCCCCCCCCCCCCCCCCCCCCGGCTTGGATGTCCGTTTTAGGAGTCACCAAAGAGAAGCAAGGGACATATTGTGTGTTTTCACCGACAAGTAAGTACGGCACCGCGGGGAGGATATAGAACAACGCCTGTGCCATATAGCAGCACTGTCTCTCCCTCTCTAAAGAAAGAAATACTGGAAATACATCCACGAGCCCTTCACAGCAGCCAGCTAGTTATTTTTACTTGAAGGGAGGGAAACTACAAATATTCTGTGAAGCTCTTCGTCGCAGCTTGGCTCCCGGCGAAAAAAAAGCGCAGGTTTTTCAGAGCATTTGCTTACTGCTGGTGGTGGTGGTGGGGCGAACAAATTGTGAAGTGCGAAAGAAGAAGCGATATGCGGCTCGCTCGGCAGCTGGTTTCGCAGTTCGTCTCCTGGAATTAGTGGATGAATGGGAAGGGAGCGGCTGTAGCCTCGAACCGGGGAAAGAGAATACTCCGAGCAGAGCCTGCGGTGGCACACAATGGATACTTGTCCGTCTCTAAAGGTAAGGAATAACCTTTATTGGGTGTGAGAGTTTTCTGCTCAGATTTAAAACTAGTAGTTTCTCTATATGTGTTGGACATTCTGCTTACATTTTCCATGCAACATCTTTCCACAAGCTCTGGTTTATTCTGCTGTTAACGCACAAGCAGTAGCCTATGTATGGACTCATTGCTTGCTCTATCTTGCAATTACAGTTAATCCGGAGAAAGTAACAATGCACAGTGCTATGGAGATTTTATTTATTTGAAATGTGCATAAATGGAGAAAAGGTCGCAGCGTTGCAGGGGAATCAAGAAGAGAGCTTGGATAGTTGTGCCCGACGCATACTAATCCAGGGTGTGTATGAACGTGCGTGTTTTCTTGGAGGGGTGTGTGTGTGAGAAAGAGAGAGGGAGAAAGGAGGAGAGGAAGAGATTAGCCTACTCTTCCCAAAATGTTCCCTTGTGATCGCAGAAGCTTTATTAAAACTCCTTGAAGTTGTCTGTGCGCACGCGTGTGAGACAGAATAGGGTTATATTATGTCCTTCTATGTGCTGATTTTTTTTAAACTAGCAGTCCCTATAGAATGTTTTCATTTGTGTGTCTGGTTAACGGATCGATGGCCGCCTCGAGGCATCATGGGAAGCAGTGTAAAGCCAACACCCGCTGTAATCACCACCCTCTTGTGGATTACAAGTGTTAGCATGGCAGTGTGGAGGTAGAGAAGCCTGTTCAGCACCATGGATAGTGCAGAGAAGTATGGAACGGCAAGTGGGAGGGGAGGCTTTGACACCCACAATGGGGCATTTATCGACTTTTGAATGGCTGCTATTATTCTCCTTAAAGCGTCACTCTGTGAAGGATTTGTCTGAAAATAGGTGAGACTTTCAGATAAAAGCGCTGCATTTTACTGAAGAGTTTCTACTGTGTTTGAAAACAGAATAGTTCTGACTCACCGAAAAGAGCACTCTATACAGGATTTACCTTGTATTGTTGTGTCATGTATGTGAGTGGATCCCACTGCCAAGTCTAAAATGTCTGTGGATGGACCAAAAATAGCTTGTCTAAAAGAAGATGAAAGAGCCTCTCTAGTTGTGTCTTTACAGTATGATACACGGTTTATTCTTAGAGGGTGTCACCCAATGAATTTGACTCTCTGGAAATGTTAAATTGAAGTACTTCCTTAAATTATTACCTGCAATAACCTTTTTGGTCACTAGGGGGAAGAATATCAAAGTTGTAAACGAAGCATTGACATATTATCATACGTTTATTTAGTGACCTTTTTAGCAAATTGTTTCTTATCTACATATCCAGCAGTAACAGAGCCACATGAATATTTACTTGGACTATCGTTCGTCCACCTGTTGAATGTACCTCCAGTTTTTTCTCTCTTTTTGTTCTATTTTGGCTCCTATCACCTCCTAAGGAAATATTTCCTGATAATATAATGATTTTCAGAAGGCCACACCCAATTCAAACCTGACAAAAACACGAATAAACTAATCTCAAATAAAGTAATCCTATTAAATAATCGAAACGTTTCTACATAACAACATTCTGTGCTGAGTGTGACCCAGTCACTCAAAATAATTCCAAAACCACATGTTCACGGCCTATACAGTTTTGAACAAGATCTATTATAAATCAAAGTTACACCACTGATAGTGCACATCTGTGATGAATACTTTCTTGCGCTTACTAAGAATGTAGTGCTCTGACTCTAATACTGATGGAGATGGGCTTTCAATAAGAGTTAGTTGACAGCCTCAGTGCTTCAGTATCAGACACTAAGGGGCAGACACGAGGTGTGTATTTTGAGAGTTTGAAATAAGACTGCTTGAAAATTGAAAATGATCTGTTTTTGGCTCTAGAAATAATTAACATAGTTTTTGATTTCAGCTAAGTCCTTCACCGCTATCACCTGTTGATTGTTGGCTACATAGCAAGTAGTTTTGTTAGCATCACGTATTGTTACTCGAGGACGAGCTATGTAAATCATTATTATTGTGGTATTTAGTTTCTCATCGCTAACAGTCACAACACAACCGTCAGCAGTGCCCATCTGATATGTTGATATCCCTGGCAGTTATTGTCTGTCAATGCTCAATGCCAGAATGACGCTTGAGGGTTAATGCCTTCTGTCGAGATGCTTGCTGAAATTGATAGGCCTGTCTTGACAGATGAGATAACCTGCGATCGCAAGCAAACGCAATTTACGGGTACCGGCAGATGGATGCTGAGGGTGCACTCAGAAGTAGGCCACATCTACCTTGGGGAGAGGCCTGCCATACAGTGCTGGAGCGCTGTTGTTCTGCAAGGGAAATTATGAGAAGGGAGAGGTGGGAGGAATGGAAACCAGAGGACTGTTTTATTGAAAGCCACACACAGTGAAATAATAAAGAAGGGATCAATCGCTCTTCATCTCTCATTCATTTCTCACACCGCTCCTCCGCTGCCTTCATGGCTTCCAGTAACTGCTAGAATACACTTCAAGACACTGGTACTTGCGTACCATGCTGTGAATGGATCTGGCCCTTCCTACATCCAGGACATGGTTAAACCATACACCACAGCACGTGCACTCCGCTCTGCATCAGCCAAACGGCTTGCTGCACCCTCACTGCGAGGGGGACCCAAGTTCCCATCAGCAAAAACATGTGGGTTTGCTATCCTGGCTCCAAAATGGTGGCATGAGCTCCCCATTGACATCAGGACAGCAGATAGCTTGCACGTCTTCCGGCGCAGACTGAAAACTCATCTCTTTCGACTCCACTTCCAGCGATAGAATTACTAACAAAGCACTTATATACTAATAAAGGACTGGCTTATCTAAAGCCAGTTGAGTAGCACTTGAAATGTTTTAGCTCTATGAAACCTGATGTATTTATATTATTCTGTTTTCTTCAAGTTTGTATCTTCTTGGTCGAATGCACTTATTGTAAGTCATTTTGGATAAAAGCGTCAGCTAAATGCAGTGTAATGTAATGTAATGTAATTCGCATGGAATAGCTTTGATGGGAGGCACTTGAAGTTAAGCTAAATATTAAGTGGAAAATAATTCAGGATTTAGCCGTAAACCCTCTGTGGAGTTCTCCCCTGCATGACGCAAGTCTCCAAGTCGAAGAAAAACCGGGGCTTGGTTCCTTTCCAGAAAACTCTCCCTCATGGCTCCATTCACTCACCAGCAGAACAAGCTATGCGCACGGAAAATAAATAAATACATCTGAAACACAAGCAAGGAGGAGAGAACATGCAGGCAGTCAGATGCGTTTGATCTGTTTGTAAAATAATGAATATACAGCACAGCGCTTCCTGGGAATGGAGCGCAGCTGCCGGGCATTTCCATGTGCTTCTGCACCTCAAATTGCCCGGCATCAGAGGGAAACATTTCCCTAATGAATTTAATCAGTGCTCCCGTTGTCACCGAGTTGGTCTTTTGTTTGTGCGCCTGGTGACCACGGTCCAGCTGCTGTAGTGCAGCATATGTGCAGAGTGAAGATGACACTTCATGCAGCGTTTAGAGGAATCAGCTGCTAGGGCGGGGCCCCGGCTCCTGTTGAGGGTTGTGTTAGAGTTGTGAGATGCAGCCCTAGAGAACTCCTTATTCTGCCTGTTTCTTCTTCTAACCAGGGCAGAAAAACAACATTATCTTAGGTTAACTTGTTTATTACCAAAACCCTAACCCTAACCCTACATTGTTGGCATGTATAAACCCCTCTAGCTAAATACATTCTCACTTAACAGCCATTGTGTCACAAATGGTGATTTCTGTTACATTCACTAAGGTATTTGATTGTTTATATTTTTGCATTTGGTAATTGTTTATAATATTATTACCTATTGTGAATTTGGTCACGTAAGTATGGGTGGTACTGATTTACAATCACCCGTATAAGATGTGTGTGGGAGAGCGGGTGAACGGGTCGCTGTATTTTCTATTGACTGCAACATTTTGTATGGATATACACGTTATAATACATTTATCATTTTCATTAAATTAAGATTCTGTTTGCGTCATTTTTGGATCTTAGCATTCATTTTTTATCAATGCACGTCAGACAAAGTCAACCCGGCCCGACCTCAGCCGCTCAGTGACTTTTTTTGTTCCTGAAGTCGCTACCCATTGTTTTGCTCTCATATTTGATCAATAAACCATAAAATCAAACTGTTGGACTGGAAATGTGCCTGAGCTAAAAAAAAAATGGTAGCTTTTGGTCAAACTTGGGTTGTTTTTGCAGGGTACTGCATGCAAGGGAAGTATCAATACTTCGGAAAAGTAATTCCAGACGGTGCATTCAAATGCTTGTTGAAAATTCTGATATCTGAGAGACGCAACAATGCACCAATGAGCTATGCGTTCTGAAACCTATTAAATAATAAAAACAAGGCATCAAGCATTGATGTTATGAAAAGGAATGGGTAGCTTTCAGCACAAGAAAGGTTGCAGTTCTCTGCCAAACTGCCTCTTTAGTCTCCAGTGTGGGACCTCGGAGCTTCCCACCAGCTGAGTGGGAACGGAATATCCCCTCAAGCCTTTTCAATACACTGTTTGCTTTTCACTGCATGTGCAATATCTCACAACAACACGATGAATTCAAACATTGGTGGAAGAAATGTAGCAAAATGTGTGATCATCAAAATAAACCTAAAGTACTACACAGGCGAATCTGATTGGTCAAGTCTTGCCTTTCTTCAAGGGATCGTCAATTGATGTTTGTTTCTTTTACTCATTGATTCCATGTTTAAGCTTGAACAAAGGCAACACAACTGTTCGCAGTACTATAAAGAGGCATAACTCCATTATTAAAAGTATTCTTTCATTTTGAAACAGTAGCCATATTCTCTTGTTATTAAGCCTTTCTGAGGCTACGCTAAATGCTACTTTGGTGGTCCAGCTGATTTATTATTTATCCAAGCACACACCAGGCAGATTTATTAAAAGTAAATGTGTGATTTAAACGTTTATAGACAGTATTATAACTAGGCTTATATTTGTACCAAAATGGACTCAATATCATTAACTGCTGGAAGAAACCAAGACATTCAGCACCCCCATGTCGTGGAATGTTCCTTAGTTTCATAACAACATTTTCCCACCTCTTTGACAATTAGTAGTCCAATCAAGTTCCTTCGACTGAATCTTAAAATAGTGAATGTTTCTGGGTCACCCCTACAAAGTACCAAAAGTGTATGTAACTATTACACTTCTACACAGTGGTATGGCTCAGTGAACAGTTTTAGAGTGCACAAGAAGATGTAGTTGTCTGCGAATTCCTTACTAAGGGCGTGTTGAAAAGTAGAAAAACATGGTATCTTAGAAGGGTGATATACTATTTTATGGCATGTATTCACCCTACAATAACATAAACATATGTACATTATATTTAGTTTATAAACTCCATATTGTTCACCTGACTTCCATTGATATGTAAATCTATCTCATTCAAATAATGGTACATCGAGCTCTTAGAAATAACTCTCTACATCAATGCAAGACTCTAAATGTATGAGAATGGAGAACCTACACTTTCTTAGGTCCTTTGCCTTTGTTTAGAGGCTTAACCCTCTTACAAAGGCTGGCGTTAGATCACATACCTGTGTCGTGAGGTGGATTTCTCTGCTTGTCTCAGCAGGAAGCCTTGACTCAGGAGAATATCAAAGTGAGCGGCAGAGACCGAGGCCAGGGCCACTCTGGGGCTTTAGCAAATATCTCAGGGAGTTTACATCAACCTTCCTCTGTGAAACACTAGTCAGAACATTAAGATGTCACTGCTGACCGACCAACATGGCCGCCGGTACTAATGGTACGTCCACACGGCAGCGTGCGTTGAAGCTTGCCGGTGGGCGTGTCTGGCGTGCGACCAATCACATGAATCTCCCGCCCTGGACACACAAGCACGCGGTTTGATTGGATAGAGCTTGTACTGGCATATGATTTGATTGGCTGGCGCTTCCGTCGACGCTTGAAAAGTTGAACTTTTCTCAACTTTCAAAGCGAGCAACGGAGGCAAAGCAACGCGACGGAACCACAATGCAGTTCGGCAAAGCGTGACGTCACCCCATTCAAAGTCAATGGGAAGCGTCTCCGTTGAAGCAACGCGCGCTGCCGTGTGGACGGCCGTTAGATACACAGCAGCAGCTACGGATGTACCTCAGAAGATGTTTTCTGGAGCAATAATTATGGAACCAGCATGGCTGACAATGGCTGGGGCAAACCTTTGTCAAAATCAAGACTCAGCACTTTCGGTACATCAGGGAAAAGTGTACTGAGTCAAATTACAAAGGCTAAATTCATCTTATTCCTCCAATCTATGTTTGTCTGGTAAGCGCTGAGAGCTGCCAGTCTTATTTTTGCTGTCACCCTTTTCTCCGCTCCCACATTAATTCTCTGGTTGTTGTTGCACTTCAGAATACAGTGCCCCCCCCCCCCCCCCACCCGCCCTTCATTTAATGGCAGACTCATTCATCATAGTCAGCAGTTCAAGCACACTCAAGCTACAGTGTTTCAACAAACCTTTACATTATAAAAGCCTCTAGGTTCAGGTCTTTGCTGCTCACAAAGCGTTCAGTACAGCCGATGGGAGGTCATGTGTTTTCTAGAGTCTCACACAGGACAAAAATATACTGTATGGGCATGGTGGATGGTGTATATGTGAATGTTTTGAAAAATACTCAAAATGTGGTAAAATGGGTTTGATTTTATTACGCTTTGGAGATAAGACTATTTTCCTAAAACATATTTTAAAAAGGGGTTGTTTCTCAAAAATGGAATGCATGCAAAAGATGGTTTACATTTTGCATTGATTTACAAACATTTCAAATATTTTATTTGTCAAGTGTACAATAACTACAGTTTGTTTTTGGCAATGCAACATACAGTAGTGGCTCCATGGTCCCCTGCCTCTGAGGACACAGTTGACCCGTCAGTAGGTCAGTGTCTGGCATCAGACTAAGCAGCAGAGATTATCTCAACGTAAACACGAAGGAAGAGATCATGACTGACTTGAGGAAGGCCCATGCAGCACTGCACAAGTCCCAATCCCTAAATGCAGGTTCTAAGAAGTACAATCATTCCTAGTTTGTGCAGTGTGGACACTATACGAAGGGGAATTCTTAGAAGTATGTTCTTGGAACCAGTGTTTGGAAAAGTATTCAGATTCTTAACTTAGAGAAAGTAGAAATACTAGTCTAAAAATACTTAAATACAAGTTAAAGTCCTGGATTCTATTTGTAACTAAAGTAAAAGTACTGAAGTATTGTCGGCAGAATGTATCAAGCAAGTAAAAGTACTTGTTATGCAATAGTACCTTTTCTCAGTATTCTATAAGTATCATTTTCTTTGGCTGTTTTTTTTCCTAATACATACACATAAGAACATTACACTGTAGTGTTTGCCAATGTGGAGCCAATGTTTGATTATTTGTATAATACTGGAGAGATAAGAATTACAGTACTGCATCACATTATATGATGATACCAGTGTTATGTAAAAAGTAATTATCAGTGTTAAATAAATGTAGTGGACTAAAAAGTATGTTATTTACCTCTGAAACGTCTGGCTTCCCAACCAAGTTCAAGTCCTGATCGGACTCAATATACTGACTGCTTGCCACTTCCTATGGGTCCTTGAGCAAGTAATTAAACCCCAAACTGCTCCCTGGTGCTGTAAAACATGTTTGTGCATTTGGGTATTCAGACCTCATGTGTGTAGGCATGTGTGTATTTTTACTGTGTATACATATATATAGAAAATACACACATTTCCCTTTGTGGGATTCATTGTGTGGCCTTTTCTCAAATAGAAATACCAAGTAGAGTTAAAATGATATCAAAATAGTACTTAAACAGTACTTGAGTACATTTACTGACAGTCCAGCACTGCTTCAAACTATGAAGAAGTTCCACCGGTCCGAAAACGTCTTTAGACTGCCCGTCCCTACAGAGGATGGTGCAGCCAGCCGAGTCCATCAGTGGGAATTCCCTCCCCACTATCCATGACATTTATACTAAACGCTGATGCCTTCAGGATCATAAAAGCTAGTAGAGCATCCGAGCAAGATCCTCCAGACTCAGCAACAGCTTCTTCCCCTCAGGCTGTCAGACTGCTCCACACCCTGCTGCCCATGGACCCCCAGTCCAGTCTAGCTTGTTTTTCTCACACTGTCTTGTATAGTCAATCTGTGCATTGCACGACTACATGCTTGTATCTTGCTTTGGTGTCTTGTTTTACAGATTGCTCCTCGTGTGTAGTCTGACGGTTGCTCTACTCCCATTGACTGTTGCATCATTCATTCTTCTTGTTTTACACCAGGAGACACCCAGCTGCGCTCCTCTATGTGCTGCATACGGATGACAATAAAGTCTCTTTTATCTCTGTTGCAGCTTCAAACTCACCCAACAGCAGAGGTGGAAGAAGTACCATTTTCAGAATCATATTTAATATATCATAGAACTTAATTATTGATGCATTAATATGTTAATTTTGCAGCTGGTAATGGAAGAGCCATCTTTAATGAGTTAATATACAACGGCCATGTCTCAATTCAGGGGCTGCACCCTTCGGAGTATGCAGCCTACACGTTCCGCGGAGGGCCCAGCCCCTGAATTGAGACACGGCCTACATTTCATGCAAGACTTTTAATTGTTATAAATAATTTGTGGGCTATGGGGATTTTACTTGGACCTCTCATGCTATATTTGAATAATATATTGTAGGGCCATACCTTTTTTTTTCAAAATACCAAACAGATCATGCATTTTAGCCATGCCTCATTTCGCTCTATTTGCTCTTTTTTAGCCCTGTTTTTGCAAGGGCTGATTCCGTGATAAGTCTTCTTCGCTGCTTTTGTGGCAGACTACAGCGCCACCTACAGGCCTGGCATATGTACTACAACGTCTCCAGCGCTTTCAAATGGCAATGGCCGTGGCTGTCTCCTCCTGATAGGTGGAGAGTTGCCCATATAGGTGGAGCTCCTCATTCCTGACGTCAGAGATATTTCAAATCAGTCTGTATAAGATCCGTTGCAGCCCCGTTTTTGTGTTTTCTGACACTTGGTGAGTTCCCTGACACACCGGGGACACATATTCATGTATAAAAGACGTACAAAAGTGCATTTTACATGATAGGTCCCCTTTAAGTAAAGGAAACTGTGAAATGCTGTACTCAAAGGAAAATGATATGCACACAATTTTAATTTATGAGTCTTTTAATCTGAAAATCCCCCATTTAATGCCAACTATGTGCCTTCGGCCTTCTATTAAAATCAACACAAATGAAAAAAAATGCATACATTCTCTGCTGTATGTGCCTCTGGGTTAAAATGAACTGGGGTGGCCTTTAATATACAATGATGAATTGCATTTGTATAACCTATGAGTGAGACACACTTGATATAATTCCATTACTTCACACACTGCAGCCATGTTCCAACACAAACACACATTTTCACATCCACATTTAGAGTATTTAAACATATTTCAAGAGTGGGACTCCTACAGTGCGGCACAGTTTGTGGGGAATCATCCTCCCTTTTTCCCCACTATGTTGTGAAAAAACCCAAGTTATCACTGTTCCGTTGGGCCGGCTCCTCTTACCCGCTGATGTGCGGCAAGCCTCGAGGTTAGCAACACAAACTGTTTAGCTCCAGAGAACTTAATGTGGAGCTCCTCGTGCCGCTGCGGAGTGATAACATTCAGGCTCTGCTGGGGATGTCACCACTGTAATTTAGAGAAGGGGATGGAAAAGATTATCTTCCTAAACCCCTGAGCAAAATAAAGAAGTAGTGAGAAAAAACACAAGACAGAAGCAATGAGTCACAGTTGATGACAAACAGGGATAATAAAGAAGTCTTTTAGAGGAAGGTTTGCTGGTTTTCTCCCGCTTATTATTCATTTAATTCTTGTTAAGACGGAGGGTCACACGAACTGTGTCCAAAAGGTCAACACGTAGGCGAGCATCTTCACGCTGCTGCAGCTGGAGATGAAAAAAGTCGACGATGTATTAGATATTCTGCTTGTCTTGCCATGGCAAAGCTGTTGAACGTGTTGGAAAAGCAATATTTCTCTCTTCGTGTTTGATTTGATTTTTTTCAAATCCACCTTAAACTCCATTTGACATATGCTAAGCTGTGTCCTTGAGAGCGAAGGTATGCTTCTTCTGACTGGAATTCTTTAGAGATATGAACATAGTTTGGTGCTATCAACGAGTAACAATCATGTGGGTACTACTTGAAGTGCTCATTAAGATTGGCTCTCAAGATTACAGCACCAGAGTTGTCCATGCTCTCTTATAAATTAAAGTCATTAGGCAGAACATTTCTTTTTTTTCTTTAAAGTTGAAGTTCCCTCTCAGCAGCGTCTTTGATAAATTGATAGCTGGTCTTTTAATCTCACTGTGCTCCTTTGGGGTCCTCCCCGATGATTGCACTGTTGATGGGTCCTTTGCAAAGAGCTTCCCTTGTCTCACAGCATTGAGTTTACATCAGTTTGTGAGCACGGCCGTCAGTATGCACACAGTGTTCCCCAATTCCTCACAGTGTTTTTCTTTCGCTTGTTTATTAGGCATTCAGTGTAGGGAAATTGCATTGGATTAGACTTTGAATGTTTTTTTCAACATATAACTCGGTTTTTTCAACATATAACCGTGGTTGTTAAAGCGCACACTTTCCATCATGGTTGAAGGTTAAGTCTAACTTTAGCTGTAGTCCTTGTCAAGGTTTGCTTAATGAAAGGACCCAAAATACACCTTTATTGCATCCGTAGACTCATTAACGTCTCATATGTCTGTAGCTTAAAGGGCCATGTTGTGCTTTTTCGTGTTCCCTTTCCTGTTGTGTGTTATATAGGTTCCCTGCAGAGGGAGTTTCAGCAGTAGCATTGCTGTTTGATGGACACACATTTTTCTTTAATTTCTTAATAATATAAAGCTGTTAAGTATGTGGACATTTGTGAATACTAACTGCTGAAACAGTTAATGTTTATGATTAAAAAAGTCAATGTGTTCCTCTTTTTAATTATATTATGGTGAGACTATTTATGATGTTAAACACAGTACAATAAAGACTGCATGGTGTCGGGTTGAATTTCTCATTCAAACTGCTTCAACAAACGGATTTCATTATTTCTTCTATTTTCAATAGACTGAACAGAAAACACCATCTGCCTCTGGCTGTGGACAGAACAATTTCCTGGAGAATCCTTTGTAGAGCTACCATGCTTCACTGTGATTGGCTCAGCTGTTTCCGAGCAATGAGACCAGATATATGATTGTGGAGAATCATTTCAGATAACCAAAACATTGCATGTCATTAGGGATTCATCCCTAAAAAAAGAATTTTCTGTCAAAATTGTTAAGTGAAAAGACATTATTCTTGTTTTACAATGACATACTAACTTAGGAGAAATGTTATCTAAACTTCAAGGCTAAACGTTTCAAACTGTTATAACACATGTATGCTTTTTCACTGAGAATTGGTGCAGAACAAGCTCTTTTGAGACATTTTGAAAGATTTTGGTGCGTTTTAGAGGTCAGAATAGCTTTTCTATGCAAACTGTTAGAAAAGTGTGAGTAATGGCTGATGCTTGTTAGCAATCGAAAAAAACAGTAATCACCACACCCTCCGATCTACGATCCATCTCACAAAACTGTTTTGCACTTTGCGCTGTACATGAACCAAAATAACAGTGGGCCATTTCACAAAAGCAATTTTCAGGCACCATATACCCGCAGATCGCTAATGGTGCCAGTGTCCCGTTTCACAAATGACTGCCACTGGCAAATTGCAGATGCATTTAAGAGTTCTACAGTCCTCTTGCATGGCTCACAAGTATGCGGTTTCTATCCATTCATGGAAGGTTTCAAAATGTTTGCAAGACAATGTGATTATTTGTTGGAGATTTGGGGAAAAAATACTTCAAATCTACCACAGTATGTAAGTCTCTGCACTTAAAATAGGGTCCATAGTCTAATTAATATTCCCTTTTCTCCCTATTTGTAACACCCAATCTAGCATACTGGTTTCTTCCTCTAATTTATTATTTTGACTTATTTATTTATTTCATTAATTTGTTTATTTACGTGTATGGATGTTTTTCTTTTAGTCTCTTTTCTTTTTATCATGTTCAGGTTTTACTTGTTTTTTTTGTAAATACTTTTTGTTGATGAATCAGTGAATGTCAGCGGATGGTTATTTTGACAAAATGAATGGCAGTTCAGCAGCCTTGCTGGTATAAAAAAAAAAAGCATGCAGTACATGCTTTGCTGAGCCTTTGGTTTGTTGAATGTGATTTATCATTTTACTTCGGTATATTATGCCTAATTCCGTCTTGTTTCCACGCAGGTACATCAAAGAGATGTTTCGACAAAAGTTGATGTCTTATCCTAACTTTATCCCAGGTATTACTCCATATTGCTCCTGTAGAGTGAATGCAGTTGTTTTGGTGGCACCCGTCCATTTAACTGTAACCACGATTTGTGTTGCACTGCATGGGTTGTGTTCCACATGATTGCTTGAAGTGGTGTGATGATTAGCTATAATAAGGTGCTGGCATGCATCTCCTCGGATTCATGGGAAAACTGCCAAAAATAGAACATTCTGATGAGTGCAATAAGATGTAGCGCTGTGTGCCTCTGATGATCATTTTGTGCACTACAACACAAAACAGCAGGTGAAAACTGCAACTGTAAAGAAACAAAATCAAGCAACAGCAAACATTGTTGAGCGGGGGGTGCTGAGTGTTTGTAGAATGCCCTGCTAATCCCATCCAACGGGCCAACAACTAGTGCGCACAGTATGCAGTGGTGCCTTTGAATTGCTATCGGGAATTGAGTTGTTGAATTTTGCTCCCAATCCACGATCTGTGCCAAAAATAAAAAACAATATCTCAGTATTTATGCTTTTCTCTCTGCTGGTGAAGGGTAAACAGAAAAAAAAGCCACACAGCCACAGGCGTTGAGCCCATATAATCCCCCAGCAGGGTGTCCTTTAGATGTCAACAGTGGCAACAAAGCCTCAATTTGCTGCTTGTATGAAGTGGGTGCTGAATATAAGTAAAAAGAAGCAGACAGTACCTCGCACAAAGTGATCGGAAAGATAATGTTAACACAATTCTTTGGTTAATAGTAAACTTCTTTGAAGGTTGCAGTTTAAGAGTGGTCGTAGTTCACAGTATTTAAGCTCCTGACATGTTGTGGCCACACAACATGTCACTCAATATCTGCCATCGGAGATCCTTGCTGTGATGTTTTTGCAACATCTCTGATGCTCCCCATTGTAGTGTTTTATACCTTTATTCCGAAAGGTCCCTTCCCAGTTGGAATGGACCAAAACATGGGTGTGACATTTTGTTTAAATGTTGATGATGCTTTTGACAATAGAACATTCATAAGAAGTGGAAGTTGTCTCGGTGTTGTTACCAGAGGTGTGGACTCGAGTCACATGACTTGGACTCGAATCAGACTCGAGTCATCAATTTGATGACTTGAGACTCGACTTGACACAATCACAAAACACTTGCGACTCGACTTGGACTTGAACACCAAAGACTCGGGACTTGACTTGGACTTGAGCCCTCTGACTTGAGGTGACTTGATAATTTAATGCAGAGCTCTCCAACACGCCGATCGCGAGATGCCGCTAGAAGAGCAGACTCCCGTCGGGGAGAGCAGAATCTCCAGCTGCTTCTACTCTTGCAGGCAGGGGCGGGACTTTATTTAGCTGGGCCACCATGCGGCCAATCATATGCGAGGACACACTAGGATCATACCATTATGTGAAAGAAGGGTGGGGGGCAGAGCAGGTGTAGTGGTACAGGCCAGCTGCACAGAGTGACGGGGAGACGGGGAGACGGGGAGACGGATTTAAATGCAAGCGCGTCGGAAAAAGTCAAGAAATTAGCGAAAACCGAAAAAGAAGCAGAATCTGGCTGCATTTCAATGATATTGGAGAAAGCAAAGCTGAGTGCAGGATTTGTAAAATGAAAATAACCTTCAGAGCAGGTAACCACTCAGGATTTATTGTCAGAGGTGGGAGAAGTTCAGATCTTGTACTTGAGTAAAAGTACCAGAGTGTAGGAATACTCGGTTACAATAAAAAGTCCTGCATTCAAAATGTTACAAGTAAAAGTACAAAAGTATTAGCATCAAAATATACTTAAAGGTCCCATGTCACGGCCATTTCCACTGATCATAATTCCATTGTTGAGGTCTACCAGAATAGATTTATATTGTGCAATTTTCCAAACTCACATTGGTTTGTCATCCAGCATCTCTGTAAACTACGTGTATTCACTGACTTTCACTCTCTGCCTTTAACGGCTCGTTTTAGCGCCAATAGCTCCAGCCCCGACCCTCCCTGTGAGCACAGTGTGCCCCCACCCCCCCCTGTGAGCACAGTGTGCTCTGATTGTGACTAATAAAGAGCAGTTTGATTATTGAGTATTATTCTGTTGATCGATGTCATTACATTTGGTGAAAAGCACATAATGACTTGTTTATGACTCGTTTTGTCAAAGTTTAAGACTTGGACTTGACTTGAACTTGCCCATCCTGACTTGAGACTTGACTTGGACTTCAGCGCAAAGACTTGAGACTTGACTCGGACTTGAGCGCAAAGACTTGAGACTTGACTCGGACTTGCAAAACAATGACTTGGTCCCACCTCTGGTTGTTACCAATTGGTTCAATTGAGTTAGCCATTACGACTGTTGCCATTTTCAATGTTTGCCGCGGCCATCTTAGTTTTTTTTAGAACCAAAAGGGGGCGGGGCTTACTATACCGAACACTGAACAAGTAATTTTTATGAATTTCAATTATACTGTACGACGGTTAAAGTTATTGTATGAACACACGGACAACATGGTGGTAGCATGGTGTTAGCATCTATTGTATTTTTCCTCTAAATCGGACCATAGTTTACAAAATGCTGCAGTATTGAAAAAGACTTGAAACTGGCGATTGAGACAGCAACCTATTTAGGAAAATGCCTATTGAGGTGATAATTCTAGTTAAAGGAAGGGTTATTTTTTCATTGACCTCTAAACAATCAGATTTTTTTTGCAAACAGTCCAAAAAGTTTAAAACCCTCCCGCAATTGCTTGACTTTTCAGAAGTGGAGATTGCAGTTGGCTATGACTCAGTTTTATACAAATCTCATCACATCATGTTGGAGTTGGTAATGGGCTTTAAACAGATATACAAATCATAAAACATGTCTGGACTCATGATATATAATTCAAACATATATAATTTATGCAGCACAACAACATTTTGCCTCTTTTACATCAAAAACTGTTTCTCTTGAAATCTAAAATGGAGTTTATCCGACAGCCAACTGTAAACAAACAGTTCCACTTCAATCGGTTGTGTTACTGTCATCTTAAACATCTCCAAGATAGTACATTTAAAATGCAAATGAAGGCGATGAGCTGTTTATAATGATTGGTGGGGTCCACTGATGTACTCTCCCCTCTGCCACTTTTACTGTCTCCAGCTCTAATTTCTCCCTGAGGAATAAGAAACTACTGTATTGAGGTTTCACTTAGCTCTTCAAAGATTGCACTTGTTCATGTATATAATTATCATCCGCATTGAATGACATACGGCCATTTTAATCGCCAATATCAGTGTTTTTAGGTTTAGAAGGTGTCTGCTATGCCTTAGGTTCAGGATGTTGTTATCCTCAATTTATACTGTTGCTTCACCTGTGTCATTATTATGGACACAATGTAGGAAGTCCAGGATGTAGAATGAGACCATCAAACTATTCTTAGGGTATGGTGGATGGAATGGCGGTGTAGGCGAAGTCCAGAGAGATTTGGCTTGGGAACTAGACCGGAAGTTCACTTGAAAGTGCTACCGAGTTGTCCCTGAGCAAGGCACCGTTCCCTACACTGCTCCCCGGGCGCTGTACATAATGGCAGCCCACTGCTCCTAACACTAGGATGGGTAAAAAACAAACAGAGTTCATGTACGTGTGAAACCAATAGCATAATATTAAGTCATTTTAACTTTTAAAGTTACAAGCATAAGCCAACAACCCAACCTTAACAAACCTATGCACACTTAATTATACCCATTTAAAACCACAACATAATGTTTTTTCTTAACCTTACCACATAGATATTGTGTCAAACTTTACTAAAGGGGAGACCAAAGGAAACTGTGAACCTTTCATATTTTTGGATTTGGATAAGTGGACTTTTAAACAACTTTTAGTGGCAACTTAATGGCTTGACAACATTCAAAACAAGTGTGAAAAAGTAGACTAGTTTCTTTTTTATGTATGTAATGTATGTAAAATACATTCAGTAATACTTACAGGTTAGTCACGTGACAACCATTATACATTTGGTAGGCGGATTCAGTTGTAAAGCACAAACCTGAGCAATTAAATACTGTATGTGTTTTTTTTGGGGCATTCAACACGCTTCTTTTTTTCAAATAACTGTGTCATCATACTTTCCATCATCCCTTCATTTTATCTTTTTGAGCAGTCGGTAGCATGGCAGAGCATTGAAGCGTTCTCCATGAAATAACCCTGTGAACAAAGCAGCAGCTAATCAGAGAACAATGCCCTGTCTGACCCGCACTGAGCTCCACTCTGTCCGCATGATTCAGTCCCACTGAAAGGCAAATCATCCAAGAAACTGTTGCTTGATTCTTAAGCCTCAGTAAATTGCTTCTGTTCCCTCGAGCAACAATAGCTGACTCATTGACAGAGACCCTGCACACTGGAAAAACAAAAACGTGTCACTCAATGTTCATCCCATCCATCATGGACTCATTTTAGGGGGAACATTTTTTCGCCTTCATGTGGCGTTGCCCTGTGGCGTCAACTGCTCATCGCAAACAAGGCACCCGCTGAACTTATTGAAGCGACAATCCTGTGTTGTCAGTCTTTCATCCACCAGTGATGCTGAAGAGCCCCAGTGCAACAATCATCACAGTGTGCACAAAGCTGTCAGACGCAGCAGCGCCACTGATTTGAGAAGGAAAAGCAAAGATATATTTACTGTGAGATCGAAGTTTCTCTCCAGCTGTATTTCTACTACAAATAGAACTGAGTTTGACTAACCATGGTCCAAATAACAAAGGAGAATAGAAATCATAGCTCAAAGGAAAGTTATTTTCCCATGATGCTTATAAAACAAAAGCTGTGTACAATGTTTTTGTGTTTCGTAAGCAGCTTTTTCAAGTCTGAGAAAATATCCCGTTATGATATATGACATTATATTTAATTTATTTCAGCTTGTGCTTGGAGATTTAACAGTTTTACTGCCTTCTTTACGGAGGCCGACAGGTGCCAAACCGGCCAAAACATTTCCATTAAAAGGAATTGATGCAGTTTAAAAAATGATGCAAATGTAGAAACACAAATGTGCCAAAAGAAATGCAAATGAAAAAACATCTTCAGCAACTTGACAGCACATCCGCAGCATATAGAAAATATTCACCAACTTCACGAAACACCCGAATACAAAACTCTGTCTGTCTGATTTTTTTCCTTTCTTTTTTGTTTCACTTTAATAAAGGTTTTCTGACGGATAGACATTCAGTATATAATACTTCTTGGTTGGTTGGCAGATGATTTGCTCCCCCTGTCAGTTTCTGTCTTAAGGACACAGGGAGACACTTTCAACTTTTTCCTTAATTAGGATTATATTTCCTCGATGGAAATAACATTTTAAGTAGCACAGTTTCACTGCTGGAAACAATTGTGGCTTACATCACTCTTCTCAAAATGTTCAATGTTGTGATAGAGTCATTAGAAGCGCCATTTTTCAAAAAGCCTTGTTTTTCTGATGCCAAAACAGACCCATAAGGCCAAATGTTGTCCAAAGTGGCAAACAGACTCAGACGGCATCAAGAAGAAAGATGCACTTTCATGGCCTCGGCAATGACAGCCTTAGCCGGCCACCTCGTCTGTCGCCCCTGACAGGATTCCAAAGAGAGCTGTTACTGACTCATAAACATTACAGAGTACCAGCCCTGCCAGACCAGACCCACAGAAACACACAGCGGCTTTGTGTCCAGGCCAGAATTGATAGCTGTGGTAGCTTATAGGGGTGTAACGGTTCACAAACATTTCGGTTCGGTACGTACCTCGGTCTTTAGGTCACGGTTCGATACGTTTTCGGTACAGCAGAAAAAATGATCACAAAACATAAAATATTTTTTTGGGGGTTTTAATTATTATTAAACTGTGAATAATGTATTCACTCAAATAAATACAAAATATAATAAAATAAACATTAAGGTGCAGCATTTCGATGAACTGAAATAATCTGTACTTGAACTGTACTGTACTAGTTTGACATTATGACTTCCTTGTCATTTTATTTTCATGTTTTTTTTAAGAAAAATGAACTTGTCCACATTGCTTGCCGAAAGGGCAGATCTGCTGGCACTAATAATGTCTCAGATACAGCCAGGTAGCGCTTTGCTAACATGGCAACATAAGGATATTTGCCGTTTGTAACAGCTTTGGCTCGGTCTGAACTTTTTGCGAGTGGTAGAGGCTTAAATGCTAGTGGGAGTTGGGTTTGCACTTCAGTCTTTTTTCTTTTGGTACCGGTGATATTCAAGTTCGGGTGATGCCTTTTCAAATGAGTGTGCACGTTTGATGTATTGCCAGCCGCGTAACCAATGTTAGTTGAACAATGCCGACAAACAGCTTTGGTTCGGTCCACCTGTCTTTGTCCGTCATCCTTGTACGAAACTGCGAAACCAAAATGTTCCCAAACCGGAGACTTCAATGATGCTGGAGGATTTTCGAGCTCAACTTTATCTGCGTTCGCCATTTCGACAGTTCCTTAAATTACTGACTAAATTTGAACACATCCCTATGACCAGCTCTCATAGTATGCCTCTCGTCCAATGAAATGACTTGGTCACTCTATGACGCGTTGAACCCAATGTGAGCAAATTACACTGAACGCTGCGATGCAGCACCTGAGATTACTTCCAAAAAGTTGTTCACGTTCTCAATTGTTTACGTTTAACGTTATATTCGTTCGGTACACTTCGGTTCACACGTGTACCGACCCGAAGGGCCCATACTGAATAATTTCGGTATGAATACATACCGTTACACCCCTAGTAGCTTAGCTTCTCCCAAGGCTGAGGTCTATCCATCTGAATGGAGCTCTTCTTTCATCCAGCGGCTGCTCTTAATAGCCCTGGCCTTTATGAATGCCTAGTATGACATTTCAATTGAGCTGCAAGTGTTTCATTTAGTTTGTTTAGTTGCAAAAAACTGTTTGTTTGGGTTGAGAAGATATGAAAGTAAATATAAAGAAGTCCACTAAATTAGCTACAGTTCACACTCCGTAAGTGGCATATTTACAGCCTTTGAAGATAAACACGTTAAAGAGTTGCCTTTATTATCATATCAGCCTTATTGCTTCACATAACTGTGACCACCACTGTGACCACCAACATCAGACATATGTTAGATCACCACGCAAGTACATTCCCTCTCAATTAGTCTGAAGTGCTTGTGTGAACATCATCTTGTGGTGATAATTAAAAGATAGGAGAAACAGGGTTGGCGTGTTCTTTATAATGGCTTGTGATAATGGCTTGTGATAATGGCTGTTTATGCAAAAGAAAAGTAGTTTTTCTCACGTTAGAGCCGAACAGGTCCAGCAGTGCTATAGTGAAAAAAAGAGAAGGATCTCCTGCCTCATCAAATGAGGAGTCAGAGTATGATTAGAAGTTAAATGAGTTTTCACAGGGGCAGAATGAGCTCAATTACCTGCAATAATGCAACTTACTGGTTACGGTGCAAATGGAAAGGAGACGGATTAAAATTGGCCTTTGGCCATTGCACGGCAAATTGCCTTTTTCAAAAGGTAGCCCAAAGCATGGATCACTTTGTCCTATTTGGGTAAATGGGGACAGGAAAAGTAGGCAAGAGCTGTTTGTGAGATGAGAATAATGCAAAAAGATGTGTGTGACTGGTGCACTTTACTGTATGTTAATGTATTTGTTGTTGTGTGTGGATAGCCTGTGGGCATGTTTATTATATTCCGGAAAGGGGAGTATGAAGCTCAAACACATTCTTACACAGGTTATCTGAAGTGTCACAAAAGCACTTGAGTTATGCAGAGTTATGAAGAGATTGATTATATTTCAATATGCGGCAGAGTGCAGTAAGCTTTCTGGCTAACTTGAAAGTATTTATTATTTTTGTAATATAATTGCAGTTTTGATATTAGCAGCTTTTAGTGAAGCTTGCTCCTTTCATCAATAAAGGGGGGCTGCTCTAGCTTAACAACATACTCTCAATTAGAGTAAATTAAACCTTTTTGGGAACCTTTAAAGTGTTGCTTACTTTGTTTTAATTTGCCCAGTGGTTTTGGAGCAACATAATCAATTGATTGTAATTTCTGTTCATGTTCAGTTGAGGAATTAACCCTAATACTCAATACATTTTTGCTTTCTTTTTAGTCCGAAAAAAAAGAAATATGAAGTTTAAAGGGGACATATTAGGCCCATTTTCTGGTCCCTATTTGAATTTGCACATTTTCAGAAAGTGCTTGATTTTTCTCATACTACCTGTGCTGCAGCAAGAGAACCAAAAAAGCCCAATACGGCCTCTCCCCTCGCTTTTTCAGGTGTTTTTACGTCCACTGGATAGAATGAACCCTTAAACTAACTTTATTTTAGCTCTGTCACGAACGAGCTGAGAACCAAAATGCAACACACGGGAGACCAGGGAAAGTCGGTAACCAGCTTTATTAAAACTTGCTTTCACAGAAAAGTTCTGGTGTAAGACAAATCGGCAGACAGTCGGCAAAGGGCTGGTCGGGGACAGGCGAGGGTTCCAGGAGTAGGCAAGACGGGAGACGCAGGTACAGGCAGGGTCAGGAAACAGGCAAGGTCGAAACCGGGAGAGCAATCTGGGAGTTAATGCTGGAAAGAACTGCATGCTGCGAAGTACTATCTGGCACTGAGGTGAGAGTGAAGGGGGCCTATATACTAGGGGAGCTAATGGGTGTAACAGAGTGTGAGAGAGAAACAGGGTGTGACTACCAGGTGACGAAAGGCCCTGACACACCTACCCGATTTTGGGAGTCAGAGGCCGTCAGAGGCAGTCGGGCATTCGCGGCGCCCTACTCAGGTTGGTGTGTCCCGCACCATTGTTGCTTACGGCACATTTTCACACCTCCCGCGGCCGATGTTGAATCGGCCAAAGAAAGTCGGCCAAAGAAATCACTCTGATTGGATGTTGCCTCTTTAGAATGACGAATACACACTACCGCTGCCTGCTGGTAAGGACGGTTATTGCCACTCTTCGACTGAAGTCTTTGCGGTGTGTTCGTAGGCAGGCGGGCGGCGTAGGCGGGCAGCGTAGCGGACGTAAAAGTCGGGACGCCTTCGGTACGCGTTCTTTGGTCTCAGGTTGGTGTGTAGCGGCCTTAAGGTGACTGAGAAATGCTAATGCGGAAAATAGGTGAGTGAGGGAGCAGACTGCGACAAGCTCTGTTTTTAGAAATATACAATATATTCAAATCAAAGCCCAGATCTAAATAAAACTGGTATATTACCATTAACAAGTCGTCATTGCAACAGCCACAACTGAATTTGTTGAATATGTTTAGACTGAAGAGTTAATAATATATGAAGGCTGGAACATGTGTCAAAAGTCAGAGTATGCTTTGTATAAGAACAGCTTGCATTCAAATGTATCCAAAGCACTTTTGATTAACAGTTAAAGTAAACACAGGCCTGCTAACAGCACTCAATAAATGTCAGTCAGCCTGGCCCTCTCCTTCTGAGGCGGCTTCAGTGTGTGAGCGCTGTTCAGAGCAGCATGCCCACTCAGAAGGGAGTGCATTGATTTTTTCCCTTGGATAACAAGGCTTGACCGACTTGGGTGCTTGCCTGAGTTCGATTGCTTCCTCTCTATGCTGGCCATCCATACAGATCTCAGACATACGCATCAAAACTCTAAATGCCTCCATGCAGCTGTGGATGTCTTTGAAGAGAGACAGCTTTGACCGGTGCCATCACTCTTCAGGTTGATTAATGAAGCGTCTGATGTTCAATCAGGGCGACTGGACAAGGGAGGAGAAATGTTGTTCGACAAATTTCAGCCACCGCAATCAGCAGGAGCTTTGATTGATTAAATGCAGCACTTTTACAACTACTAAAACCGCTTTGGAAGCTTTTGACAGTTCTACATTCTGAGAGGCAGTGGCAGCTGGGAATACTTCATTATAACATCTCAAGAGAGGAATTTCAACGCTGTGTGACATGCAGTCATTCTGTAGCCGCAGGGTCCATTATTTCATCCATTGGATTTTCCACTCTGAAACCAACAGATGTCAAATAAAGACAAGAAAAATGTGTTTCATGACATTTTTTGACATAACAGAGTTCAACATAAGGGAGGTTTCCAAGTTGGGCAAAAATAACCCTGATGTCATCTGGGATATTTCAATTTAGTTTTTTATTTTAGAATCTAAAGGCTCTAAATGAAGACAAATTGGGGCAGTGGTTCATACAGCCTCAGCTGCTTTGAGTTTCATCATTCACAACCTCATTATGTGTTGTTACATAGCCAATCAAACGCAACAAATACACTTTTCCTCACATCATGTGTAAGACTGGGGTTAATGAGGGGTCAAATTTGACTGCTAAGATCATTTTCAAAAATCTCTTTAAAAGACAAAGTGAACAGATTAATCTTTGTAAGTGTCTTAGGCCGGGCAAGACAGACATGTCCTCTTATGGGCCCAGCAGAGCTTTAAAGTCAGATGATGGCTGGAAATAAAAAGATAAATAACATTGGCAACGACTTAGGAATATGCTGTGTAAAATCTTAGAAGAGAAGTGTGCTAAAATGTATACGTACTGTAGGGTCCATACGGAATATTTTTTCCTCTTCTAGGTTTGCTTTTGGCATTTGTTTTGTGTCAGGACTTGCTGGTGTGGATCTTTTCTCAGTGGATGAAAAACAATCCTGCTATACAAAGCTCAGCATGAAAAACAACCTGTGCACTTTCTGTTTGAAGTAACACGAAATGTGCTCAGAGACGCAAATATAATGTGAAAATATGGTATTTATTTATATAAATATTTAAGTTGTGAGTAAGCAAGCTCAAGTGGCTATTCAAGCCCAATGCACATTCTACCTAAATATAGCGTCTGAACCACACTCTCTCTACGTATCCTCCCACAGCAGGGAAACGTAGCATGACAACAGTATACTGTACAATAGATTGGTGTTTCTGTTGATGTTGTCCAGCAGAGTGGTGTCATCTGTCCTTTTCCCAGCATACCCAGCACTAAAATCCACTGCCAGTGTCTGCAGTCTGGATGTAGGCTGTAATAAATAATAGAAAGGCCTGTGCATTGGGAATACATGTACCAAAACATTGGAGGCGCCACACTGTTTGGCTGTGTCGAGTCTGCTATTACATATTAATAAGGAACAGGGCTCATAACCTGCTTTTATTCTTTGAAAGTAATTTTTCATGAGCGCTGGCCAGAAGTTATGACATAGGCTGTCTGTAAGGAGGTTAAGTGCTGAATTGAGTGGAAGCATTAGTCAGCTTGTGCCCGGTACAGCAATAAAAGGCTAAGCTTACATGTAAGCAACTTTAATGGGTTATTTTAAATAGAAAATATACAGTTTATCATAACCGTGTATAATCCTCAAAGTCTGAAACCATTCTTTAAAAGCTCAATGTTTCAGTAATTGTGGTTCCCTAAAGAGTGATGCTCCTCAACAGGCTTGTAACAATGTAAGCAGTCTTCGATTCACATAAAGTGTCAACCCAATCTCATGGCATTTCGTGTTATAGTCACAACATTTAATCTATTGATTCGTGTTCACCAACACGATTATCCCCTTTTTTTCGTGTCACAAAGAACGACTTTAAAAGCAATGTATTTCTACTGGTAATGTGTTTCGTGCCTGCAACACGTCTTTTTCTCCGGTCGGGTCGTGGAAGACCGGAAGCTGTGTGGTTCATAAAAACATGTTCTTACTCAATATCAAGCCACAATTATTGCTTTTATTTAAAATCGTATAATGTCTGACTTTTGTTGCCGTCTGTGAGGGAAATAAATGGGGCTCAGAGCCTCAGGATACTGAAATCTGTATTTTTTAAATCTTTTTTTCCTTCTAATTTGTTATTCTTTTCAAAATAACACACTGTTATTTACTCACCAATAACACACAATTATCCTTGTTTTTATTTATTGGTTTATTTCCATAATCTCTGGCTTTTTTGGCGTCCGTCAGGAACTGAATTTCAAAATACAAATAACCGGAAACAGACGTAGGCCTATAAGGGACATTTCGAGCATTTTCGAGTTTAGGATGGCCGAAGACACTACACTACCCATAATCCCCAGCTATCGTTTAGGACTACTGTCCCCGTGATTAATCTTCAAGCTCTGGGATTGGGAAGTGCACCAAGGTTACGCCGAGCGTCAAACAGCTGTTTGAAATGGAACGAAACCACGCCAGACTATCCAAAACTGGAATCGAACACTTTGTAATTCTACTCCACTACAATTCAGAGGTTAACCTGGTATTTTCACTCCACTACATTTATTTGAGTTACTTTGCAGATTCTGATTAATGATGTGAAATATAAACAACCCTTAAAGCAGACTTTAGTTACACCTGAGTAAAATTCAGGGAAGGTGATTGTCAAGTGCCAACAATCAACACTTTTGACGGGACACAACAGTAGATGAATATTAGATGGATGAATGGTTCATGGATCAATTGATAGAAGAAATATAATAATAGATAAATGCAAAGCTGTCATCGATCAAAGCAAATCCATCAAAAATCTTAACCAAATTAAATATGACGGAAAAGCCCTCATTCACATAAAGGTTTGATTTGCCTTTCTTAAATGTAATACATTCAAGCACATGGCTGAGTGGCACTGATTGACAGCTGACAGCTTGCATTATTAATATTCTGCCGCCCCATTCACTTTTAATTAAATCTGCCATTTTTCAGTCTCCTGGCTTTATTGAAAAATATGCAAAACAAAGAAGTGTGATGAAAAAAAGCTGGCTGATCTTTCAAACAAAAAACAATGTTTATTTGCTTTGAGATTCAGAGGAACTATGGGAGGTTTTTTGGAGGAACAACAACATGGAAATCTGACATTAAATTACATTAAAACATTTTAGGGAAAATGGGAGTATTTCAAGGTATGCACGGTCTCTTATGTGTTTTCTTTACTTCTGTATACCACAGCCAGCCATGATGAGGGGTTATGATTGCCTAAGCATGTCCATCTTAATTGGATAAGAGTAGATGAAGTATGATGAAATATTACAGCATATGTTAATGTTTGTTTTTTATTTAAAATAATGCATACATATAATTAACTTGGGTTAGGGTTAGGATAAAAGAGCATGCCAACAGCTCCATATTTAGCAGACATTTGCTAGCATGTGAGCATGATAATAAAGAGCACATCTACAAATGATGGGATGTCATTCTGTTCTCTTGCATAACTTTGAATATGTCAACCAGTTCATTAGTTCCTATCAATTTATTTGAAATCTCCACAGTACACATAGTAGTTTTGGCTTTCTGGAAACATCTGGGTATTTTTCATCACAGTCAGAGTTTGGCATTCTACGTATTTCCTGCTGTCCGTGTATCATGGTCAACAGATCACGTCAGCAACCACACAAAAGGTACCATATGTGAGCCTTTCATTAGACATGGACCTCAGGTGTTAGCTCTCTGCTCATCTTGACATACAAAAGACTCAAGATTGTTCATTTCCTTCTTAAACATCTTCCTTTGTTCTGAATGTTGTGATCATTTGTGCTCTGTGACAAAGCCTCGGCCACCTCTTTTCATAGCTATTTGGGAAAATATCTCAGAAATGTATGAAGGGTGCAACATCAATGAATTCAACAGGAGAAGTACTACATATCTTTTCATGTTTTTGATCAGGTAGCAGCTCTTGGGTGTTTCTATGAATACCTGAGCTATTTATAGCTCCTTATATCTTTCTTTGTTATTGCATGCATTTCATTAAGTATGCAACCAATTGACATTAGTTTTCAGTTTTATTGTTTTATAAAATAAACATTATAATAATGCCTTACAAACATGAACAAAATCAGAAGGAGCTTTTCTGTATCCATGAAATGTTTTAAAAAAAGAAAGCAAATATGATATTTTTTTCACCTGAAGAAGGTTTACTTTTCCGCTCTTAATCTGTTTCATGTTCAGATTCTAAGGGTATACATGTTGAGTTGTGGTAATTCGAAGGAAAGGCGTTAAGTCTAAGCAGTCAGGGAATGAAAAAGTCAAAGAGCATTTCTTTGACTACATTGCATTTGGAGAGTTCTGCCTAAGGACGAAAAAGGAGGAAATGAAACCTTTGCCTTATCGTTTTTACACAATCTAGTGGTTTGACTTAGCACAATGATTTGGTGATGCTCTCTTGTCCTACCATGAGGTTCCCATGTGGTTTTCAAGTCAAATGGTCACAACTATTGATATGACATTTGTTATAGACATTCACCTTCCTTTTAGATAACCGTATTCACTTCAGAAATAATCCGGATTTTCATTCAGTGCCATTTTAGATTCAATTTGAATTTGTCCTAATCCTTGGTATCAAATACCTTCACAACTAATACAAAATGGTTGCAGACCGTGTGGTTTCCTCCACAGAGGGAAGGACAGATTGATTGTATCCTTAATCAATTTCCACACAATCCTTTCCATTCACACAGTCAGTGCTGCACCTTTAAGAGGATCGGCAAACATTTTTTTATTTCAGTTTCGCAATAAAGATAAACATCTTGAATGTACCTGCTGTCTCCTGGGCAAAATACATGCTGTGGAATTTATCACAAATTATCTGTTATAGATTTTCAACTGTACCTTTTAAAATAAGTATTTTGCGATCTAGTACTATTGGATAAAGACCAAAGACCTCTCAGAATCATATTTCATGAAGAAATATGATTATATGATTCAACAATGATACTTTTAACGTTTTCTGCATAGTGGAGAAATGTATAGGATTCATTTTTGCCATTTCAGTTCAGCCATTATTAACAAATGTACAAGTGCATGAAAAAAATATTTTTGCCAAAACGCTCCCGCCTTAACACGGAGAGATGGGATTCGAGACAAAGAGACTGAATTATAGCCTATTTTGAGTCTTATCAGAACTATTTGCAATATACTGTAAGAGAAGGTTTGCTTTTGGTATAACTTGCCTACAGACAGACAGTAAGGCAGACAATAGGAAGTAAAAATTGTCTCTATAGGCTATTAAAACTGTTCTTGGAATGCTCCACCTCTACATGCGGTTTGGAGCACCAAACACATGCAGCTTTTTATTTTTCATTGTTCCACAGTCAAAGGGAGACATCAAGGATGGTTGCACTGTGCATTTATTCCAATATTACAGACAATCTGGCCCGTTTAGAGTGGTTTATGTGCTCTCAAACAGTCAGCAGATGTCTAATTGAGGTTCAAGTAATGATGGATGAATAAACTAAGACTTGGGGGGAAAAAACACATATCTCTAGACTGGGATTTGTCTGCCAGGCATAGCCTGTTGGATCTCTGCAAGAGCTCACTGGTGTATGTTTAATTCAAGAGTAATCACATGTGCTTCTGGAATGCGAAGTGAGGAGTGAAAGAAAAAGCTCCTACTTTCTTCTGACAGTTTATTCCACTGTGGAGGTCAAGTCCAGGATTCAAAGCTCCCAGTAGGCTGTGCAGGATTAGAGATGTGTTTGTTTTTCTAACAAAGGAATGAACTCGTAAGCTAACAGCGCTGCTGATTGTGTAACATTTGAGTCACACTTGTTGGAAAATTAAATGTACCCAGTGACAGATCATTGTTTACATTTGGTGTCCCACTGTGCTACTGGAGTGTGTGTTCTCCCTGACATTCACGCTTCCACTGGGATACGTGAACATGTTTGGGCCATAAAGACAGTGCTTTACATTACCACGTGTAGTCTAAGTGAGATTTTAATTCATACACTTTTTGTGTGTAAAAATATCAAGGTGACTGTTGATTGTGAATACTTTTAAAGGCATTTTGGGACATATTTCCTGAAACATAGTCTAAGCATCAAGCCTCTTGGCATATTTGAGAGCCGCTTTTGCTAAGATTTACACTATTCACTGAGGAATTGTATACTGTTTTCTACAACAAAGCTCATTAGGGATATGAGAAGCAACATTCAACAAACATATTTTCAGTGAAAACATTTCAACAAGGAGTAGAACTAAAAGAAGAGATAAGCTACAACAAACTTAAATGAAAAGAAACAAAACATTTAATAAAGTCAGAAGCTTGCTTGTTAAAAAACAAAACATAACGGTGAAAATCTATGCCTAATCCAGTCCCAAAATGGAGAGGTGTCCGCTGTGGCAGAAATGCTGTTATACACATTACGTGTTAACAACTTTTGGCAACAAAATCCATCTGTTCCTTTACAATAGTGATGTTACGTATTGCGCCGAGGCTTCGGAGCGTGTGTCGAGTAATCCCCGAAGCTTTTTGTGAAGCTTGTATCGAGGCTTGTATCGTTTTGGGTCAGTGACGTCACCGATGACAAACGAAGCCTCGCTGCCTGTCGATACCACGTGACTGCTTCAGAAAGCGATTCAGATCGGTTGAACCGTTGAACCACAACGCTCATGGATGTATAATAAGAACCATATTACCCCTCCTGTACCCGGGTCCGCTGGTGACACGATGGAATTAAAAGAGCTCAGACCCTCACTTATATACTGTAGAGATCGGAACATGTATTAGTATAAATGGATACAAGCATAAATAAATGTAGGAATAAAAACATGAATAAGTAAATGAATAAATACAGGAATAAATATATCGCAGTGTTTTCAGGGAGATTTAGTGTGTGTGCTGTGGCTCAGCTGGAAAGCAGTTGACTCACGACTAGGGATGGGTATCGTTTTAAATGTATCGATTCCGATTCCGGTTCTGCTTATCGATTCCGGTTCTTATCGATTCCCCGTTTCGATTCCAAAATTGTAAAAGAAAGAGGTCAAACGTTTAGATAACAAAAATATCTTTATTCTTTTAAGCTTTAATTGACATTTTTACAAATAAAATATATACATGCAATACAAATGTATTGCACAATAGCTGTGCTTTATTTTAACTGCAGAGCTATGCCTATGGCAAGCTATTAACAGGCATTACACTGTGCCTTGTCTTTTTCTTTTTTAGTGTAGTGGAGCCTCACTTCAGAGCGTTTACCGCAACCCATCTTTGGTGTTATGAAGTGACTGAGCTCGTGAACTGTCTACGGGAGGGCGGGGGGAGCCTCGCTGCGGGGCAATTGTGGACCTCTGTCGCCTGTCAGCGCAACTTACATAATGCCGTTATTAAGGGCGGTGCCGGCCGTCAGCATACCGAGCCGGCCGTCAACGACCCGCTGACGACCCGCTGACGACCCGCTGACGACCGGCCGTTCTGTGATTCTCCAGGTCCGCCCCGTATTCCACCGGGTCACCGCGGCGCAGACAGACCCACTGGAATACAGGGTCTACCGCGTATGAGATAGAGCAGCGGTTCTCAAACTGTGGTCCCCGAGGGTACTGCAGGTGGTCCGTGGAAAAAAGCTAAATAAAATCCACTTTTTACTATCAAGGATTTTCGGGGACCACCTCATATGTGACTTGCTCTATCGAAATCAGTCGCATTGACCCGAAGACACATAAAGTTGTATACACTGTTGGAAAGAGGAGGTTCCTAGCTTTCTAATGATATCAGGCAGTGGGGTATTGGTCGTTGGGCTCATCGGACATGTATGAGAGAAAATCTCTAATGTCCAAGAGGGGGTTTGTGTTCAAATGTTCAAATGAAGCCCATGATGAAGCCTCATGAGATGAACCCTTTTGCGAACCAATTGGCTGGAAAGCTTCAAAGCTTCATAAGGCTTCATCTCGCCATCACTACTTTACAACATTACATTTTGTTGAGAAACTTTCATTGTTTTACTTTCACAAAGTGAAAGCTAGCAAGCTCGGCTTTCTAGCTTCCTGTTAGCATACAATCCAAACCAGTGGCGAGCCGTGACTTTTATACCTAGGCCCTCTGACCCCCACCCCTTCCCTCGAGTTATTACATCACAGCGTATACTTCAGCGGAATATCAAAACAACGGCCCGGGGTGCAAAACGCATCAATGAAAGCGACCCTCTACCACACAAAACAACACCTGTAAATAACCCTATTTGTGTTCTTTGAAATTGAAAAGGATATTGCATTGTGTTTGTTACTTTCGTTGCAGTTGTATGTCTTAAGTGTAATTTGGCATGCTTTTATTTTAAAGGCGAGTTAACGCTGTTGACAGGAAGTTGTTGTTGCTATGGAAACAAGAAAAGTTTCACAGCGGGCGGAACTTGTCATAAAGTCCGCGATAATAACACCCACCCATTTAGAGGGAAGATATGATTGGTCAATTGTACTGTCATTTGACATTACTCTCTCGTTTAGTTACTGTAGCTGGGCCCTCTGTGAATTCATAGCTGGACGTCCAACAGCTCCTGTCTTCACAGTCGCAGAGACGAGCTTCTTCCATTTAACCCTTCACATTCCAACAGAAACTGAATAGGCCGATTCGAAGGATTTATTTCTTTGGAAATGTTATTTAAAATACAATTAAATGAAGTTATTTTGGTAAAACTAATGAAAAATATTACAAAAAAAATTATTTAAAAAGATATATTAAAAATAAATATATATTTTTTTAATGTTTTTTTAATATTATTTTGTAGAATATCTTAGGCCCTCACAGAGCCTAGAGGGCCCTGACAGCTCGCTACTGATCCAAACACTACCATGAGGGTTAGACACATGGACAGGCGTCAGCTATGGCCGAATCACCGTCATTCCCAGTGTTAGCAACTTAAAGGTCCCATGTCATGCTTTTCCGGTTATTACCCATCCCCTTGTGTGTTATGAAGGTTTTTATGCATGTAAACGGTCACAAACCCTCAAAGTACACCCTGTAGCGAGTCTGCCCATTCACTTTGAATGGGGTGACGTCACGTTGCCTCGCTTTTCGCCGAACTGAATTGTGGGTAGCATAGCGGTACTCCGGCAGCCGGAGACGGCGGAGTAGCCAGCGCCAGCCAATCAAATCCCGTTTCTGAAAATCTGACAGCTCAAGCCCTAGCCAATCAAACCGCGTCTAAGCTGGGAGAGATATCCCGCCGTTCATTTCTATATTTCAAAAAAAGATGGAGAAGAAACTAATTATCGCCGTAGCAAATCACCCGGTTTTGTATGACCAGACCCTCTTCACCTACCGGGATACAAACCGGAAGAACCAGTTATGGAGGGAGGTGGCAGAGACAGTGGGTGAAACTGGTAGGTTTTCGCCTGTTTGGGGATTTTATATCCAGTTTACTTCGTTTTAACATTGCTATTGCTTTGTATGTCGGGGACGGGAGATTCATGTGATTGGTTGTTGGTCGCGGTGCTCGAATAAAATCCCCAAGCTTCAGACACGCCCAGCTCCAAGCTTTTTTTGAAGCTGTAGTGTGGACGGGCCGTAACAGAGAAAATACCTGTCTATGCTGTCCCAGAACGCCTCGTTGGGGGGGGGGCAACCCCCCCTTCCCGCGTCCATTCACGATGTCTCGTCAAGCAGGAAATTAACCCAGCTCACACTGTCCGCTCCTCGCAGCAACGAGCCGCGCAACGTCCCGCCAACACGCCACCCAGACCCCACGCAGCATTCTCATCTGTTTGTCATTACTGGTGTCATTTTCTGGTTGCTAACGCCATTGTAACACATAATCACTGATGTTCCGCTGTAACGGTGGTGGACTCATCAGAACATAGTGGGCGAGCTGACCAATCAGAGCACAGTGGGCTCATAGGGAGGGGGGGGGGGGGCAGGAGCTCCAACAAGCCGTTTAGGACAGAGAGTGAATACACATACTATACAGAGATGCTGTATGAGAAACCAATGTGAGTTTGGAAAATTGCACAATATAAATCTATTCTAGTAGACCTCAACAATGGAATTATGATCAGTAGAAATGGCCATGACATGGGACCTTTAAAGCAACATAAACAACCTGTTTTTTGCATCATAACTTTTTGGCAATACTCATATTCCATTCAGAAAGTGGAAGCTTAGCAAGTTTGGCTAACTAGCTTTGTCTCTCTAGCATTATTTCCTAGCACTGATTCACACTTCATGTCCTTCTTGTTGGTGTTATTTCCAAACCCCCTCTATGTCATTGGCAGCTTCTGCATCCTCAGTGATGTGTTGGTTCTATTTTTAGGGTCTAGTTAGCATTAGATGTGCTCACTAGAGGACTGCAACATATGGGTTGCTATCATCAAAAAACTATCTAATTTCTTGGAACTTATTTTTTCAACAAATTCAGTACAGCTTTTTACCAATCATTTACACATAGCCTATGCTGATTTATTTCGGAGATTGCAAAAGAGGTGGATGCACAGTTTACATTTTTCTTTTACACAAGCAACAGAGACACCCAAAACAGAAGCTGAGAGTCTGATGTTTTAATGGGCACGTTATGACAGTAAGCTGTCTGCCCTTTACACACCCTCTGTGTCAGACAGCTAACACAGAGCCACTGTGTGGCATGGAACCTCAGCTAATGAGCCACAATCTGACATTAAATAATGGATGAATTAAGAACAGAGACCGAGACTGAGGAGTTTGTTAGAGTTCTCACAAATAGTTATTGTGAATAAAGGAGAAGTGTGTGTGAACTATGATTCTTCCACACCATAGGATCCAAAGTACATTTTGGAAACTTTTGTACAAGCCACACCATTTAAAACATTATTCTTACACCAAAACATTATTTTTTAAACGGACATATTAGAAGTAAATGGAGTTTGTCGAAGGCAACTTTATCACATTTAGTCTGCAAACATTTTCTAAAACAAAGCTTTAACTTTAGCTAAATGCAAAATATAAAGCAAATGGTCAATATAATGTTTATAAACTCTAAAAATAAATCTGGTAGCAGTGGTAGCAGCAAAATAAACTTACACTTGATAGTGTAAGAGACTGGGAGTGTATACCATATTATACCAGTGGTGTAACTTATAAGGCAGGATCTTTTTTCATAGAGCATCTTTGGTCTAGTTTTAAAACGCCAGTGATGGCATCAAGGTTCACTTGATTTGGGCATGGACACATAAGACTTCATTATGTTAAGTGTCTAAGCAAAATTGAAGTCTCAGGGTCAGGATATCTCTGTCAGTCCTGTTTAAATTATGTTTCCAAATTCATGGACTTTGTAATTCAAAATGAATAGAAGTCCCCTTTGAGACACATAGGTAGAATCAGTTCTTTACTTTTCTAGTAATTGTGAGAAATTCCGCTAAGAACGTAGTCCTTATATGTAGCTTCACAAAAAAGGAGAAGTTCACATCCAAGGCAGCTGACAGATGATGTAGCTGGACTCTAATGACCTCTCATAGGAGTTTCACTCTCACTGTAAAGGTCGCTGTCCAAGGCCCTGGAACCCCTCTCTACACAGCGGTCACTTCCAGACATTTCCTTTTCCTTCATGTTTAAAATCCTGACACAATCTCATGATGTTGACATTTAATTATGGGGTGTCTGCTCTCTAAGTGCCATCTAACCTCCTTCATGGTACATATCCACCATATGAAATGGAAAAACTAAGTAAAAAATTGGCCACAAAAAAACAAACAGTGTTATGGCGCATTTCCACTACAGCGCGGAGCTCGTTTTAAGCGTGCCGAGCTGTGCGGGGCCCGTTTTTGGTTGCGTTTCCACTTAGCGTAGTACCGGCTAGCGGGTCCTATTTCACAGTTTTCTGGCCCCATAAAATCGAGGTTCTTTCCGGGCCAACAACCAGGCTGAGTATGCTAAACTAGAGAGAGAATCGCTGGCAAGGGGGCTACAACTACAACAAGATGAACATATTTGACCGTGATTTAATTGTAATACACGTTTCAAAATGATGCCGAAGTAACAATATACTGATACCGGTTAGTAAAACCCATGCATTAATGCTTTGACAAGTCTGCAGACAGACAGCAGGCGAAAAACCTTTTAAAATGCGTGTTTTCTAAATGGAGATCGGGCAAGCTAACGCAGTGTATGCTCCGACTGTCCACACTCACAACAACGGCCTACAGTATACAGACATAAATAAACCAGCGACTGTATTCGCCATGACACAGACAGTCTGTGGTTTATACTTGTTTAACTTTTGTCTAGTTTCTGAACAGATATGAGGAGCTGTGAGCTCCGAGGGCTAACAGCTAACGGCTGATGTTGGTTTTGTGTTTCGCATTGAAGATGACGTCACAGCTCCGCCTACACTGCGTTACTATAGATACTACCCTAGTTCCTAAACTGTAATGGAAATGCGCCATAAAGTGAGCCAGTCCTAACGAGGCCTAGCCATACAGAGTGTGGCCGAGCGAGGCCGTGTAGTGGAAATGCGCCATTAGTGTTACTGACTCTACATTTTGCTACAGTGCAGAAAAGGCTAATTTGATTTTATTGCCTGAATTTGAGTATGAATGTATGTGTTAGCTCTGTGGTAGTATGTTAAATCATCTATGGTATACTTCCCCTCTCGCCCAATGTGAACAATGGCTCCCTCCACCTGCGATAATGCACATCAATGACTGTTTTCAGGAGTCATTTAAAAGAAGTGAGTGTGGAAGCAGGCTCGGTATCCTTGGGCATTGTTCTCCACTGATACATTGAAGCCTAATTAATCGTCATTGTCAGGCTGAATTTACAAACTGCGCCCTGCCTGAGGATCCCATGCCGTAATTAGGCTCATAAAGGATTGAAAGGTCAGAGATGTTCCTCGATGATAGTCCGGAACAAACCGTTCAGTTGACCAATTACATCAATATATCAATAATTCAACCTTATAAAAGCTTTAAATGGCCAAATAAAACATATATTTCCTCTAAGTTGGGGAAATAATGGGCCACCTGACACTTGATGTCTGTAAGGCAGTGTTTTTTTGGTTGTTTGCTGGCTTTTATGTGGGCACACTCGCCCATAATGCATGAAACAAAAGCCTCAGCTCGCTGTGACTGCAGTTCCATTTGCCAAGTCGATCGAGTAAAATGTACAAAAGTCCATAATGACTCCGAGGGGTGCTACAGTAGATCATTAACCCTCTGAACCTCAAGTGGTTACAGGCTGCTTCTTTCTCCTGTCACATTTGATTCACTGTGGCCTTGTTTCTCACCGCAATATATAAGTCCTGCACTTCTATGGAAACTGCACATCCAGGACTAGTAGGGAGGACTCAGGAATGTATTTGCTGCAGCATATTGCAGTTATACTGACAAAAACAAGTTGAATTTCTAAAATAGGGGCAAACATGGGAGCTGCATTCACAAAATGTTCAAAGAACCCATAATTGAGACTAATAATACAAGCAATCTGATAAACATGTCAAACTATTTTACATTTTAAAGCCTATTCCAACAACCTCTGTTTTGGCCTCTGTGTAAAAAGTCACCAGTTTAGTCAAAGTCTAGCTACGTTTTTGTCATGTGATTGTTCGGGTTCAGACAACTCACTGCTGTCTAAATGTATTCTTATATAAGATCCTATTACTATAAACTCTTTATTATGGTGTGAATATAAACAGTATAATGAACTAATTTCGATGAAATATGACTATTATGAGCTTTGTTCTGATTATTTTGACTGATGGACCTATTTGTCTCCAATAATCTGTTCAAGAACCGTTGGAAAGTTAAACGTGTGATTGTGATGTTTGTTTTTACAGTTTCTGGCTTTGACAAAGCCTGCAATTTTGGCATTTTTTGGAACCAAACGGCGAGATTTGGGGTTCAGGAAAAGGCTGATATTGTGTTCTGTGGACCAATATACCCATATATTATTTATGTATTTTATATTATTCTTTTCACTCATGACAATGGATGTATGCAGTGTTGATACAAAATACAATGTTTCAAAATTGCTTTAAATACATAGTCCACAATCCAGTTTTTAGAAAAATGTTGGTACTTCTTAAAATAAGTACTTCCATGGAGCACATTAAGTCAGAACTGTATGCATCAATATAAGCCTTTATAAGACTGTATCATATAGTGCCATTATACACCTCAGACCCACATGGGTAATTCTTCTCTAAAGCCACATACTGTAGGTGTCAGCTCAGGCTGTTGCCATAGGTTGCATACCACAGCCATTATACACCACTACTTCTTATAATGCATTTGAAATGTAAGCCCATTAGATTTAATACACTTTGGAATTCATAAGGGCACATACATAAGAGTAAAGGCCAACTTTCTTCAAATGTAATCCCAGGTCCACACAAATGTCAAGGCTACAGCTACGAGTTAGCAAGACTGGAAAATATAAAGACACAGAAAGAAAAAAATCTCTATAAATCCAATGCATCACATTGTGGATGAAAAATGGTAAATAACGCCTATACGGTGTCCCTACCTTAATATCATTTTAGCACATTTCTTCCATTTATACTGTATGATATTTACATTTTATTAAAAGGGAGACGTATGTTTTTCTTATTGACATTTTTCCTTCAATTGAAGTTGTTATTTCTGATATTTATATGTATTTTATTTACTGTATGAATATAGAAGCAACACGTCATGTTACAATCAAATGTATGTTATTGTGATATATGTCAATATACTGTATATCACTTTTGTGGTGTGTAAGGATTGGGTCTATAGTAATGTTGAGGCGTTCCATGCTATTCTATACGGTGGCCCTGAAGTGCAAGTCCAAACAGCATTTCAGGAAACACCACAGCATTTCAGAAAACGCTACAGCATTTGAGAAAACACCACAGCATTTCACAAAACACCACAGCATTTCACAAAACTCTACAGCATTTCACAAAACGCCACAGCATTTCACAAAACGCCACAGCATTTCAGAAAACGCTACAGCATTTCAGAAAACACCACAGCATTTCAGAAAACGCCACAGCATTTGAGAAAACACCACAGCATTTCAGGAAACAC
>CALSBZ010046702.1:195594-206587 GCA_943591055.1 Gobionotothen gibberifrons
CAATGTGCAGGCTTACGTGAACACTGTTCTACATGAACAATACGGGCTGTTTAATAAATCAACAGTAGCTGGCGATATATGCTCCAAGTGCAAGCGATTCGCCATTAAAGCAAAGAAGAAGAAGAACTCTGCACAGTTGATCCCTTATCCTCGAACATATCCTGCGTCGGAGCACAGACTAGGTTCCAGGATAAGTCACCATGGAGATCTAGCCCGCTAAAAAGTGAATCAGCTTGAATTCCTGGAAATCCCTGAAGTTATCTTGCTAAATGAAAATCCTGCTTCGTAGTATACCCCCCTGGTCCCGACCAGGTTAGGTTGCAGGCTAAGAGATCAACTCAGTGAAAGCACTGCCTGCTGACCAATCAGAGCTCCGTCTGCGGAGTTTAAAGCGATCAAGTCACATTACAGGAGAAAGGAAATACAGAAAAACTGCCGTTGCAGGAAAGACGGCCGGCAAAAATCACAGACTATGTGAACGTGAAATTGAATAGAATATCACCTCCCATCTTCAGCACAATCTGACTATTATAACATTAGCATTAAGAAAGCTTAATTAAATATCTGCCACAACATAAGTAACCGGATCAAAGTAACAGTACAGTCCGCGGCATATCACATCATAATGTATCATATATTTCCTTATCTGAGTCAGCTTCTTGAGCCGTATCTGGCCGTGCAACACTTACAGTGTCACATACTGTATGCAGAAGTATTATTTTAAGCAACACATTACGAAACACCCGAGTCAAATGTAATTAAAGTCAGATCGTGTCTTAGACGGGGCATATCATAAACCTGTTAATGTACGCATTCAAACACTTTTTCTTGTACCAGCTGTATTCACCTTGCAGGTGCAACTATGTGGCTTTTATCCTGGATAAAGTGTTTGAGTCATGGATGTTTAAAGTTTAACGTCTTCATATTTGTCTAATAAAAAGTTGACTTTTGATTCAGGAAGTATGACGCGGTGCGCTGTCAGTACGCTTCTCCATGTTTGTGATTGGTCGAATGCTCCAAATACCACCCCTTTCATGTGAACGCGCACCTAACTAGATAGGGCACGGCTGGCTTGAGCGATCCACTTGATAACCCGTGTCGTAGTACCGTTTAGCGAGAGCGCGTATGATTTGGATTAGGCCAACCGGCTAACTCAAACATATCCAGGTTAGGTTGAACCAGCTTCGTAGTACAGGCCCCTGATGGCACAGCCTGACAATATTTTGGGGGAATGCATTATTTGCATGGTGGCATATCGTTCAATCTATTTGCTGCCATGACAGCCCCTCTGCCTTAGCTCTTGTTCTTTAGTTGGTCTTAGGGTTAGGGTTTCTCTCTTTCTCTTGCCTTGCCTGGATTTCATGGTAACACCTTCTTGCATTTCATTTATTTTGGATAGTTCTAGCTTGCCGTTCTATTTGAAGTCTGCATTGGTAATGGTTTCTGGTGTGAAGCATCTGAAGCAGTGGTTGATGAATGCCTGTAGTTTGTTGACTATGTTGGCAATTTTCAATGTTTTGATCTGTACAACAGAATGGATTTGATGTTTGAATTAAAAATGTTCAGTTTGGTAATAATGTTGCTCTGAAGCAGTCTACATAATAACTTTAACCCACTGACCCTAACCCTAACTCAAGATATTTTCATCAGTTCCAAATGCCTAATTTGCCAAGTTTTCTTTAGCAACAGTTTTGAGCTATTTGTCTACACTTCAACTTGTATGCCTCACTAAATAAAGGCCATATCTACCTGCATTTCCCCTGAAAATGACCACTGGCCATACATTGTGAGCTTCAGAATCGTCCAACATTACCATCACTCCAAGAGACACTGGGCTGTTTGTTTAACGTTAATTCTCTCTTATTTCAACTGTTGGGCACATGACCCACTGCAATGAAAGTGATGTGCCATCAGTTTTATGAATAACGCAGTGATGCATTGCTTTTCTCTGCGGATATATTTTGAGAGTGGGAGTGCTTGGAAGCCTTTCCAAGAGATCTGTAAAAAGAATAAGGGGTGATTTGCTTTAAACATTACCCAAATATATTGAGTTCAAAGCAAACTTGACAGTCAGACAAAATCGGCTACATCCAATAATCGTGCAGATTATATACAAATTGGCTGATGAAACTGTAGCTCAGAATCCACCGTGGTGCTGTTTGTGTCTCTTCCTACTGAGCTTTGATCAACAACATTTCTGGATGGCGAGAACCCTGAATAGCTCCCCCTCCTGCAGCAGCTATTTATGAACGTGTCCCAAAACTGTCACCCTGGATGAAGGGTGCAGGATCGAGTCAGCCTATTCCTCAACAATCCTTTAATAGTCTAAATACTCCTGTGATTTAGCTGAGCCACCCTCAGATTGCACTGCCTGCTTTGTGAGCCATATTAACCTGTCTCATATGTGTGAATACAACTGTAAGGAACATGTTGATTATCATACTGGCATCATTACTGTTCAGACAATGAAGCGTTGGGTGGTTAGACAGCGCCTTGGGTTGCAATATGTGCTGCTACACAGAAACACTTTTATTTGTGTAACAGTATACAGGGAGTTAATGAAGTGCTATATAGGCTTCGTTCTATGATAAATACAAATCCACAGGAGGGCCCAGGGTAGAAACTAGGACATTCACTAGATATCTCAGGTGAATTGAATCCTATGGTTTCCCTGACTATGTACTTAAAAGATTGACAAGTTGACTTTAATTAAATGTTTTATGTCAACTAAACAATATTAGGTTCAACTTAAGAAGTTAGACTTTCATCTAACTTAATACAGTTTTGTGAAATGATTTGACATGATACATTTAATTAAAGTCAACTTTCCAGCATACCCAAATGGATTCATGGTGGCAGAACCTGAAGGAATAAACCAGTGGCTTCAAATGCGTACAATCCCATTGTTGTTGATAGCTTATGATATTATATTATTCCATCAAGCATTGTTGTCCATGCTTTTGGGATTCAATATTGTGTAGTGCTGCCTGTCATTACACGTTACCAAGAAAACATGCTAAGAAATGACATTGTTGGCATTTCAAGTAGTTTGTTGTTTTTTCAGGTTCAAAATGGGTTCAATCAGTCATGCAGGAACTTGATGGTCAGACGACATATTAACTGCATAATAAACCAAGAGGTCTTGACTCCACCGGACTCGCTCTTTGTTGGTTTTCAATATGGAAAAGTTGTGGATATAAGCTTGTATCGCATACTTGTATTAGTACCACGGTTGCCGAGGTTTCAGAAGTGGATTAAATACGATTGTTTCTTCCAATCTGGACTTTACGGCTATTCATTCTATCATACTTCAGCTTTATCAAGACAAATTGCTATTGGTCAAAAACTGGAATATATATTTCACCAAAGTTGAGCTAGACAGGAATGATTTGTACATATTCACTTGTATTAATCATCTGACTCCATTTCAGGCTTTTTTCATGTTCAGCAATTCAGCTTAATTCACCAAAGGATACACTGGTGTGAAAGAGCTGTTGTGCTGCGGTCACACTGAGGCAGCAGAATGAGACAAACATGATAATCACATTATATTCTGTTTGGGGAACGTTGAACCATTATTCCAAAATGGTAAACTCCATTGAAGTCCCACCAGAAATGGAAATTAAGTCTTAATTAGCTATTTGTGTATTGCTTTGTAAACAAGGGAAGCCAAACACAACGTAAGTGTTGATTCTTTTTTAATTAGCTGCATCAATCGCATTAGTGTTCATTTTGTTTTGGTATGACTGTCAGTTATTCCTTTGTAGTAATTTTGCCAGAAGTTTGTGGACACTGCTGTGATTCTTCCCATAAAATAAGATATTTTGAATCTGTCATAAATTCCTAATTAGTGGAATACTGACATACTTGTTTTCACCATAAACTTCTGAAAAATGGCCTGAATGCAACATTTGTCTCACGTAAAAGTGTCAGTCAGACTAAATTCAAAGGCAGCTGAACGTTTTTAAGCCTAAAAGTAATCCCAAGAGTTCTTGTGTCACAGAATTCCCAACATACAAAGAAAACATCTATATAGCAAATGATTCCAGTTTTACCGTGATGTGATCAGGTTCTAATCTTGTTTATGTTGGAATTGTGTCTGTGCAATATGTCCAAAAGTCATTATATCAATCCACAAATTCAGCTCACTCAAAATACTGTTATTAATTTACTTTTCCAAATTAAATTGCTGTGGTAGAAGAGCAGCAAAGTGTTTAGATGGAAAAAAGAACCAGCAGAATTACAAATCAAACTTATGAACAATTTCCATCAAATATTCAGTGTGTTTAGTGTTGATGCATTTTACATTTTAGAAAGCAGCCAAGTCACTCCACAGAGAATTTCAGAAAATGTCCTTGTTGCTCCTCAATTAGGCTCAGTGTCACGGTTAATGTGCTCATATAAAAGCTGTGTGTTATCATGGAGAAGTGGTATTGAATTTAATTTCAATACAGGAAATGCCTCAGCAGTTATTTTCTTTTATGAATAATCTCTGCAGTTTTGATACCATAGCCACTGGGGAAGACATGTATAATGGTATGAAACCGAACCTGTCAGTTTTATTAGCTATCGTTAACTGGAAGTGTAGAAACAGTATCTCTGACAAGCAAGATGAATATCACTGACTCATGAGTGCGTTTTACCCTACAGCTCAAGACCACTCCTGAGCCATCAAACTACCGAAGACTCTAACAGAATGTGGAATCAGATCCCAAAGAACTCAGTGTCAGATAGTCGAAGCCAAAGTTTTCTCCAGATACTAAAAAAGATAGCATTGCAAGCAATGGGATTTTCGGTACCACTTTACAATAAGACTACCCTTATAAAGGATTCATAAAGGATTTATAATTAGGTTAAGAATTAGGTTGTAAACACTTTATTAATCATTAAGAACCATTTATAAAACAGTTCTAACATACATCAACACAGGCTCACTATTTGGCAAGATGACTAAGCCTTATATTGGCTACTTAGCGAGAATCAACTCGGTGAGCAACAGATACCAAGGATGCTGGCTGATGAAGAAGCTGAAGTAAGTTAAGTAGCCAATATAAGGCTTAGCACTTAGCAGTACAGATACATGGGCTCACTATTTGGCAAGCAACCGGTCCCAGTTGCCCTGTTTATCTCATGTCTTATAAAAGCTTATTAATGATTTATAAAGTGTTCACAACCTAATTAATAGATGAATTACAAACTATTCGTAAACCCTTTATCAGGGTAGTCTTATTGTAAAGTGGTACCGGATTTGCTGATATGGATTTCTGTATATCGCAGAAAATAAATTCTGTGGCAAACACAAATGTATGATACTTAACAGGTCGAAGTGTTAATACATTTGCCAGATGTAACTAGCTTACGTTAGGCTATGGACAAATATCACAGCCGCTAAGCTAAAGACAGACTTTTTTTTAAAGATTCTTGTTAGCAACCACCATTTTTACATAGAAGATCAGAGATTCACCAGTTGGGTATTTACTGACCTATTTTATGTTGTTGAACAAAACGTGAACATCTCATCAGCTTGTGTTATCCACAGACCTTATTTCAGGCATCAAACCACAATGACATTCATAAAAACGCTAACTTCGAGACGATGGAACCAGAAGTTGTAAAATGCTTACTCATTCATGAGTTTTATGACTCATTCCTATTAACTTTCATCTACAACTTGCACAGTTGTAAAAGGAGGTCTCAGGGAGTACATATTGAAAAATGAGGCATTATAATGTGTTGTGTACTGATAAGAATGAAGTTCAGATGTTGACAATGAGATGATCTGTTTTTCAGCACGCTTGGTGCTGACTTCAATGATACAAACAACAATGCAGTCTGGTGTGTCGTTTTGAATGTAAACTAAGTCCTCGGATCACCTTTAAAAGTATATCTAAATCACTTGTTACCTGTTTACATTAATAATAAAGGTTTTCAGATGTTGATGCGAAATGCCATAGCAGTTAAATTGTTTGTAAATCTCAGTAAGCGTCAGTGCCTTAATCTGCTTTTTATATTAAATTGTACCTCTAAGGGATTTTTAATGCAATATCAGTTATCTTCACCTGCATTTCAGCAGCAGGGGAAGGTGCAATCAATCATCATACAGTGTGGGTGTACACTGACATTTAATGCCATCTTGGGATCATTTTCAGCGAAACACCTTCGTGGGAGTTTGTATTACGATAACTACTGTAATGAGAAAAACACTAATTTAGATTTCCCTTAATTTCCCTCGCACACTCCCAGTTGGGTTGATTGCACTGTGTGTAAAGATTATGTTATCCTCTAATGAAGACAGTATTGTCTTAAATCACTCCCTAGGTTTAATGAAACACAATATTCCTCAACAGCTAAAGATTATTGTATAAGCAATCCTCAAAAGATAACCATTTAAAAGACAATTGTACGAAGTATGACTGTCTGTAAAATGATTTACCCAAAGCATATTACGAAAAAGATTAAACATTTGACACAATATACACATCTTCTCAGGTAGTAGATTGCAAAAAATGAAATAATTAGTAGTTGCGCTCATAGTAAATAGGAAAACAAATCATTGATGAACTAGATAAAACCATCCTTGAGAGGCAAAGGTTAGAAAAATATCTTATGATTAAAACTACTTCATGTGATAAAAAACAAGCCATTCTTCAAACTGAATTAATAAAATAAAAGAGATCTTCACAGAATTAGTCATGAATGTGGATTCAAATAGATTCTCCCATTTCCAGTAATCAAACGGAAATAAAAGCAACCCACTGGTCTTTTTTTAGAATGTGATTGAGCGACTGCTGACAAAGCTCTTCATGTTTTATTGATCAAAGGAGCTATTGATAGACTGATGTGCATTTTCTTCTCTATCTTATTAACTAATGACACACATTATGCTGCCAGACAACAACAATCCCACATCATGCAAATGTGGAGCAACCTTTCATTTGCCTCTGCAGAGCATCATATGGAGCAAACACTGTTCCCGTCATTCATGTCTCTCCGGGGTGCATCTTGTTGTTTCCGTCAGCAGCTGGTTTGCAGCAGTCTGCAAACAGAATGCTACCAACAAACATCAGTGCGTGGCTCAATGTTATCAGACTTTTGATTTCTTCCCAGAGAGCTGTTCACTCATATTTCACTGACTGACAGCTTTGTGAATATTTGATTGAATATTTGATGTGTGTTTTCAAGAACTCTATCAGATGTGAGACAGGCAGAGCAGCACCTCAGCATGTCATTTTTCAGACCGGTTTGAAACGGAATCACACATTTATTTCAGTGGACGATGTTTAAAGGGGCCCTGTTATGCTCATTTCCAGGTTCATATATGTTGTGCCTCTACTGTGACATGTCGCCATGCTTTAATGTTCAAAAAGATCTTTATTTTTCTCATACTGCCTGTGCTGCAGCACCTCTTTTCACCCTCTGTCTGAAACCAGAGCCCCGTCTGCTCTGATTGGTTAACTAGGCCGGCTCTGTTGTGATTGTTCAACCGCTTAGCATCATGTAATGTAGCCAGCGCAGGTTCAATCAGGAAGACATCATTATCGGGTGCCACACGTTATCTCAATAAGTGATCAGGAGCGACGCGACCCGCCCCGGCTAGCAATCATCGCACCTGCTAACCCCTTTAAATCCGCTCTCCCTGTCAGTTGTCATTCCAGGTGTCAACGCACAAACAGCAGCAGGGCTTCGTCCCAGCTCCAGGCATACATTCATCAGCTCCGCAGCCGTGCGGATTAAGCTACAGGTCGGCTAGTGGTTCAGCCGGCCGCCCCGCAAACCCGGACGCGGGAGGAAATACAAGGCATCGGGCTCCACGGAAGTTCCTCCGGCTTAATGGAAATGGCCTACTTCACGCAAACAATTGACGCACGCCTTCAGTCTCTCGAGAGGGCATCACTGGCACTGGCAGCAGGGCCGCTCAAGGCAGCGCTTCCGGCTCCGCGGGACGGGTCCTCATCGCACGCGAAGCTTCACCCACCTCTGGCTTCAACCACAACCCCTCCTGCAGGCAGGCAGGGCTAAGCTACATCCCATTGAAGCTATACTTCTCCTCCCGGCTCAGTAGGTACTACTGGACATGCGCGTCATAGACGGCCAGCAGGTCCATCTCACAGCCAGGCTCTCGCCTCTTTCCTGCGCCTCACCTCTAAACAGGCGTTGCGCTGGCAAGAGGCAGCTGCAACAAATTCACGAGATGTTCGTTATATTGAAAGAAAAGAAAGAAGAAGAAAAGAAAAAAGAAAAAAAAAAGAGAAGAGAAGAAAAATAAAGAAAAGGAGAGAAAAGAAGGAGAGAAGAGAGAAGAAAATGAGAGAGAGAACAAAGAAGAGAAGAAAGAAGAAAGAGCGCTACCCCTTAAAGAGAGGGGTGTGGCGCGTGCACGTGTGTGCGTGGGTATGGTAGAGTGAGAAGGATATATGTTTCTAGAAATTAAACGAGGCAGCAGAAAGGATAGGTGTTGTGATCTCGTGAAGTTATCTTGCGAAACCGAAGAGATAATAAATGCAACAACCTCCCAAGAAGAGCTCGCAGGAAGTTCAACATATGCATTGCTACTTTTAGTTCAGGGTTAAAATGAGTTCAGGTGTGTCGGTTGCACGTGTTACAGTATGGAGCGTCAGTAACGTATACTTCGTGCACGAAGTAATGCAACGCATTACTAATGCAGTTCGGGTAATTACTACCCATTACAATGCTCAGTAAGTAACGCAGTTTCCAGTCAACACAGTGTTCCTGAAATGAATGGCGTTTCGTAGGGTTTCTTTTCCCCTAACCAAGTCTCTGCACACTATCCGGGTATGACACGACCAGATACTAAATAAAGAGAAGAAAAGAAGAAAAGAAAACGAAAAAGAGTAGACAAAAAGAAGAGAGATAAGGAGAAAAGAAAGAGAACAAAGAAAGAAGAGAGAAGACACTAAATGAATTAGGAACTGACTCCCAATATTATTGAATGATTTATTTGACTGTAAATGATCGCATTTTGTATTCTCTTGTCTTCTCCACTAAGAAATATGCCGCTCCTCGGTGCACCAACGGCTGGATCTGCGACAACAACATCTCCGCAGCAGCACCGTCCAGATCCGTTCACAGTCTCGATCCACTAATCCTCACACATTACAGAGGTGAATTAGGTTCAAGGTGAAATATCGCGTCTGCGTCATGACGTAATTGCTTACGTCGCCGTTTCTCTCCCAATACTGCTGTCAAACAAACATCGATAGAGGATTGCGTCGGATAGTTTAATCATACGAAGCCAGAATAATCAGAACTACTTCTTCAAACTATACTTTCTAGAACGCCGTGATGCATCGGGTATCATGTGGTTCAGCGGCATTACGCCGCTGCAGTGCGCGTGCACCGGAGCCTATTTCAGTGGTAAATAGGACATGCACTGCACATCCTCCGTTTTGGGGGAATATCTGCATGAGATCTTCCGCATAGCAGCACGCTCAGATTCAATATTGCTTACACCATATTATCACACTCGCTGGATGTAACACTAGCGTCCCTCCATCATCCCCTCAGATGATAGAAGACGGTCTTAATCACTCAATCAGTTTATCAGCATCATGACCCATCCTGGCGCACTTAACTGCTAATTAAGCTAGACTATATCACGGGTCACGTCTCAGTATTAACTAAGCGTATGTCTTCTGCGTACATCCTGCTCTTCATTCTTATTCGGGTTCATGCGCTTGGCTCGTGGTAAGTCAGGTACGATATCATGCATCACCGTATTCCAGCTAACAGCTCTCACGCACTACTCGCCTACATCTCCCTTCTCCCGGACATTGGCTCGTGCTGCAATCCAAGATCTCTTCAGTTTACCTACGGTAAATATGCATAGCTGGTGGCAGCGTCTAATAGTATATCAGGGCTTCCGTCAGATAGACGCAGCCACCTCTGCTGCTAATCAAGGCATTTCTCCCTCATCCCTGCAACTCGGACGGCGGTCCCCCTCCGCCTTCATATCCCACATTTCGCCCGGACATCAGCGTGTGCGGGCATCAAGGTCTCTCAAACACAAAAATGGGAATTTCCCTTAACTCAACGCCGGTTCATCATTACCTAAAGCAAGGTCCTATTAGATCCGGCTTATCACCCCATTTATTCTCGGGGCATTCGTTCAGGATAGGCGCAGCTACCTCCGCTGCTAATCAAGGCGTCTCATCCTCATCTCTGCAACAACTCGGACGATGGTCCTCCTCTGCCTTCACATCCTACATCCGCCCGGACATCAGTGCCGTGCTGGCTATCCAAGGTCCCTCAAACACTAAAAATGGTAATTATGCCTACAACTGGTGGTGGTCAACACGTAAGCATGTATACGTGTCAACTGTTCTTGTAAACGTCAGGCTATGACTCCGGGCCTGCGTACGCTAACCCTGCAAGTGCAGGTTGCGGACGTGGGTCCACGTTATGTTTAACCCTGCATGTCAGGTCGTGACCTCCGGGTCCGTGTTCATGTTTAACCCCGCTCGTCGGTTGTGACCACCGGGTCCGTGTTCATGTTAACCCTACATGTCAGGTTGTGACTTCCGGGTCTGCGTATGTTTAACCCTGCGGATGCAGGTTGCGGACACAGGTCCGCCTTAGGTTTAACCCTGCGAGTGCAGGTTGCGGACATGGGTCTGCGTTAGGTTTAACCCTGCGGGTGCAGGTTGCGGCCAGTGGGTCCGTGCATATCTAACCCCGCAGCCCGGAAGCAATTCCGGCGCCTTATCACGTCCCCATGCTAATCTCTCATTTCATCCATAGATCTCCGCAGCCAGCCGCAAGGTAAGAATTGCTCACAGCTCAGTACTTCATACTTCACTTCTTTTGGGGGTTCATCAGAGCGGTTCTTTCCCTCCTGAATGAGCATCCTGCAAACCCGGGGCCTAATCGCCAAACATCATTATATTTATTGTTGTAATACGCCAATCACTATTCTGCATATCATGTGCCCCGATAATAAACATGTATTTCATACATCACGTCTCTCCTGATTGAA
>CALSBZ010046702.1:215900-227303 GCA_943591055.1 Gobionotothen gibberifrons
TGTGTGTGTGTGTGTGTGTGTGTGTGTGTGTGTGTGTGTGTGTGTGTGTTTGTTTGTGAGGTTGTGTTTTTGGCTCAGTTAGTCTGTTAGTATGTCAGCAGGATTACACAAAAACCACTGGCCAAATTGTCATGAAACTTGATGGAAAGGTGTAGCATAGCCAAAGAAAGAACCAATTATAGAGCAAAAGCCAATTGTGGAGTGTCACGTTAATGTAACAACACGGGACCTCTTGGTTTGACTCATAAACTGATATCCACATTACAACTCTTTTTTACATAGCATCCATGTTTTCTTCCACAATGCGACTTCAAATTCCCCAATACACAGAAGTCTTAAGAACTTCTTCCCTACTGTGAAACCGAGATCATCTGAGGAGCATTTTAATGCACCGTTTGCTTTGGCGAAGGTCTGGTTAATGTACTACTGTATAGACCTGTGGGTGGTCCCCACAGAGACTTGCAGGATAATTCCTGGTGGTGGCCAGATGGTTGGGGAGGAAAAAATGCAAATGATCTGAATGGCGTTTACAGTACATTACCTCTACCATCGACATCATTTTGCTGTGTCTGAAAAAGAGGATTCCGGAAGGTCAATTGGAGAGAAACAGTCATGGAAATCCAGCCAGGACATAGAAGTTGTTCAAGGCACACAAAACTAAGCAAAACTTTCATCACGAATAGAAGCATAGCCTATCTTCATTTATTAATCACTTTTCGTGTTACCTGGTCCTTTCATTTCAATGTGTTTTCCCTTCTGGAAAGTCGGAATTAGATCTTAAAGATCTATTCACAATCACAAAAAGCAAACAGGCTAAGAAAGAAACTGTGTCGTGACAAGTTCCTGACTCTCTATCGCTTCATTTTTTCAGTTTTATGGAAAGGTGCGTACTAACACAAGACCCCCTTACTTTTTTACATTTACATTATGTGTTTTCATTTTATAGCACAAACATCCACCTTTTTAGCTTTGGGACTTACTGTAATAATATGCCAAATGTTTACACCAAAAGCATTAATTTCTCACAGTTTATTAGTGATTAATGTTGTGAACATGATTATTCTTGGGGTTCCTGACTGAAAAGGTTAAAAACAAGTGCTTACATTTGTGTACGTACATATCTAATTGCTTTATAGTATGCATTTGAATGGTATGTTAACGTGTTATTCACAATGTCTCAGTAACTCCTGATGTTCCCATACTGATGTATTCTTGTTTGTGAAAGGCCCTGAATGAAGGCGTGTGTGATCTTAATTCCTTAATCAACCAACTGTCAACACTGGATTCACTGGGCTTTAAACACTGATTTTAAAACGTTTTATTGGCATCCTCCATCCGCCTTGATTGACCCTTGAAGAGTACCAGACAGGCAGCGTTATTGATTGATTACTTCGATGCAACTTATTTTGTATAGAGCGTTCAGAGACACACACAGCTTAATTAATTTGCTTTCAGGCACTCAGTAGCTCACATCTTACTTGAGCTATTTGACATTCATGAGCATGCACACTGCTTGTTTTACGTCGAGAAGCTGACAGCCAGAGCATACAGTAGTTGTTGTAGCGTTTGGGGTGTGAGTGAAAACAGATGAATTTATGTATCATAGGGCAGACTATACTCAATTTACATATTCCTTACCTTCAAGGTCTTCACATGTAACTGCATTTACATAACTTTAACACCAGAGATAGCACAAGTACAAACATCCTTTACTCAAGTAGAAGAACAGATACTCATTTTTAAAAATACTCTGGTAAAAGTAGAAGTACTGACTAAACTTCTTTACTCAAGTAAAAGTAAAGGACTATGGGCTTCGAAATGTACTTAAGTAACTACCAACTGTTTTAAATAATGTCATTGTTAGCTAATGAATGTTACGATGCTGAACAACGGCAATATTATTAACGTTGTTATTGGTCCCTCTTCTTTAGAGAAGACCAGGAAATGATGGACACACGGATCGTGTTCAAATCAATAGGCTGACTCTAAATAATAATGATCACGCCACCAAACACAGATTAAAACTAAAGTAACAAACCTGTTTTGTTAAAAATGTAAGAAGTAAAAGTAAAAAGTCGTCAGAAAAAGAAGTAGTGGAGTAAAGTACTGATACCAGAAAAATGTACTTAAGTACAGTAACAAAGTATTTGTATTTCACTACTTCCCACCTCTGTTTAACACCACGGCAAAAGTGAGAAAGGAACACATGCAGTTAGAGGGACTATTTTTCCTCTGTTACATTCTGTTACATCAACCATAATCTAGAGTGACAGCTGTTTGATGACCTACGCGTCACGCAAAAGCAGCGTCTCAGTTATGCAGCGTGAAATTGTAACTGTCTCAATTCTGGTAGAACTTTCACAGCTTCATGCCCGTGTGCACTGGAACAATGTTAAGCCCACCACGAGGCAGTGTGGGCACTCGGCTGCTGGAGGTGGAGGGGCTGCTTGCAGGCTCTGGAATCTGGTTCAAGCATATTGTGATGCCAGAATCAAAAGCAGAGGTGTACTTGGCAACTGCTAACCGCTATAAACATGGATGTGGGGAAATCTCTGTGGCTTAGAATCACCCCGCACTGCAGAGAGAGATTGTCAATGGGATTCTGGGAGGATATTCTGCATTCTTGTCACAGAGGCAGAAATCCCATCATGACGTAACAAGGGAAATGGGTTGCCAGAGATAGCAAATTGTTGTCTTTTTGTTTAATCTATTTTAATGAATAGATTGAAACCCCAGGAAAAGTTTGACTTCAGGACATATGAACAGTTGTTTCTATCCATCTTAATTATGAACTAACTTTACATCTGCCAACATCTTCAGTTCTTTTTTTAAGGTATTCAAAATGGTCTGGTTATGTGGTCATTGATGTTTGCTATGGGAGGTAATTGAGCCAATGAGGGTTTTTATGTGGAATTATTTATCTGGATGTCATGTTCCTGTGCCAGAAATCTGTTGACTAGCCTTGAAAAATATCAAGCCTCAAATAACATTTTAATATTTACCACTCAAAATGCTTTGCTTAAATGCTTTGTCTTTAGATGTTAGGTTCAAAGCCAACTTGTTTTGAACACGATTTTACAAAAAGTCCCTTACATTTGCACGTACATGAATCTGTGCATATTCTATCCCAGGGAGAGTCCACATCCTCACCTACGTACGTTAACAAATACATTTTATGTTTGAAAATATAACACCTAATCCATTTTTTATACTTGTATTAAAGACAGAATGCTGCAAACTCTTTGCATAGAGAGGTTATCCTCGTTTGTGTTCCTTACTGCAATGTAGAGTTCCATTAAGAAGTAGAAGTAGAAGTATGAGTAAAAAACGATTTTCTTTTTTTTAAATCTGAGTTTTCTAAGGATCATTTAAAGTATTCTTGGACACATACATATTGTTTTTGTCTTTTGGATGAACAGACCCTTAAAAAGGATTCACATTTCGTGATAAACGGGCAGAAGAAGAGAGTGCCAACGACGGTCATTTGTCTGGGATCAGGCATTCTGCTTCTTCATTATGGTGGGCCGCTGTGACACAGTGCCTATTATCCAGCATCACACTGGCAGTGTTAAACTTCTTTTGTCTTTTGCCATAAGACTGCAGTGTTTTCCCTGTCAGCCAGTTGGATTTTGTGTCATTTATTTTTCTAGCCTGACTGTGTGATTTGGCAAAGATGGACGCCTGGCAGATGCAGACCTTAGAAAGAGCTTTGTTTTAGCAGAAGGATGTATTGGTCTGTGAAACAGCACTAATTGCATGGAGACTTTAAAATTGCTTTTGTTTATTCACCTCGGCCGACATAGCCTCGAGCCAGAATGCACAATTTTTATCCAAATAAACACAATGAAAGCTTGTTCTCTACCATTCTCTCTGTGTTTTCTTTTTATCTTATCTTTGATGAAAGGTTGAAAAGCAACATTGGGTTTTTTGAGGACGCTAGCAATGACCTGCTTACGGAATTTTGATGAGTCAATGTATGAATGCTGTATCATTTATCCCGAGGGCTATATTTTTGCATTCCTATAACTAACTAACATCCAAACAGTTTCTTCTGTCAGGGGACTCCTTTGAAACATTCCCTGCAAACATTTTGGATTTGAATCTGTCTATCTGACCCTGATGTGCTCAAACTTATTCACCCTTACTTATTCATCATTTTTATTCTGCAGACATGAATAAAGGTCACTGAAAGGTATAATTACCAAACCGAATGCAACGGAAAACTGTTTATCTGCTGACTCTATAGTGCAGTTTGAATGTCTGATCATTAATTTCACTTTGGTCATGGCCAGCCAGTGGGCTTTTGGTAACAGATACATAATTGACCAAATCAACAAGTACACATTTGTTAATTTAAATTTCCTTTTCCCCCCCATTTAATCCTTTAAATCCTAAATGGTTTGATAAGCAGACAATCTTCCACATTCGTAATCATTCATCACAGAAAACCAACTCTGAACCCCCATGATAGTAATAAAGTTAAAATATTCTTAACTAACTTGTCCTACCATGCCTTTTCCTTTTTTAGGTGAACTGAAAGATCCAACAGAGACAAATGTGACAACTATCAAAAGAAGTGTACGAATCGAGCCCCGACTTCTTGACATGAATCACTATGTGTTTGCATACCTGACTTGACCAAACGACTGATCCTGCTGTTACTGTGAGTACCACAATCTAATGTCATAAGGAGTCAATTGTTCAACTAGTCTTAAATGTGAAGCCAATGCGGAAAGGCCTAAAACTCACATTCTCATGGCCAACAGGGTGCGACTCAAGTTATTCCAAAACCAAATAATATTAACCAATATATATATATACAAAAAATAATAAAGGTTTTTTCTTTGATTTGATTTTTTTTATTTGATCAGATTTATTTCGAATGTGTAAACAATAATACAAACATTTAACATAAGAATGATTATACAATACAAAAAATAAGCAGTGTCAAATTGATATACAAAAATATTACTCAACTTAATTACACTTCCGAAAAGGGGTGGGAAGAAGTTTACACTTATTTAATCCCACCCCTTCTCCCAAAAACTAAATTATTAACATATAAATATATATATATATGTTTATACTGTTATAACATCAGTAAACATTTTATTGCCTATTTTATGGTCTGAATCACTAGTTCAAAGTTTTATTCAAATCTGCATTTTGTTCATTTCCTCAAATTGTGGTTCCTTTCAGAACAGGGTGGACTAAAAAAACACAAATGTCTTGTTTTTACCTTTTATATATACAGTCTATGGTTTTTACCAATCTCAACCTTCTGATGCCATAAAACAAAGATGGCGACAGCCAAAATGCCTGGAAGTATAGTCGACAAACCAAGTGCTGCATCATTGTTCATACGCCCAGTTCTTATAAATAGTATATGAATTGACATCAAACTTCATTTTTGTATGAAGATGTGATGGCACTCGACAATTTCTTGACCATGTTCTGTATGCACGTTACTTAGTTTCTAATCGATTTCCTACATGTACTGTACATGCCTGAGAGGTTCTAAGTTGTCTGATTCCTTAGAATGGCATGCCTCCGTCACTTCCATTTCCTTGCATCCATGCTTTACAACAGTTGAGCATGCACAGTGCCGTAACTTTCTATCATGTTTCAGTTTGTTTGGGTTGAGATAATGCTACAAAGGGAACAACACATCTGTATAAGTGTACATATTCACGTTAGCTGTTAGCAGCACTGTCTTGCATTGATGGAAGTTTATTAAGTACATTATCATGTGTCTAAGCTCTATTCAGTAAAAACATTGCCCTGCCCTGTATGTACCCTTTATCAACACAGTTGTTTATCAGGTATTGATAAACAATTGGATCAGTATATTTGTATCATCCAAAATTCCTAATTGGACAATGTAAACATATAGAATAAATATAATGGGTGAATATATATTTTTGTTTTCAAAGGAAAATGTCCAAGCTTTTGATGCTAATTGGCGTTGCTAATGACTAAGGGCTATAAAATAAATACATATATGTCAGCAATCTGAAAATAAATGTATTGGTTGGTACAGTATGGATATGTCTTGCTTATGTCACATTGATATTCAATTACACTTATAAAGGAACACAAGGAAGCTGTCTTGGCTATCACTCTGATATTTGTAGATAGAGCACTTGCTACCATTGAATAACCCTTTAGTGAATGCATGTTAGCATGTAGCATTGGGCTTATGGCTAACTTGGAATGTATAGATGAACAGGGGCTTCATACCTAGCAATGGCGGAAAAGCTCAATCAAACTTTGGAACCCTTAAGACAAAACACGTCAAATTTTATTTTCACGGAAATATGACATTCTTCACCAAATCTTCTTAAACCCATTCTGTCACATTCCTTCAGTCAGCATTTGTGCCGCCTGTGCCACAATGATTGGATGATATAAATCACTTCAACAGGACAAACAATCAGCAAAACCCAGAGCGTTCTGATTTACTTAAGTTGGATTAGAGTCTCAAGCTATCTACCCCAACTATTCTCTTATTTTCCAATTCTATCATTCTCCCTTTCTCTGAGTAAATTGGCATCATTTACTGCTGTCACTGCAGAGCTCATTGTCCCCCATTATCCCAGGGACAAAGCTGCCGTGACATTGAGTTAATCCGTGCTTGTTTCAATTTTGCTCCCAGGGGGTGAAAACAGATAAGGAGTTCAGGTAGCTGAAGGCAAGGAGGTGCCATACACCGAGGCAAAACGGACTACAATGATTGAACACTTAAAGAAAGATAATATGCAATCTGCCTGGCAAATTATGTTGATTTCCCCAAAATGGTCACAGACGTGTTTGGCTTGCTTTTTAAGGTTCTCTGGCTGAATTTGATGGGAAACTTTTCTTAAGACCATATTTGCTTGCCAGAATGTCAGGCAAACTTATGCTACTGTAAAAAAGACACCATGTCTTCACTAAAAGGAATTTTGTTTGGTATCAATGGCAAACTAGTTCAGGCGAAGACATTCCCCCACTAAAAGATTGTTGGAGCAAGAAACACACGATCAAAAAAGTAAGACCTCTGTCAGAAGCTTTTGAAGGATAGCTGTCAGCAATCTACATTTGCTGGCCTGCTCTTTCACTGACTGATGTGAAATGTCATGTATAAATCTCATTGTCTTGTCGGATAAAGCTCTCACCAGGTGTCTAATTATATCAGGTCATATGCATGTCATTTGGTGTATTGTGTGTTTAAGCTTTCTTGATTAAATCTACAGAATAGAGATAAGACACTATAATTAGCTGGGGTTCTCTGTCATACTCATTCAATAAGATGGTGTACACTTTGTGCAGGTTTATCAAGATTTTCGGAGCTTGACTATTCTCTGGAATAAAAATTCCTTTTATAATTTCACTACATTTATTTGTATTAGTCTCTTACAAGGCTACTCACTCTCAGTTTTTTTCTGAGCTGCTTCAAGGTGGTCTAATCAACAATTGAATAAAGCATAAAAAACAATGTTGCTTCGCATGGATTTGCTTTCAGGGACAAAGTCATTTTTTGTTCAACTTTGGTGAACTTTGATACAATCCATTGACACATAGCAAACCTGACAGTGCTAACCTTTGAGGAAAAGGTAGACAGAGAGTCCGAAATCGAGTATTCGCTCGTTAGACATTCTTCATCCACTTTTATTTACCCTTTCTTTCTTTGCCTGTTGGAGGTCAAAACGGCTCCACAAAAGACATTTTCTGAAATTAATGAGATAAATGTCAATGGTAGAAATGCTTTTCTTAAAATGAGACTACTTTCAAGTTATAGCCTACAATAAGAAATACACATCATTGAAAGTACACCTTTGCTCAAGACAACCTTTTTTTTTGCCACAGGGTTTGACAATTATTTTTTTCAGAAATAGCCTATTGATCAGTCCGTTTATTGACCCATCTCTGGGTTCAGATTTTAAATAAACAGAGTAACCATATTTCCCTGTTAGCAGATGTGTTAACTTCATCTAGATTGGAGAACTAGCCTGAAAATGAATGTGACTAGTGCTAGCATCTTCCCAGCGAGCTAGCATGTAAGCGTTTAACCAGTAGTTCAACAACTTCCCCTCTGAGTAGTAATTATTTCAGACAATCTTTAGCACTGCCGTTTTCTTGAAGACTCTTTGAGGACATCGCTATTCCACTTTCTTGTGTCTAAATGCAGCACTCGTGTCCGGGTGTTGAGGGTGGATGTAGGAGTATTCACCACTTTAGAGGGACACATACAGTATAAGGCACCCAAAAGCAGTGAACCAAACCTAATAAACAAGACAAATATGTCACCGTTAATGGTCTTTAATGCAGAAGTGTGTCTCCCAGAAATATCTGTACCCATCTGTCCCATCTGCTAGATGGAAAATGTGAAGTAGTAAAGCGCCTCTTGATAGCATTTCATTGGCAAATTAAGTAATTAACTAGAAATGGATTCATAAAGCGCTCGAAGGTGTCATAATGTTTGTACTGAAAACATAAATTTGCAGTGCTGTGAAGACATTTCACATTTGTCAAAACCTGGGAATTGCCTCCCTCCTATAGGTCCCATCTCTGCGGGATATCAAAAAGATGATAGCAAATTAATATCACAGTGCGATCTATTGATTGCACATGTCAGCTTTTACAATCTGGCCTCATCTATTGGTCTGCAATCCGTCTGTCTCATTTAAGAGATTTCGGGAGCTGCATGAGGTGAGCCCGTCCTCTACCTGACAAACTTTTGCTTCCCCATCCATCCAGCCCCTCTCTGCTAGCCTTACCGCCCCCCTTACAGCCCAGCACAAGAGCTCTATCATGGTTCACTAATCCTCCTCATTAAGCCGGGCCTCCAGGCTCTCGTTAGTGTACATCTATTCCCACATGCCTTGTACTCGTGTCTTTCATCTTTGGCAGTATGTGCACATGTCATGAATTTGCCATGAAGCAATATAGCATGTGTGTCAGGATTCTGATGTCTCTGTTGGCTGAGGGACCAGATAGCATGTGGAAAAGGCAGCTGTTATTGCTCCATCTTGCTGTTTGAGGGGAAATTGGACAGATAGAATTTGCGCTGCCTATTATAGAATTTCACATGGACTCCTATTAAAAGACTTATATTTATTTATTAAGTATCGCTATTAGCCAATGGCACCACTAAATCTTCCTGGAGTTCAAAACCCAGAATATTTCAAATGTGTCCAATTTATGTGAATTTACTAATAAGAAAGCAGTTGTTGTCAACATTTATTACATTGTACATTAGAAAACATGTCTCTTTAGACAATAGGTCTTGCATTTAGTCTAGGAAGTATCCTGAAGGACCATCATCAGGCAGCAAGAACAGAGCAAAACAAAAGGTTCATATTTTTCAGGATCAATACAAGTAGCAGGGATAGTTATTGTAGTATGCGGTGTAAGATACAGAAGGTAAAACCTCAGGGCTAAATTCATTTCTGAATGTATTGTAGTCAGTCCTTGTTTTATTTCTTATTTCCGAGTTCTTAGACCAAATAAGCCATGAGGTTCTGATGGCGATAAATATATATACATTTTATAGCCCGAAAAAGTGACGTTGAGCATTTAGCTTGTGCAAAGTTTCCGGAAGGGAATAAGTATCTATATCGACCCTGCTTTGAAGTTACCTGTTCATAAGCTCCTTTTTCATTTCCTTATTAAACGCCTTTCAGATTCATCTTGAAAACAACTGAGACCGATTGAAAGCTGGGCTGTCAGGGGCAGCACTTCCAACCATAGAACTTCCTCTGACAAATGGTGATAAAGCTCCAGTGATAGGCGGCAGGTTGGGATGAAGATGGGTTTGAAGGCTACAAATCATCCACTGTGAGAAAGCACAGAGTCGAGCAGCTTTGGCTCTCTATCAGAAATATGCTTTGAATAATGGGCTATCCTTTTTCAAAGTGTTTTAGGGTACAGATTATTTTTAATCCGAGGAATAGATGTGAAATATTGAACCATAGAGAGTAGTTTAATGTGTCTGACAAGGTATGAAACTAAGGAACCATGGGAACCCAGGTGATAACACGTGAATATTACACTTTTTTTATAGCTTATTTCTTCTTTGTGGAATTTTTTTAACTCCTTTACATTTTTTTGATTTTTAAAATTGGTAATGTCCTGTATGGAACATCACTGGATACACTTAGGATACACGCATAGTTAACAAGTAGATCTGCAACTATTATTATTGTTGGCGAAAGTAATTTTGTGCACAAAAAAAGTCATAGAGATATTTAGATTGTCTCTCTATTATACTTCCCATAATATTGATATCAAAAACATTCCTCTTAATTTCTGCCATTTGTGTTTTAAAGGTGAGGTGTCATGCTATTCCGGTTATTACCCGTCCCCTTGTGTGTTATGAAGGTTTGTCTGCATGTAAACGGTGTGCAGAGTCAAAACCCTCAAAGTACACCCTGTAGTGAGTAGAACTCTAAAACAGCAAATCCCTCCCCTCAACGGCTTGTTGGAGATACGTCATGTCCATTTTTTACTTCCTGGGTGCTCCTACGACACAGCACCCAGTAGCCACGCCCAGAGCTACGCCCTAAGCTACGCCCAAAGCTACGCACAGAGCTACGCCCAAAGATACGCCCAGAGCTATGGCCGCACCCTCTGCCAGCCTATATACTGTTGGAATCTCAGGTTCAGTTCAAAACTGTATCCAGTCATGCCAACGAGGGTCTGTTTCCTGTCTTGTGAGGGGAAATATTCAATGCATGCCTTACCGAGGGCAGGACGAAGTCAGTGGTTGACATTCCTTTTTAACACTGTTCCTTCAGATGTTGGAGCCGGTATTTTACTGTGTGTGCGGCATTTCACGGAGAATTGCTTCACAAAATATGAAGCGATTCATACCGGATATATACAGCGTAGGACACTGAAGGACGATGCTGTTCCTACTTTGTTTGGACCAGCGGGAGATTCGGGTACCCAATCTGTAAGTATTCATTGTTGTTTGTGTATTTATGATGTTTAAAACAAGCAAGCTATATCTACCACAACTGTGAAAATGGGTAAACGTTTTTTGGGGTGCTGAGCCATTGGCACGGTGCTAACTGGGCTAACTCAGTTGCTAACGTTTACACATATAAACTACAATGTCAGCAGATGGCTTTACGTGTTTGTCATGGCAGGATAATGTCTGCATTCACACACGGAATACTCATACAGTATACTCCGGGTGATTTCCCTTACGGCCAGTACATTGTATGTGGTTTTCCTCCAAGCTGCGACGGAGCTCTGTGCATGCTAACGAGGCAGCTACAACGAATGACCGAACGTAGTAGACTACTGTATAAGATTGCAATTGTAAACACGTTATTGCTAGCCTAATATGAACCACTAGCTTTTGTTCATAGTTGTTTTATTACACTACATCATACTCCTGGTGATTTCCCTCCGAGATGG
>CALSBZ010046702.1:227313-240137 GCA_943591055.1 Gobionotothen gibberifrons
AATATGAACCACTAGCTTTTGTTCATAGTGGTTTTATTACACTACATTAGTTGCCTTTTCTCCGAGCTAACGTTCATATTCTACCAAGGTAAACAAGGAAGCTAGGTTAGCATATTAGCTGGCAATATTTAACGGTGTTGAGATACACACTCCTACCACAACTACTACTAACGAATCTAAAACAACTACGTTTCTATTATATAATATTTTCTGATTTGCATTTGATTTCATCCAGCCAGATCAGGAAACTCCTGGCGGACAATACATGATCGAGACGACAACTCTGATGCCTCGTAACAGCCCCGGTTGCAGCTTGCAAGACGGCGAAAAGGGGACAATGCCTATAAGGGGAGGAATGGATGATATACCGTGTATATATGTATATTTATGTTCATTTTGTACATTTCTAAAATAAAGTTTGATAGAAAATACTTAGTAGCCTTTCTTCCCTGAAGTATTTGCTCCTATAACATATCATTCATATATAGCAAACCATGATTTGATTTCGGAGCGGAGCCTCTCTGGTGGTTGACTAATCAGAACAGAGGGGCCGAGCTGACCAATCGGAGCACACTGGGCTCACAGGGAGGGGGGGGGGGAGCTGCAGCGAGCCGTTTAGTGGAGAAAGTGAATACACACACTTTACAGAGATGCTGTATGCGAAACCAATGTGAGTTTGGAAAATTGCACAGTATTTTTCTATTTTAGTATACCTCAACAATGGAATTATGATCAGTGGAAATGGCCATGACACCTCACCTTTAACAGTGAAAAATGCCTCACTTAAAAAAACGTGTTGTGTCCAATTCCTAAATGAATGTTCCACTCTTTAATCTTAAAAACCCATTTGTATTGATTTGCATGGATGGACTTGTGTCATGCCTCGATACATGACAATATAACTTAATCCTATGCACGAGTACCTTTCCATGTGCATGCTTAGTTGCAACCTCCTTTCCCAACTTGCAATTCAGATCTATTTGACAGTCCTTGAAAGAGAATAAAAGGACAATCTTCACCAACACATGGCAGTAACATGTTTTTCTAAATCAGCATGTTTGACAGCTTGCACGACTGCATTGAAATATTGGGTTCCAAGTAAACCCCAAATGTCTTACATTGCACTCACCCAAATACAGTATAGCACCCACATTCCCTAAAACACACACACATTTAAGCATCATTTTGGAAGTGATTATCACCAAACAGCACACCAGTTTGTATTGTTGTATTGATTTTGCCAGTCATGAATTAACCATGGGAGTGCTAATGTATCGATTTGTGTTCTTGTTTTTCTTTTAAGGTAGATACTGAACTGCATATAACTACTAGTTACAAGGTTATTTACCTGATATGTGTGATTGCACATATCTAGCTGGCCATCAACATTGCATTGCTGGATGATATTTGATTGTGCAGTTGCATTAGTTATGCTAGATTCCACTTGTTAGGGTTAGGGTTAGGGTCAGCATTTGTGTAATTGAAATAAATAAGAAAGCTGCATTCATTTGACAAAATCTCATTGGTTTAAAGCAGGGGTAGTCAACACGGCGCGGGCACTTGGTCGCCCGCAGGGGCAACGTGAGTCGCCCGCGGGGCATGTTCTACAAATAGCTCGCCAAGCAAATCCAAAATGTAAAAAATACACAAAACAAAAAAGGAAATGTAATTAAAAGAATCTACCTGTGCATAAACAAAACCTCAATCATAGCGAACTCTATCTACTTACTACAACTCTATATCTATCTAACACCCCTCCTCCCCCCACCCCCACAATGAATATCGACCAATCACATTCTTGCTTGATTTGCGGGACCAGCGTTGCAGTCGGGAAGAAAAGCAATGTGGAGCGGCAGCTCGCCGCTTCATAAGGAGTGTGACCTTTCCTTCTGGCAGAATCTACACAACACATCAGCCCCATTGAACAGCCTAGTCGTGCCAGCTGATACAGCACATGAGGGGCAGAGCTTTACTCTGTGTGTGTTGCAACTTGCATATATATGTATTGCACTTGATGCACACACACGCATGGCGTAATTTCCACTGGGGACAGGGGGGACATTTTTCGAAATCCCGTTTGTGTCCCCCCACTTTACAAATATGTTTATAATTATTCTTTAACGCAAGCCGTCATCACCACGGAGGAAGACACAGCCTCTGTGAGCGAGCGAGACAGAGGGAGAGAGAGAGAGAAAAAAAATTCCAATGTGTACTATAGGACAGTAAAAATATGCATAAATAAAAAGAAAGAATGCTAACTAGGTAACATAAGACAAGTTTAAATGATTTGTTATTGGTTGTGATCATATTCCAAAGTTGTTTGGATTATTGAAAAGTATACAGCTCCCTTTCGTCTGAGTGTTGAGAGCTGTATCCATAAATTCATGTTGTGCTCAAAGTGCACCAGATTGATGCTTTTAACTTCAACATTTAAAAAAAATCTTCCAGGGGAAGCATGCCCCCCCCGGAGAGGATGTGAGGTCCACCCTCCAATAAAGCAGGTTAAAAATAATGAAATTGAATACATTTTATTTTAGTAAACAGTAAACACTGAAAACGGGTCCCACAGACCCAAACAGCACACAAAGGTTAAAGGTAAGCACATAATAATGTTAACATGTGCTAAATATATACACTGCAAAAAACAAAAAAAAGAGGAGTAAAAGTAGCTCACGACTTGTTTTATTTTTTGAAAGTAGCTCTCATCCTAAAAAAGGTTGGTGACCCCTGGTTTGAAGCATACTATTAGGATCCAGACTTAGTTAAAAATAGAGAAGAGCTTGCAGAGAATCTTATAATTCCATTCACATCCCTACTGTTATGTTTCTTTTTAAAGAAGGCGGCCCTTTAATACACGCAGTTGACTGTTTTTCATATTCTGAATCACTTGTGGTTGTTGGCATACCTTTCACCATAAGGGAATTAGTTCTGGAGGCCCTAGAAAGCTGGAAAACAAAGTACTGAGATGTAGTGACGACAATATGAGGCACAGCATTGATGTAAGCAGCAGCGTTGTTACAGTCCTGCCAATACAATGAATCCATTTGTGGCAACAGGCCACTTAAGGCTCACTTTTTTCTTAACATCTCAGCACTACCTTGAGTTTCTGGGTCCCTGCCTTTTTTCTCTGTTTACCACTATTTATATTATTCATTCATTATATTTCATCTTGGTAAAATGGCGGGCTGCCAAGATGGACTGGGCTTGAACAGTACTCATGACAACCACTGGCCTCAAGCACCCACCATGGGAAATTGTTTCAACTTTTATCGGCTAATTTCTGGCCCACACAACCACCAACCATCCTGTGAAAAAAGACTCCAGATGGCCAGTCCGTCTGTGTCATCCAAACTGGAGTAAACATACTTGTACTCCTCCATGCTTGGACGTCAAGGATGACATAGTTTGAACTTCTAAACAGGCCAAGTAATTTCTTAGCCCACTTCTAGATCGTTAATGAAGGTTACAGACTGATATTGAAACAAGTGATGCTCTGCGTAAGTGTCTTGGTGGTGACGTTGTTCAAAGACAAACATTATTGTAACTCAATGAGTTGGATTTTGCGATCAAACATTGACTTTGGGATTGTTTTCGATCCTGCGATACATCCATCTCTGAGCTGGTTGACTGATATGTGAAACGATAGCTGCGAGGAGCGGGACACTGTGAGCTGGCTCACTGGTGTGGGGGCGGCGAGACAGCGAGACACCGCGGAACTCAGCCTGGGCACACACCCGCAGCCTGGCTGGGGGTTTGTCTGTGTGCCCAGGCTGAGTTCCGCGGTGTCTCGCTGTCTCGCAGACGGCCACTGGGCTCACAGGGAGGGGGGGGCAGGAGCTCCAACAAGCCGTTTAGGACAGAGAGTGAATAAACATACTATACAGAGATGCTGTATGGGAAACCAATGTGAGTTTGGAAGATTGCACAGTATACATTTATTTTAGTAGACCTCAACAATGGAATTATGATCAGTAGAAATGGCCATGACATGGGACCATTAAAGGGAACTTTAGTCAACCCTTTTGAAAAAACACTTCTACAACGTCTTATGTGGTTCTCAGTCCAGAAAAATAACTTTGTGGATTTTACGGGACCATTCATTGGTTGGGCGTATTCATTTCTGAACAAAAACCTGCGTTAAGTCCTTTATGTAGGCATTTACCAGGAAATGATAATAAGAGTACTCATGAATTGAAAGTAAATTATTTAGTCAATGTCTTTGGTGCTTGATCCATTCCAGAAATATGCCAATAAATTGCGCTTCTGATGTTTCAGTTTAATGTTTTTCTAGCCACAATGCTAGCATGCTCTAGGGATGGCAATAAGTCAAATGGTCCATCGATCACTTTTCATCTGAACTATCTGAACACATTTTGGAAGGATGTAAATGAAATGCATGAAAGTGTTATCACCAACGGTAAATCCTATTGGCTTCAGTAATCCCCTGAGTTTGTATCTGCCACCATCAGCACTACAAAGTTGAGAGCGACATTCACTCAGACACCAACACCATACTGTAAAGAGGAGAACAAAATGTGCATGGAAGTGGCCACTTCATCTCCAGGTTCACAGAGTTTATTATGGGGTTTGGGTGAAATGTCTTGACTGTTGCCACTGCCATTACATAAAAAATAGGCGTCAGATTTGGAAACTTAAATTACAACTAGTCAATAAAAGCAAAGAGCCATATGACAAGTTAAATACATAAAGGTTTTAAAATTGTGGGATAGTTATTATAACTTCACTTCAATTTGTTAAATTATGTATGATGTTATGCAAATGATTGCTTCAAGTATTCAACAGTAAATCTACAGTGCTCCAACTAAACTGCCAAATAAAATTCAATACACATCCCTGAACCTACCTGATCATTTTCCTTCTTGCATTATCTACACTCCCAGCATAGCGACAAGTATGTGTGTGTGTACTTTCCAGCCTTGATGCTTTTAAACCGCATACGCTTGATACAAGTGGCCGCAGATATTGAGGGGAAACCACATGGACTGTGTAATGACAATGTGTGTGAATTCGATAAACCCTTTTCTCATGGGCACGAGAACCACCGTCGCGGAAAATGTGATTACACTTCTCCACAGGAGGGGCAATGTGGGTTGCAGAGGGGAACTTGGCTTGTCATTGAGTCCCCAGTTTGTCTGTTGCCTCATAGCCAGTAACAACTGTGACACAGGTTTAATGTCCAACTAGGACTGTGGAAATATCTTTTGTGTCTGTTTTCTATTTCTACTTTTGAAGCTGAGCGTGAGTGGTAATGAATCAATGATGCACCATGTTGAACCATCATTGGTATAAACGGACTTGTAAGTTGAAGAGAATTGAGATAAGTAGTGTAACCAACATCCTTTAAAAAGGCCTGCAGCCTGCCAGCTGCCCAAAACTGAGACTCATTTTACGGAAACAAAAATAAAATACAAAATAACTTACTCATTTTAACTAGAAGAGTTAAAAAAGTATGAAAATGTATCTTTGAAATAACTTATCTTTAATGTAAAATATAAATGAATGGTTGGATTAATCTGGAAATGTTACCAATCTTAATCTTAATTTGTGTTTAATCACATTTAATCACATTACCAAGTTTGACCCCAACTTCCTCCCTTAGTTCTAGAATGTATAGAATTTGTTGTAAGAAAACAACCTTGTTACCTTATTCCCTGCAGTAAGTAGCAGTTATTTGTCTAAAACCAATTAGCCAATTTAGTCAGCCATGGAACTAAACTGTACGAAACAAACATATCCTCTTAAGCCCCACGGACCCGTGCCCGGGCCCGAAATCGCGTCATTTGCATGAAACAACGTCTAAGGAACCTTAATATTTAATAAACTATGAATATTTGATATCCATATAACGGGGAAACATTTTTTTTTTTCAAAGAAAACACACAATGCTAACACTGACCCAATGAATTAGCCCCGAGCGAAACATGCTAACCTATTACCGCACCGAAAATCACTCCAAGCTCCCTTATTACTTATCCTAGCTCTGCACATCCAACACATCGTTTATGATCGTAAAGACACAGAATCTAACGGTGCCAGCCTCAACACTGAAAGATACAAACTCGCGACAGGGGAAGCAAACACAGACATCACAGCACGTACCTTACGGAGCTTTTACGGGAGATCGTCTCACCGTAGCTGTCAATCTGATCAAAAGACGTGTTCAATGGCATTAAAACGATAAAAAACGCTGCTGCATCGGTTAATCCATAGGTTGAGAAAGTATGTGCATAATCATTTTTTTCATTTATAGTCCATAATTCCATATTTATGTAAAAATCGGAGACCAAAAGTTAGCTGCTAATGGAAGCCACCTGCTGCAGCTGCTCCCATGTTTTCGCTGACGCGACAGTCTAACACACACACATGACCAAATAAGGACTATGTGGGACTTCCCCTCGACGGTCAGAAAGAGATGTCACATGTCAAAATCGAGCAAGGGGGGCCAGATATAGGTCAAATCCACCCAAATTACCCCAAAAGAGGGTTTCTTTTTCTAAATGTCTCATATCACTTGTTTTGCATCAATCTTGATACAGGGTACTTATTATATGTTGCACTTTGGATTCCTAAAGCTTTTAGTCTACTAACCCATCATTCAAGGTTAGTTTTCACTATAAGTACACTATAATTTACAGTTTTTTACCATGTTCAATCTGAATTTACTTTAAAATAAAAAACATCTATATTGATTCTGACTTTTCTACATCCAACTCACAGGTTTATCATTACTTTGAGAAAAAAGATTATTAATTTAACCCTTTTAGAAGGGAAGATATGGTCATTTGTTCTGGGAATGTCATTTTCAAGCCTGAAACATGAAAAACAGGCTTGGGGTCTAACAGGATATGAAGGCAGCAGCTAATGCTAGCTTTTATTGTACAATGCACAGCAGCATGGTTGGCAACATCATTAGCCTAAAAATAACAAATCAACAAAAAACGTAAACATTCACCCATAAACGAATAGTAGGATAAGATGAAGGCTTTCCCAAGGTGTGTGTATCTGCTCAAAACCCTTTGTTGTGCATTCCTAAAGGTGGAGCATTGAATTGTTGACCTTTAGTGGATACTAATGTTGCCAACAAGGACACACTGATTACAAATGAATAATGAGTTCCATTCAGGGGTGGACTGGCCATCTGGCATACCGGGACCCCCCCCGCTGAAGAACTTAATAGCGGACCGAGGTGGGCCGGTCGGCGGAGTCAAGATGCCCGGGCTGATTTTTAGTCCCAGTCCACCCCTGGTTCCATTAATAGTGTTGTTGTGATGTTATAATGAAACAGCGTTCTCTTTCAAAGTCTCAATTCCCTCATTCATTGTGTTAGCATAAATGTGCAACACGGCAGGAAATAGCTTGAGGCAATTTCTTTAAATGAAGTGATGGTGAATTAAGAAGGCTAATGAAACTATTCTCTGACTGCTCCGCCTTAAATGCTTATAATGACTTCATGAATGGGCAAATCTCAGGTCCACCCACCATCCACCTTCTCCGATAACTCCGGCTTAGCTATTTCCAGTTGGGAATGGTTTGAGTGGAGGTTCAGTCTCTTAGGTGAGCGTGAAGTGCATCCTGTGTTGGCGTTTGTAAAACTGCAAATCGACAAGCTAAGCCCAGCAAGGGACCTGCTAAAAACAGAGGCTTAGATTGTTTTCTGTTAGGGTCCCCTGGTTGATGGAGAACTGTTGATGAGCCAGATCTGCTCCAGAAATCAAAGCTCCGTTGGGGTAGCGCTTGCAAATTTTCAACGCATCAGACTTGAAGTTCACAAGGAAAGAGTGAGCAGGAAGTCAAACAATAAATCTGATCCGTGAGAACAAGGCGTGTCATGGGTCCACTGAGAGAGGCATTGATGGAACAGTTGCATGTGTGCCAATAAGATAGTCTGGATCAACTTGCGAAGGAGGGGAAATACATGAGAGAGGCAGCATGTAAACTCCTCGTAAGATGAGCACTGAGTGCAAAGATGCTATCAATGGAGGAGGAAAAAAGGTGCAACCTGTCATTCCTTCTTTCCTTCCTTCCTTACATGATTATGACTAATAAAAATACATACTCACCTTTATTTAATACTTCTAGAGATCATAGCCTTTTATTGCTTTGTGAGCAGATGGTGGCATTTTGCTTCATTTAACGTCCCCAAAATGTTTTTTTACATGCATGACCTTGTCCTTTTCATCATACATGAAGACGAGCACAAACATATTCAGCCACATGCACACCGGCACTCTTACTCCCACACATACTTGCAAAGTAAACAAACAATACAGCTTTCGGAGTGTGTGTTTATGAAGGCAAACAGCTTGTAGGGATGACTGGCCAAGGAAAAAGAAGAGAAAAGAGACGAATAATGCTCAGTCCTTGCCGAAATGATAATGTCACTTGGGAGCCGTAGCCCTGCACAAACACCCCACTGTGCTCTATTTCAATAATTTTCCATAAACCAATTCAATCTCCTCTCCCTCCTACACTGTGCTTTAAGGAGATTTTTATAGGCTTTTCTTTGAGAAGCAGATAATTCCTTATCAATCACAATGGCGCTGCCTGAATTGTAAAAGGTTTCCAAGCTTAAGGGCATGATTGGCTCACAGCAAATGCTTTGTTTAGAATCTGTGTGAGATGGTGTCAAAATACAGAGGTTAACATGACTCTCATGTAGGCGCCTATTTTATTATTCAGTACAATATTCACAAGAGAGAAAAAATGCTTTATGTCATGACTTTCTCTTGGAATTTCCTACGCTTAACCTCACATTTGAATGGGACATAACCTTATTTTTAATATAGTGAAATAAGGTCATAGAAAATGTCCTTTTAACAGTTTTCTCCTTTTCTCTCTTTCTATAGGCTGCGTTACATCCTGCTCGCTGAGTGTGAATGTGTGGCCTTGAGGTATTTTCGAGGGACCGTATGGCCCAATACCACACGATATAGGTACGCTTTTTTCCCTTCACTTTTCCTGTTTACTTTGAGGGCTGAAATTACCCCTGAAAAGCCCTTGACCATTCTTATCAAGCTCAGGCCTTGGCAGGATGTATTCGCTAATGCAGAAGACTTTCAACATGAGAAAAGTGACAGAAACCTCAGGGGAAGGTGATAAACTTGAGCCTTTAACACCAGATTTGGTTGGTGAATTCCTCTTAGCTTCCACATTTATCTCCTGCCCAGGAGTGATACTTAGTATCAGGAAATGGAGGCATGAATTATTAGCCTTGAATAACCTATCAAATTGCCAGATGAAAAGAGAAATGTCAAATGACAAATGAATCAGTCAGGTACAGACTGTATGCTTAGCTTATATCATTACCACTGTGTAGAAAACAAACAAATCAAACAAGCAAACAGCACCTCCCACTCACTCTATGAGCTTGCATATTAAACTTTACAGTGTCTCTTTTTTATAAAACATTGTACTTGCATACCGCCTCCATGCTCTGAGCATAGTCTGCGCCTACCTGCATCTGTAGCCTGTCTTTGTACTGGTGACAAAAGTTAATTAAACACATAGTATGCTGCAATCCTTCATATTTCATTGTCATAGCGACTACACATGTACTCTGCTATTCATTGTCATTGCGACCACTCAGCTTTGCAATATCCATACCACCATAGTATTTAGAATGTCAAATGCCGAGTGCCAAAATACCGCAAGCCTGCTTCTCGCTATTCTAACCCACAAGTTGAGCAGCGGATGATCTGTTACATTGCTTGGGTCGAGGATAGAGCACAGACAGATGACAGCTCATAGGAATTTCCCGCTGTGAACTGCAATGGATATAGTTCAAGGTGCAATGTAATGATGGGGCAGTATGAATTGTATGTACTACATGAAACAGAGTTGTTAGGGCACATTCAGTTACATACTAAAAGTAAAAAGAAAAAGAATGTGAGGGAATGCAGCCTTAGAATTAAATGCACATGGGCATTTATCAAGTGTCAATAGAAATCGGGACATTGGATGCATTATGGCAGGGATCACCAACTACATTTGTCCAAGGGCCAAAATGTATCCAATAGACACTATCGCGGGCCAGCGATTTTTATATAGCCCAGAATTTTGAAGTTGTTGACCGGGGGGGTAAATGTAATCAGTTACTGAATACATGCTCTGAAAGTCATCAGAATACAGTTACAGTTACGTGTCTTAAAAAAGTAACGTATTCAGATTACTTTTAGAATACTTTCTTTTTCCATAACAGATGGGTATGTTTTGGTGAACAGGAGACACGTATTTTACTGTTTTAATGGCTTATCAAGAACTCAAACACAACATCTTGGTGTCATTCTGGACAGCACCCTCTCATCTGCACCCCACATAAAAAACATCACCCGGACTGCATTCTTTGTACTGTCTTAAAACCTTTCCTTGGAAAATGTTATGAATTGTAAGGTGTCCCTGGGTGCTTTGAAAGGCGCCCCTAAATAGAATGAATTATCATTATTATTTATTAAAACGATGTAATAACTTTTAAAACTTGTTCCAGTCCCTTGCCCCATGCATTCAGCAGTAGCAGGCCATTCACTTTGATTTGATCCCGTTATGAAATGTCATCATTTCGACAATAAAGAAATGCTACATAAACGTTATCTTGCACATGTTATCTAACCATCTCCGTTTCTAACGTTCAATATATTTTAAAAGAGACCTCTCTCTCTCTCATCTGCGTGCGGGGGCGGGGCCTCACAGACACGCTGCCTGCATCTCCCTCTCGCTCACAGACAGGCTGCAGCGCTGTGCAGTGTGCACACAGTCTGCCGGTAATGAATATTACATTTTGTGAGGAATCTTTTCCACCAATAATTCCAATAAGTATTCCAAAATGTATTCACTAGTGGGGCTACAGCTGTGGTGCGGAGCGCGCACGAAGCAGACTCTTCACAACGAAGGATCATTTCTTCTTCAAGGCAGGGAAGCTTTCGCAGTACGCAGTCCACTGTCCCGCAGCTGCTGCCTCTCTGTTGGACTCCAGTACTGCACCTTACTCACGAGACGTTGTAAAAATAAAAAAAAATGGGTGGGGGGCCAACGCAGTCACCCCCGTCGTGCGGGCCGGATGAGAATGTCTGGCGGGCCGGATGTGGCCCGCGGGCCGCCAGTTGGTGGTCACTGCATTATGGGATATGTAACCCATCAATATTGCCTGTTAAAGTCATAGATGTATAAAGAACACTGGATACAACGTTGGAGGTGGGGTCCTTTTCACTCAACAAAAAATGGCTCACTTGTGAATGTAGCTTAAATTGCTTGACTCTTGAGAACAAAAATACCTGGATCGTAGGCGATCTTTCGGATACATTGGTCACATAGAGCATGCCAACTTTAGCCCTGCCTCCAATCAGCAGCGTCACGGGGTGACTCAGCTAAGTCAGAGGAACATAACTCTAGATTCGGCTTTCAGCGCATTTTACAACTTAGACCTAATGATTTCAATAAGGGTTTTTCAAGTGTTCATATAGAGGAGTTGGTTAATCTCACGGAAAAAATTGTTTGCTAATTTACAGCCTTGTTTTTCCTCATGTAAGGCAATTAGAAAAAGTATGTTTGGGCCCAATGGCATCACCTGACTAACACAGAAGTTGAAGTACCATCTTTTGGCCACTATCAACATTAGCAGGCACTCTTCCTGAAGGCTTTGATGGGTCAATTTACCTCATAATATACTCAACTGAATGTGAAAACAATTATTTAATATCTCTAGTGACAACAATATTTGAAAGAGGAAAAAAATATCCTTTTGATAGCATTATTATTTACAGAAGCACCCAGTGTTTAAGGTAGTGATAGGTCAGAACATGTTGTTGAGGCTTTCAGACAAATTGTTTTAACTGTGTTGCTTCTCAAGGCTTGAAGAGAACTCTAAGTGGCAATGTACTGCTTGAAACGACAAGTCATTGGTACAACAACCTACATACTTCTTCCTAGTTGCTTTTCTGGTCACTGCATTGCTAACCAATGAATATCGAAGTTGTTAGAATTGTTGACATGCTATACATGTATGCAGGGATGCATCCTACATATGACGTGCATTGAATGATACGCAACACTGAGCGAAGGAGATGCCGGTGCAGCAGCTTGTGAAGATGATGATGACAGTGATGATGGTTTTGACACTGTGATCACAGCAGAACACCCAGCTGTTAAATGAGGCTATACAGTAGCTGCCATTGATGTTGTCACTACTGTAAAGCAAGTGGCAATTCCAAGCCTCAGTGGAAGCTGTCCTAGATTCTTGATGAACACTTTTGATCACTGCAGATCAGTCTTCTAAAGGGGATTCAAAGAGTGCTTCAGGCTTTTGAGGCTTTACGCATTCCCACTCAGGGGGTTTGCGAAGGTCACACAAAGTGAACAAACTAAGAAGGTGATATGCAGAATAATTGCGGCACGTGCTTGGATTCGGTCTTTGTAACACCTGCAGCAAAAGCAATGCTTAAAGTCGTGCTGTGGGGGATTTATTTTGATCCAAAGCACGTCTAGCTTAGAGTACTTGAAGAGGATGAAGTGATGTCTAGCTTGTTTTGGCACTCAAATAGAAATGATAGATATGGGGCAGGTTCATAAAGAACAGATAAACAGCTCAAAACAATGCACAGCATTTTACTGACCCTGAGATAAACAAGAATGCAGGCGTGGATTGGATTTGCACTCACTGTATATGAACATAATATAAAGTGCATCAGTATAAATTGAAAACCTCTTCTGCGTGATTCATAAAAGGATATTTTATAACATGACAAGGCGCATCACATATCTCCATTAAAGTGGACCTATCATGCTATATTTGAATAATATAGTGTAGGACC
>CALSBZ010046702.1:245137-260747 GCA_943591055.1 Gobionotothen gibberifrons
TAATTTATTTTTCATACACTGCTGAGATGGAAAGTCATACATCATGCCATGCAGCAATTTTGTGCCAGTCCCAGGCACACAAAAGATGAAAGAATAGTGATCAAAGATACAGAGAGAGAAGTCAGCTACTGGAGTTGCTGTAAGATCCACTACCACTGAGAACAATATAAACTGTGTTGAAATAGTCATTCAGACTCCTGTCACTGTTGGTTTTTAGTGTCGGACAACTCACTTCAAACAGCTAACGCAGTAGGGAACAGGAGGGAACTTTATTTTACAGACTTGGGAGTAATGTAAAAGAAAACATATTTGGGATTGAATATGGTTAGCTTTTAAAGCCCTGGGCTGACTCCTTATCTTAACAATGAAACAACAACATGTTCTACACTTAGTAAATGAAAAAAGACATAGAACAATTATTATCATATGAACAAATTGCATATAATATAACTATCAATATGTCCTTAAAGAAGATCAACGGTCTATTGCTAAAAAAGTACAAAGTCTCCCTGCAACAACAAGAAGCACATGGCCAATTATAAGCCAGGGTGAACTTCCCAATATAAACTATTCTGAAATGATTGTAAAAGCTTACTCTGTCTCTCATTTTGCAGGATAATAAGCCATGTGCTTCTGTTTGTAGGATAGAGAATGTGTATTTTCAGAATATTAGACTGTTGGATCCATTTCCAATGGGGCAATGTTCGGACTTGAGGGCATATTATCAAATCGCGCAATGTTCAGAATATTGTGGCCGACCTAAATGTGTGGATGGGCATTTGATTTCTGAATTTGGACCCAAGGTAAAAGTACCGGGTGGCGCAGGGCTCATCAGTTTATTGATCTGGCTTATCAATAGGTAAAATACTTATATTTGTCTGGAAATTCACTGATCTTAAAAAAACACAATCATAGTTGCATCCCATCAGGGCTGCAGACTAAGAAATGAAACCACTATCATCTTGGGCCGCGCCAACGTGGTGACCCAGTTTCGGCACAGCAGAGGCATATAGTAATAATAACATAAACATTCAGGCTACCCGGACCTCTGTAGAAATGTCTTGGGGGATTCAACCCTGGGAATTTATATGATAAACAAGCTCTATTTTAAAGATGTTATTGTTACCCTGGCAACTGATTTCCCTGCAAAGAACATGTCTCAGTCATTGGTATATGTACATGTATTACCGCAAACCCGCATGTTTATTTTGAAGATCAGATATGGATTGTGATGTCAAAATATTTAAGCTTTTCCCTATCTCATCCTCTGTGTTGCTCAGGGCTGACCACCAGACTCACACAGACAGAGTTAGTTCAGGGATCTATGCTTATTCTGACAGGCTGTTATGTTAACCACACATTTGATTTCTTTTCTGTAAACTGGCTTACAATTAAAAAAACACCGGGGGAGATCTCCATGGTAACTTATGCTGAACATCTAACCCTCTCCAGGAGATCAAGAGATCACCTCCAGAAAGCACCGCCTGCTGACCAATCAGAGCTCTGTGCATAGAGTTTAAAGCAATAGAGTCATATTCCAGGCTGAAGGAAATACAGTTTGAACTGACGAATGCAGGAAAGAGGGCTGGCAATGAATCGCCGATTGTGTGAACATGGTTAGTGATAAAATATCACTGCCCATCTATCACATTTGCGGAAAGCAAGCTTACATAACTGCCACAACATAAGTAAATGGAGCAAAGTCATTCAGAGCATTGCATACAGTCCGGGCGGTGTAAGTGCATGACGATGTGTCAGACGTATCATTCATATCACATCATATATTTCCTTATCTGTGTCAGCTTCTTAATCTCGTCGTGCAACACACCGGAGTCGTGCACTTATATTGCCACATACTGTATGCACAAGTATTATTTTAAACAACACATTAAGTTGAGACAACAGTGTAAAAGTCACTTGATGGGGCAGTGATATTATAAACCTTTTATTTACACATTCAAACAGCACTTGGGTTTGGGTTTAAGTCATGGATGTTTGAATTATAACATGATAGTTTAGTCTTCATTCATGAAGTATAACGCTATGCTGTCAATACACTTGTCTATATTGTGTTTGGTCAAATGTTGCTAAGTCCGCCCATTTCATGGCAACACACTCGCAGCTGGACTTTAGAAACCCTGGGTTGATTTACCGAGTTGATAACCAGCGTCGTAGGACCGCTTAGCGAGATGCGTTTGTTAGTCAAGGTCAAAGTCAACTTTATTGTCAATCTTCCAGTTTGTGTGACGGACAGAGATCGAAATACTGTTTCCCACAATCCCGAATATAAAAACAAATGTATATAAAATATTAAAATATGTGTACAAATATGTATATATATACACAGTCAAAGACACATTTGTACATGTGCACACATTTGTACATGTGCACACATTTGTACATGTGCACACATTTAGACCTACATAAAAACACAACAATCAATATACAATAACAGTCACTTAAATATTTTGTGCAGATTGTCCATCAAATGTGCAAAAATAAATATTAGTGCAAGATTTTCCATAGAATGTGCATTATTGCAATATTGTCCATAGCAGCGTAAAAAGTGTCTGTTAGGGTTAACTCAAAGATATCCAGGATCTGTTGAACTGGCTTCGTCGTACAGGTCTCTAAAGTCCATTCACATAACCTGTATAAATTCTCTTTTATTTTTGTCTTGTTCCATTGATTTATCTGAATAAATTATGTGATAAAAAAGTCTCATCATGTTCCATTAGTCACACACATGCCACACAACCTCTAACTTTTCTTTTTTTGCCGCATTTATTTCTACATTAGTAAATACACCATAGAAGCTTCTGAGAGTCACCAGAAGCTTTCAAAGCCATAAAGATATGTTGGATTTGGCTGTGAATTTTAATAGACAATCAGGGTTATTTATCAACCTGCTGTACTTCAGTTGTTTACCAGAAGTATTTTTTTGGAAGTTCAGCCCCTATTGAACACTGTAAAACAATCCCTTTTATTTTTTATTTCAGTGCTAACCTTCTTTATTGTATAATGTTAGCTCAAGCGCAATGTAGACCAATGCTTTACAAGACAGAAAGACAAGGAAAGCATCCATTTTGTGTATATATTAAAATAAACACAGAGCAATTCAGGGTGTTTCCTCTCTACTAGGCCGTGAAAAAGGGGATTATCTGTACCGTGTTCTGCGTAATGAATTCAAGAGTCGATATCAAGCTATAGGCGCACAGCATATTAACAGAAAACTGACATTTATTTTTTAATACTTACTTTTCTTGGACTGATATCATTTGATAGTGTGTAGGTCATCATATTCAAACAAGAGATACTGATTTGCATCGGTAACCACAATAGTCTTACACCACTGGCAGAAGATTTTTATAGTCAGTCCAAGATTAAACTGTTTTTTCTTTTGCCAAACACCATACAGTTGTAGATCCAATTATCGAGTTACAACACTCAGCAAACCCACACAGTACTTGTCTTTCGCTTTATGAAGATACAAACCAAATTGTTGTGACTGTGTGGGTGTAAGGCTTGATTTTGCCTTCTTACTCATTACTACATTAATTTGGGCTATTCTATTTGCCTCAACATCATCCAAGTCTGTGTGCTGCAAAATGAAAGTCAGTGATTTTCTGCAAGAGTGAGAATATAATGATCGCAAGCAACCAAGTTGTGATTGTTATAGGATTGCAATAACATTTGGACAAAGTTTGGATTAGTTTTTCAAAACATTACGGATCATCAATCATGGAAATCAATGGTCAACAGAAACAAAAGAGAACAAATATATTTTACAGAAAGTGTGCAATAAATACTTGGGGTATGGAGTCTCAAAGGTGTTGACGTCATCAGGAAGAAGGTGTCTAACCAAAAACCATATTTAGTTGCATTATTGGAAATGTAGGATTGATAATTTGGGTATTTTGTCCAATAATCTTGAGATAATTGGTACGACAAATAACTTACAACACATGACGAGACTTCTCATAAAGTAGGTGTGCCCAAAGAGATCACAGCAAAACAAGCTAAATACATTCAAATATTAAAGGTGGGGTAGGTACGTTTGAGAAACCGGCTCGAGATACACTTTTTGTTATATTCCATGGAATGCTCTTAACATCCCGATAGCAATGAATATCTTAAGTGCTTTGAAAAAAATGTCATCTGTGGAAGCCGTAGTACTGTAAAAAGCACGACCAATCATCTGAGCCGGCCCGGCTAAAATAACTGGATGGCCTACCTGCCTGTCAGCCTTCCATCTGTGCACAAACTTATCTCGTGCCCTCATTGGTCATGTGCACGTTCGTGTGTGTTGGAGGAGGTTCTCTGTAAGGAAGTGGCAGATTTGTTCCGGCTGTGTATTTTCAAATTCTAGCGCACTCGAGCTGGTTTCTCCAAAATGACCTACCCCACCTTTAACATATTATAAACTCATAAACATTACATGGCTAAAATGTTAGCAGATGGGTTGAGAGATTATTATCTATTTGGAAATAGGTTTTTCTGGCTACCTGGTAAATGTAAGTCCAACATTCTACTTTTAACTCTGTTTTGGTCAACTCCTTAGAGAAATATCTGGCTCTTTAGCTTATAACTACTCTATGCTCATCATATGCAAACTTTGTTTGTCTATTTATTGGTACTGGGTAGGTAGCATACAGTGGGTTTTCAGAGATGTTATGCTATAAATGCGGTGGAGAAAATCAAAACAAAGATAACCTAATAACATAATCAGTGTCTATACGTTTGTAATCTTTTGACATTTCATGAAGTCATGTCAACATGAAAACATTTATAATTGCAGCTTGCAGTAGTATGTTTGAGGGTCCAGAGTTGCAGTTCAAGGTGTTAAGTGTAACAACACATGTAATTATAATAATTACAAAGCAAAAACTAAGCTACATGATATCTATAATGAGCTGATTGTTGTCTAGATGAATCCAGCGGGTTGTAAACAGAGCCTTTGTTGCAATAATGCCCACACAACTTAAAATCAGTGAGTGTGTGAAGATGCTAAATACACGAGTCAGGTCACTCCCACATCACGGTTGTATAAATTATGTTTTATTTTCCATCGTGCACCAGGCAGTGTGATGTATCCTTGCTTAAGGCGAAAGTGAATCGATTTATTTTTTCTCTGATCCCAGCAGGGGTCCTTTGGCACAAAGTTAAGGCACCTATCAAAACTTCAAAACGGATCAGTGACACGTTGTTTCCATGAATGCGAATGATTATTATCATCATAGCATTCAACTAAAACAAAAAACAAATCTATTTCTATATTTGCCAGGCTTAATTGCTAATTAATGCTGGATTACTTTGAGTGTTTGTTGAATGATTTCACATGATAATTAATCAGATTCCACAAAGGCAACTCCTCCCCAACAAACCAATCAGCTAAACAAGCTTAAATTAAGCATTGCAGACTGGGCCACCTCTGACGCTCTTGCATGGTGAACACAATGAACAGTTCCCCAAGAAAGGAGAGCATTGATCTGCGCTAAATCATCGCGACTTCGTGACAAACCCACTGGAGCTGAACTAATGCTGTTAAAAAGATGCACCAGCTGCCATGTGCTTCTGTCTGATGTGTTTTCTCGCTTGCTGCCTCAATGGAAGGAAGAAGAGAAAGGGTTGCAATTACATGCAGAAAGGAGTCGAAAAGTATTGTGTCTCACCTGGAGGCGAAATCTATTTCTCGCGACCTTCTGTTCTTGGTTTTATTTTGTGAACTTTTCTTCTTTCTTCCAATTTTGTTCCTCACCTGTCTACAGTCCGTCATCTTTATTACACTGGTAAAAGTTGCACTTTTGTGAAGAAGCACGAGGAGAGGAATCTTTGAGTAGGGCGCATAACGACGCTTCATGACATCAGCATAATTTTCAGCCTTGTGAATGTTAGACAGTGATTCTTCAGTCCTATATTATCTTCCGAAATGTGTTTTCACAAGTATATAGCAGTTTACATGAGCACATTGAAAGCCTGTGACTGAAGTGATAGACTGATACAACTGTGGCTTCAAGGTACATATTTCTGTTATGCAGCTGAAAAAAATACAAAATGATCAGAAACTATAAATTGATCCACTTTAGGTCTGGGCCATATGAAAACATCTCGATATTTCTTTACCAAATACCTGGATATGCTGCTGACATTGTAGGGTTGACCATCGATGCCTTGTCTACACAATTAGAATGTTCCTCAATAATCATCATTAATGCAGAAATAATGACTTAGTGGGTAAAACAAATAATATAACTGCTGGAACTATTTAGTAAATTAAGAAAATTGAAAAACTTTACCCGACCACGGATAAGCGGGAGAAGATGCACTTTACTGTGTTACAGTCTTAAGAAAACAGGAAAAGACAACACATGATAATATGATTTCCAAAATCTAAGACGATATCTAGTCTCAAATCCCATAGATAGTATATAAATATTTCGCTCCAGTCCCAATTATCCTAGAGAGGAGAGATTCACTGCACATTATCCTACAGCTAGGGATGTGAAGGAATATGAAAATAATCTTGGTAAATGAATATAGAAAGGGTTATTAACAGATACAAGCTGCTCTGAATATTTGCGGAAATATTCCCAATCCCTGATTTTCCAAAAGCATAGTCATTAGAATCCAACTTGTTTTCCAGTCTCACCGTAATCCAGGTGATGTCTGTGCAGTGCAAACAGCAAGTGACCATTATGCATTTTCATTACACTCTTAAATACTTGAAACCACTATTCCAAGAGTAAAAGATGAAGCTAAAGGAGAAATAAAGACCACAGAAAGCTTAAGCTGCTATATTATATCGTACGAAGGATGGGGTGTAAAGGTATGTACTTTTTTTTACAGGTCATGTTGTCCTTCAAATAATCTTCTCTTACTTGTCCAAGGAAGCAGCAAGCCATTTAAGATTTTTAGAAGCCTTCAGCCCTACCATGCTGAGTTTGACAGTCCACACACTCTCCCCTCTGTCTCACACTCCTCTTGACTGTTGTATTCCAATCAATGGACTCCTCTAGTGTCTCTGGTCAGTGCACCACCTTAGTGGCTATTAAGTGGCTGCATCAATGATCCTGCTACGGAATAGTTATCATGTTAATACTGGTTAGAACTGTACATTCAAAATACAATGGTATATGCAGTTTAATCCCCAACAATATTGGGTTATGTACATTAAAAGTAATGGTTAAAGCTTTGCCGGAGAGTAAATTGTTGTTAAAAAATGGACTTCAACACATTTGAAGCAATGTGTGCATATATATCGCATTGACAATAATATTATTGACAGTATTCTTACTTGGTTGTTTGATTACTTTTCTACGGAGCCCCCTAGGGGACATGGAGAAGAAAAAAAAAATTATTTAAAAAAAAAAATAATAATAATAATGAGATATCGCAAAGCTTTTGCGAGATCTCGCAATACTTTTGCGAGATCTCGCAAAACCTTTGCGAGATCTAGCAAAACCTTTGCGAGATCTCGCAATACTTTTCATTTAGCTCAATGTACTTCCTGGTCAGTTTGGCTGCTACGGCAACACAGAAACCACAACAATGGAGCGGTTCATCGATTTTACTTTGAGCTTGGCCTTAAATATAAAGATATAACATCAGTGCTTGGCAATAGGCACGGGTTTCACACATAGACTGTATACATAAAGGGTTTCACATAAGTGAAGACACCTCAAGAGAACACTCAGAGCAAGCGAGGGGACATGCACGTCCCTCTGAGCTGAGTTATTGACAGATTCGAATTTCGCGGATCAATAACTCATGAACATAACGTTGTAAAAATACAAACAACATGACTTTACATAGCAAGGTAGACAACGAGCTACAGAGTCGTTTTTATCAGAACAGTTCGATACGTGCCGTCATCCGAGCTAAACATCAAGAATTGGTCACAATCTGCAGCTTGAGGAGGGAGAGGAGTGCTTAGGGACAAACTGCAACGGGGTTTTGCGAGATATCGCAAAAGTATTGCGAGATCTCGCAAAGGTTTTGCGAGAAACTTTTTCTTTTTTTTTTTTCTTCTCCATGTCCCCTAGGGGGCTCCGTACTTTTCCAACACGTCCTTTAAACATTTCATATTTATATTACTAATGGGATAAATCAAGGCATTTTGTGAATGCCCAAACCCAAAGTGAATTACCACCTGACTCTGTAATTCCCTCTGCTCTAAAAAGTTTATACATCGTTCAGCACTGTTTTGATTTTACAGCTTGTAAATGGATATGCACAGCACCTCTCTGCTCAGGACCAAACAGCAGGCAGACAAATCTATTAGTTATGGTCCTCTATGGAGCATTTATAGCAGATGAGGAGCCAGATTTTCCTCAAGAGTTGGTGAAGATTAAAACAGATTATTGGTTGCACATGGATCCGATGGACAGAAACATGATTCCAAGTGAAATACAATTGAATTGGTGGTAACATATCAACTTTATAAGGTAATTTACATGTTATGTTAACAGCTTGATTTGCTCCCCTCTAGGGTTAAAAAAAAGTTGACTTTTTCTCCAAACTAAATCTTTGGAACTTAAATATTGTGGTTAGAGCCAAGACAAGTGAGAAATTAGTCATTCAGAAAGGATTGAAGCACGACAACAATAAAGTCACCATGACTGTTAAACCACCTACAGTAGGTCAAGTTAAAAGAAAATCCAATCCGGAACACAGTCGAGTCCAAGTAAAGGTAAAACATAATTTCTTTTACAGTGATATCTGCTACTCATCAACAAAAAAACACCAGATTACCCTTGTTAATTACACAGCATTGATTGGTTTAAATTGTGTTCAATGGTTTTGTGTTTTTCCCCTTCGACTCTGAGAAACAAATAGTTGTATCGGAGTTTAAGACACGACACTACCCATAATCCTCAGCTATCGTTTGAGACGACACCAATGCGCTTTGCTCGACAAACCCCGTGATTAGTCCTCAAGCTCTGTTCAACATTCACTTCCTGACGGACGGCAAAAAAGCCAGAGATTATAGAAATAAACAAATAAATAAAAACAAGGATAATTGTGTGTTATTGGTGAGTAAATAACAGTGTGTTATTTAGAAAAGAATAACAAATTGGAAGGAAAAAAAGATTTTAAAAATACAGATTTCAGTATTCTGAGGCTCTGAGCCCCATTTCTTTTCCTCACAGACGGCAAAAAAAGTCCGACAGTATACAAGAACATGACAAGACGTGGTGCAGGCACGAAACATACTACCAATAGAAATACATTGCTTTTAAAATCGTTCTGTGTTACACGAAGAAAAAAAAGGGGGAAATCGTGTTGGTGAACACAAATCAATAGGTTAAATGTTGTGACTATAACACGAAATGCCGTGAGACTGGGTTGTAATGTATTAGCGACCCCCACAGATGTATGATTTCCCTGCTTTCATGGGAGCTCAGACCCCTCCTTATGGGAGCTCAGCTCCCATTGGCTCCCGCATAACTCAAACCCTGGTGGAGAGTCTATCAAACTGGCCCACACCTGTCACCTGTAAAACATGACCAACAGGGCGTCGCTGTCCAGGTTGCTAGGTGACAGTGCTACGGACCGCGGGTGTCAGGTGACGCAAACAGGAAGTCCTCCGTAAGCCAGACCGTCTCATTTCGTAGACTGCTCAGTTTGCTGTTCCTTCACTTTATTTTTATATTTATAGACATTTATTTTGGACGAAAACTTAGCGTGAGGAAAGGCATGTGTGGCTCAGTGCATCCTGGTGATTTGATTTCTGCACAGCTGCCGAAATGTAATGATTCAGTGATTTTATAAAGCAACAACATTGTAGGTGTCTACCTTGTTTTCTCTTAAGTTACACTAGTCATATTGCTTAATTTTGTTCATGATAAAGTCAGGGAAATAATTGTTCAACTTCACTGGTTCGGTCTCTAGTACTGGGGTTTGACTGTCATAAATGGAGGCTAAAATGTGATAAATCGCAAAAATAGGTAACATTTAGGATTTAAACTATTAGATAGTTGAAACTAATGTAAATTAAACACTGATTTACCAAACCCACAAGATCCAGAAAGACAATAGAAAATAGGTTTTCACTCGACAACTTTTAGTTAAATGCAAAAAAATAGCCCTTCTTAATCTTTCTACCCTTCAGGAAGCCTATCTCCTGAGAAATAAGAAATATATGAGGCAACTTTCTCTGTTTCCCAGTATGACCAGTGGGTGATTAAACCACAGAGATCAGAGGAAGGCAGGACTGTACTGCTGTTCTTTAGCATAAGGCTTCAGTAGCCACAGCATGCACTAAAAATTACCAGCTGCCTTTGTTGTACAAGACTCTGTCGATGGGAGATCTATTTCATGTCTCTGGGCCAGCTGTACCACAAAGAAAGGCAGCAGCAGCATCTGCTCTGTGACAGGGATGTTTACTACAGACTCTGAAGCAAAGTGCATCTCACATCAATGGGAACATTCGGTTTCGGAAAAATATATTGCCCAACTTCAATCGTTCATCACTTTGTGTTCTTTTATCATTTCTGAAACTAATTAAAAGAGGACCATATCAGGCTCTGAAGGCAAATCACATAATGAGTTGGGAACAAAAGTTAATCTTATTATTGTAGCCGGAATATTGGCTGACTGGATCACATGCAGATTATTTTTATTTAATTTGAGTCCGCTCTAGCTGCTTGTCTTCAAACACATTTGAAATCGTTCTGTCCAGGAGGAAAGGCTGACATCACACATGTTCCTGTTTGACAAAAAGCTGGCTGACAGCCCCTTGATTGGTTTTGTGCCCCTCATATTCTCTTACTATTGTGTGTCCCTGTGCTGGGCATATTTCTTCTCAATGGCTTCTTCCTGTCAGCCATTTTGTGAGCATATGGGTGCATAGTGTATGAATGGCCCCGTTTCAAAGCTGCTTGTCTTTCATTCAGGAAGTCTAAGCTCTTTAACACCTGCAGTATGAATTATATAACAGTCCCCCATATGGACAGTTGTCTGGATAAACAAGCACATATTTCTCGCATGAGAGTTTGCATTATCTAAAAGATGACTTATTACCCGGTATCATATCTGCCTCTGTTGGCTTTTTCCCAGACCTAGATTAGATTTGCTAAAAGTTCTTTGTTTTTAGTTTTTCCCTTTTTGGAGAAGCAGATGGGATGGGTTTACTGCCTCTGAGATTTTAATTTTGGGTAAAGTTTGAATTGCAGATGGCTGTTATTTTCTTCTTCTAAACATTTCTCCAGACACCTGATTGTCTGGAAAAGTCAGACTCACAAAGACTCATTTAAATATTTGTTCAGACACCTGGGGCCTAATTTATAAACGGTGCGTACACTGAAAAGGTGGCGTACACCAGTTTCCAAGCAATGTTTGCGATTTATAAAAAACAACCTTTACGGGAAAACGTGCGGTCCTCCACGCAAACTCTGACCCATGCGTACGCACTAAGCACAACAACGGGAGAGACGAGAAACTGCGATACCGTTAGCAGAAGGAAGAATGGAGAGAGATATGTGAAAATAATTCCATAAATAAAATGTTACCTCTCATTTATCATATATGAAGAATTCATTTGCAAACATTGATTAAAGCCAATCTTGAAATGATTAAACAAACGCCTGTTTGAGACTCCTCAGTGCACTTGGAGGAATAAATAAATAACGGATATGTTATTTAAAACCACCTCGAATATGTTGTCTTAATGTTATGACATGTATTCTCATAAATAATGCTGTATACAGGAGGACAGAATTACGTCTAAACTGAGGCCGTTTAGCATTTCTATAGGTTGTAGATACGAGCATGGTTTTATATACTATCATGTTTAATCATGTTTTATGCCGTTTGCTAAGACTTGATAAGTCGCTCATAAAACACAGGAGGTATGGAAACTAAGAACACCATATATTTGGTAGATTTGGCATCACAACTGCTTTACGTTATCTATTGGCTGATTGAGAAGATAGATTGGTCGATTGATAGATCGTGGATCTAATAGAACACTATTTCCTAGTTTCTTCTCAAAGAAAAGGTTATTCTGAATCTTCATCTTATATCCTTTTGTGTTGCAAACACGTTTGGCTTTTGGAGTGTTGGTCAGGTAGAAACAAAGGCATCACATTGACATCTGGGCAGGTGTGGCTCAGCAGGTTAATGCACTCATCTTCAGATCAGGGGCGGACCGGTTCAATCCCCACTGCAGTCAGCATGCCACTGTGTCCTTGGGAAAGACACATCACCCAAAATTGCTCCTGTGGGTATTGTCCACAGTATTGAGTATGTAAGTCTCTTTGGATATAAGCGTCTAGTAACATGTAATGTAGGGTAAAGCGTATTTGAGCACCTGGAAAAGCACTATAAAAAAACATGTATTATTATCTGAGAACTTGTAAGAAACATATCTTACATTTGTTCAGCTTTTTTAGACTTCGTCATCAATCAACCCTGGCAAATTTGCCTTGTCCCTTCATTCCACCAGAATGACTACATTTAGCTCCCTCCTTTTTATTCCCTTACCATGCTTGAGTTCTTATACAAGACACAGTGCCATTCGTGATGGCTTCTTGTACCCGTCTCTCTCTGTCTTCCTCTCTAACTCACATGCTATGCTCACATACTCAGCTCGCTCTGTTTGTTTGGAGGGCTACTGGTGGTGGTAAACGGCTTTCACAGGCAGCGTGAAAAAGAAGCTGAGGCGGTGAGCAGCTGCCAACCATCGTGTGCATGAGTGTGTACGCCTGTGCGTCTGTCAACTGTGTGTGCATCTGAATGTCACCACAGATAGTCGTCTTTAAGAAGAGAACATGAGAAAGTGAAACAAAATTCGATTTTGGGGCTGTCAACTAGAACGTTCTCAGCAGTCTGTCAACATTCTAATCACAGATGGCTTGATCAGAGAGGGTTTCGCGCTCTGGTAAAAGGTTTTCTGCCTTGCACATATACAATTTAGAAAGCTTACACCCACTGTGAAAGACTGCCAGTGGGCTTTTTCATACAATGTGTGCATGATTGGCTTTGCTGCTGGGCCTCTGCTGTAAGTTGAAGCTGTAACAAGGGTGATGGATGGAGCTTGTTACTCACAAGTGATTTGCATCATCTTTACTGTTGCCACAAAGCTGCCGGGGGAACCACCGTAAAACATATTTTTGTTCTCCTTTTTCAAAGTAGCAGATCACTCTGTCATCTGAAGTTCTTTCGTCTTCAGGCATGGTGGGGGAAACAGAGGAATTGGTCTTTGACGTTACAGATCCCCTTTTTTCCCAGCATCCCTTTGCTCCAATCGACCCTCCTCCGCACCGTGATCCACTTTTGGTTCCAAATGTTTCCAGGCTATACGTCTCCTCTCCCTTTTACTGTATCTCAGGCTCTCCCGCGCTCTCCCTCCCCAACGCGAAGGCTTCGTGTTGCGGTGCACCTTCAGGCGGTGTGTGGGATGGTGTTGTGGGCTGGCATCTGGCAGCCTCTGATAAGAAACGAGTGAGCTGGTGCTATTCCTTCTGAAACGTTTTAAATTATAATTTATTTTTTGTCGTCCAGGAAGACCATTGGGAAATGTTTTTGATGATGTGTGAGGAAGTTTATAAAAAATGTACCTTTCAATAGGCTTAGACGAGTTAATGCAGTGTATGCACCCCACTTAATATGTCTCTTAAAGTCGTGTCATTTGCTCTAAAGTCGTGTCATTTGCTCTTTTGATATGTCCCTACATGCTGTACCAAATGTATAACTGAGTTGAATGGAAACACAATTTTGTACTCACCACTCAAATTGCTAAAAGGGCTAACGTTAGCTTACCAAAAAAGGTATCAACAGCCGCCTTACAATTTGCTTGGGTCAATAATGGGGAAAAAAGTTGACAGGTGCCATGAGTAGAAGTTTTTGGAACTTGAGGCATAGGTCGCTCATGCAAAAACATATATCAACCCAACAGCATTAAGAAAAACCTAAAGTTAATGAAACACTTGTGAAAAGCCAGATCTGTGCCAATGGCTGCATAGTCGGTGTTATTCTTAATATGTGGTGAAATATTTCCACATAGCCATTTGATCCATTGTTGATCGAAATGAGTGTGTACCGCAGCTTTATCAGTGGCCTATTTATCATCTTCTGTCAACAGAGATGAAAAAAACATGCCTTAACTTTTGAATAAGCAGCAAATTAAGTTAAGTTTTGATTTTGAGTGACCTTGGGGAGTCTAGATCTTCCTGATACTACTTCAGCTTCTGGCCACTAATGTCTGGCTGGAACACGCTCCAGGCAAACCCTAGCCACATCTTCTTCCTGCACTTTTTGAATGAGAATATATAATCTGAACCACAGGCTGTTGTTTATCACAATTGAAATCTGTTTCTAGGAAGTTTTGGAATTAATCGCTTAAACAGTGGTTAAATAATACAACATCTGTATATTAATTTAACCCCTGAGGCCTTCTTTGTTAAATAGAATACATGCCCATTGTTGATCAAACTATTTCCCCCGTTGCACTTTTTCACTGCCTTCATTTCGTGTTTGACATGGGGCTGTGGTTTCCGGAGTATAGGGACATTATTTGTCATTCTGCAATTAATTGCAAATGGAACTCTGGGGAAAGAGTCAGACAGCTAATTGCTATGATAATATCCATGTTTCTGAGGCATCACGGGTCCCAGATTGATCGTGGCTTTGCTAGCAGTAGTAATGGAGAACAGTTGCCAGACTGGCTGGCTAAATCATATCGACCGCTCAATTGTGTCTCAAAATCCCAATTCATAAAAGTATAAGATATTTTATAAGTTTGTATAGTCTGTGGTCAGTGGTTATGGTATTTTCACAACATAGCTTTCCAAGAGCATTGAAAAATGAATACATCTACACAAAAATATGCATTGTTAGTGAAGCTATAGGATGTATGACAACCTTAATTTCATGTGTTATTAAAATGATCAATTCTTAAGACCACAGATACATTGTATATAACGTAATTTTTGAACGAAGAAATCCTCCAAATGAAGAAGTTCTAAGACATTTTTACATATAACTGATACATTCTTAATGCTCATTAGCCCCTGGAAATTGTAATTCAAACCTTAAACAAGTTTATATTCATGAGTAAATACGCAACAATGAAAGTTAATGTTTAAATTATCCTTAGGTAATTTCTTCTCAAATGTTTCAAAGCCAGCATATATACTTCATGGACCAAGTGTGGTTTGAACAGATGTGCTGACAATGATCTGTCAACAAACAACCCAAGAACTGCCATTCATCTGAATAAAAACATACAGAAAGTCCATTGACACAAAAATGTTGTTTTAAAAGACCCAATCCTAAGAAGCTGATTTAATGGGCTTTTACCTCCGTTTTGCTTGTATCTATTGAACTAGGTCTTATTATGCATTGTATTTATAGCAGAAGATTTTTATCCTGAGCTTTGAAAAACAAATCTAGCATTTACCAATGATGACCCAATTAGATATGACCATTGGCTTTCTATTTAATCTTAGTCAGATCGCCACAAAAAAACATCATCAACAATGAACCAATTATTTGTTGTACATCTACCCCTTCCTATCAAATTTCCTCTGTTTCACAGTTTTGATTCTCCTGTTAGACATGATTTCTCATGCACGCATGCACGCACGCATGCACGCACGCACACACACAC
>CALSBZ010046702.1:261147-298223 GCA_943591055.1 Gobionotothen gibberifrons
GGGGGGGGGGGGGGGGGGGGGGGGGGGGGGGGGGGGGGGGGGGGGAGTATTTGGGAGAGAAACTCCATCTGGAGGGAACTTTGGGACAATTTACAGCACACTGCAGTGCAATGTTGTTTACATTGCTCATGAGGACAGACCACCTTATTTGCAGATTCTTGAAATTGTAATTTAATTTGTAATTGATTGTGGATTTTGTATCCAGTTTTCACTTTATGTATCTTTATACAATGTTTACTACTTTGCTTATGAGGACAGACAGCCTTATTTACAGATTCTTGAAATTCAATTGTAATTTCATTTGTAAATAGTTACATTCATGTGGATTTATCCAGTTTGCACATTTGTATGCATGCACTTATAGGTGCATTTGTTGTTGTTGAAGGCCTGGCTGTTACAGTCTTTATTTACACTATTTTGTTGTAGGCCTACTGGCCTAGATGTTTATGCAGTTTTAAAGCACCTTGGCTTTGTTCTGAATACACTTTGTTGTAGTTATCCTACAGAGAAAAGAAAATGCACTTGACTTGGAATTAATGTACTGTATGCATTCAAAAGTGCTGAATAAATGTTTTATGGACCCATAATAGTGATTATTATTTAAGTTAAGTTTTACCATAATCATGTCTTTTTCCATAATCAGGTAGCTGAACAACATTGGTAAAAAATGTATACATTATATATATATATATATATTTCTATTAATCATTTTCGGCCTTTCGGCATTCGGCCAACTGTTTCCTATTTTCGGTATCGGTTTCGGCCAAGAATTTCCCATTCGGTGAACCCCTACAAAACAGTATCATGTCATTGCTGCATTACAATGATGAGAGGCATTGGAGACGTGTAAAGAATGGGTTGCATTCAAGGGCATAACAGCCACAACAAGATAAACCACACAAAATAAACAACGATAAATAGACACAGTCTAATCCGATAAAGGTTAATTAGGTCTGCAACAGTAAAAATATAAAATGAATACAAAAACAATTTAATTTATTAACTGCAAGCCTCAAGCAGAATCAATTAATTTGATCCTGTTTTGGGCTGTGGAGACGCTCGCATTCATTATTGTGCACGAGGGGATTTCATCAAATACCAAGCACGGTTGTGAAGTCTGCTTTAATTAATCAGTGTGTGTGTGTGTGTGACAATGTGCGTCTGCAGTCGAATGTCAGAGGCATGTATGTAATTAGTACAAGACCATGGTAAACTACAGAAATGAAGAGGGTACACAGACCTAAAATGTCTGACCTTTTTACAACCATGACGGCTTGTTCAAGAGGAAGACGTCTCATTGGATAAATGAAAACACCACAGATGAACAATGGCACAAAGATCCTCGTTAGTTCGGTGTAATTCCAACAAATTCCCTTTTATCCCGAGCAAATATGATATGATATGCTAAGATGAAGCTAAGACAGGCAAACTAGCACCTTCTCATTCTTAAATATGGAGACTAATAGATATATGTTAAGGTATTCAACATAAGTCCTTTAAGAAACGTCAAGTTTGGACATAAGAGCATATTTACCCAAAATGTAAGCAGACCATTAATGGTTTGGGGAAAGTCAAGTCAATTAACAGTTTTCATGTTGCACTATCAATATTTGTTTGACAGTACTGGGCTCTGAATGTCCCACCAGTATTGTTGTTCACTAAAGCACCCATCTATCATTGGGTTCAGTGGCAGTTGTGTTGAATACGACTGACTTTTGAAAACCGCTGACCCAGACTGAGTTGTCCATTGTTATTTTGAACGATATCTAGGGTCAGATTTTAAGTTTAAACTTTTAGAAACGGAAAAAGAAAATTGCCACTCAGAGTTCAGTTTCTTCTCAAAAAGCTACTGTGTTACCACAAAGGAGTAAATAACTGTGAGTTCTCTTGGTTAATAGTGCCAGCCCAATTTCAGAGCCCCCTCAACCATATCATGGCTCTGGGCTTCAGAGGCTGGATTTACCAGCAAGTTCAAGGCTGATTATAGAGCTTTCAAATACAATTCCACTTGAATTTCTGTTACGCACACAACATACTCTTTGGCTTAATGAATCAGTGCTTCTTACTGAAGAGAAGAACACTTTAGGTGTTGTAGTTTACTTTTCGCCTCATTGTACTCATACCCAGGGTTATACATTTAACTATTGCATGCAAGAACCAGATATTTTCTAATGCAGTTGATAATCTTAATACGGAAGATTCAAGTGGGAGGTATTCATATCCAATGAATCCTTGGCAGAGCTTCAACTAAGTGCTAATCAAGTAAATGAATTAGTCATTTTCTTTGGCAACTCTGGATGCCTGGTATAAGTATATCTACTTTGCAACTTTGTTTCCTGTGCAAAAGGACAAGTGTGAACCACAGCACCACTTAGGTTGCATAGGAATGCACAATAATAACAGGATAAAAAGTAGACTTGTGTCCAGTGCACCACAGAAAACCTTTGGTGACAATTAAAACTGACCACAAAAACCTTTGGTGACGATGAATACCACCCAGGAACCTTTGGTGATAATGAATACTACCCAGTAAACATTTGGTGAAAATGAATACTCCCCAGAAAACATTTGGTGACGATGATATTTCAAATAAAGCAACATCAGTTTCTCTGAGCAGTCAATCAGAATTAAGAACCTTTTTAAAAAAAACCTGTACAAATCCTGATCTTACCAGTGCTCAAAGACAGCTATCCTTATCTCAAAGGTTTTAGACTCCCAAAATCTGATTGAACAGACTAAGGATAAGTTTGTACATCTGCATCAATTCCATAGATCCTCTTCAGAGAAACTTGTAAGAAAGCGTAGCAGGAAAAAAAACTCACAGCTGGTTGATCTAATCCTGTCACAGTTCTAGAAAGTTACACCCTTTCAGGTAGTCTTTTCATATCCAGCAGACAGAGAAAAGCCTGTAAATGTGTTTGGGTATATGTGATTGAACAGATAGATCACTATTATCCAGTCTCAGGTTTCTGCCATGCTGCTTCCATTTTACACTCTGATAATCTCCATATTTTGTCAAGATTTTCCGTGATGCCGAGATTCTTTTTTATAAATCCTGTGAGCAATTTTGCACCTATTTTCACATTTAATTTCCCCAAAGATGCAAGATGCCAGGAAGTAAACAGAAAAAAACCGAATTGTGTCAGCTTCACGGGGGCATATGTGCAGGTAGCTCCAAATTGCAGTGAGAGGTGTAACTGTTGTCATGTTTCATCATGTGTGCTTGCTGACTCTCCGGCACTCAACATTGTGACATCAATGGATTGTACACATCACACCAAGGTTTACCAAGCTGTCTACATGTGACACATTCTATCAAAGTGTTACAGAGGAAAGAGAAAAGGCAGAAGATGTAAGGATGGTGAGTCCAGTTCTCTCTAGTCAGTACTCTCACAATCTTCTGTAAGAGCGGTAAGACCCCCTCAATTGGGTGTTGTGAGATTACACCACTGAACACAGCTGACAACGGCAAATAGCACTGAGGCAAAGGGGGCGCGACTTGGAATACTTTTTTGTAGGTCCGGGCATTGAAAAGATAAGTCAGATACAATGAAACATGACCAATTTATTTGGCTGTACAGCATGACATATTCACTTGGACTGATATAGAATGTTCGTTGGTAAGAAGAAGCCATCAGACTGACCGTCCTTCTCCCCCTAAAGGAGTACTATTGGATTTTTCTCTAACAGATTGCAAAACAGCTGTGCAGTCATGTTCATGTGATGGTTAACCTTGTACAACAAACTCCTACTCACAAAAGACACCTTGTTTTTAACAAACCTGCACTATCTTTCCGCCGTGCCAGCCTGTCTTTGTCTGTTTCTTTTCCCAATAACTCGTAGATAAGTTACAATGCATCCTTGTATATACATCATAAAAGCTGAGCTTGGCAAAAAGCCTTGAAGCAGGAACAATAGCTAGTCTGCTGCTACCACAATATAAATCTATTCATTTAAGGACAAAAGGACAAAGTACAATACATTGAATCCTGTATTTGTTTGAATGGAAAACAATTTCTTTAAAGTTCAATGTACATAAACCAGTCTTCATAGACGAAAGGAAACACTCAGAAAACACTGTTTGAACATTTCTTGTATGTTTCACAGCACAGCACCATTTGTTCAGGGTTTTGTTCACAAAGAAAATCAGTTCAGTAAATACATGTTCCCTTTTTATGACATAGACAAAGACAAATGTATCAGAATAATTGAGAGTTTCTCCACATAATATGTATTTATTTTTCAAGAGAAGAATGTGTAGAGGTGCATGTGGATTTGACAATGCCTAATGATAAATAAGTAGCTTTTCCACCTATGCCTTTTCATGTCTGTTTACTTTTTTCTATATTAGCGTTTGATTGATGCTAGCACAGCTGACACAACCAAAAGCTATAAAACCAATGGCCATTTGAAAAACCTTTTAAACTGCATTTGCTGTTCTAAATGCCCAATGTTGTACTTTCTTTTTTTTTTTAAACAAGAAATCCCTGTTCAGCTGATAAAGCGATGTCCTTTAACATTCACAGAGGCAACAGCAGCACATTTAATTTCACGAGTGCATGAAAGCAGAAGTAATGTAACAATTTGCAGTCTGCGCTGGATGCCTTTTAGAACCAGTCTCTGCACAATCATGTACAACTCTAAAGAACGGCTGCATAAACACATTTCAGTTCAACCAAAGTTTGTTGGTTCTCAAAAGTGAGTGAAACATGTGTTAAAGTAACTGCCAATGCATGTACAAACACTAGCTGCAGTCTTTGTAGTTTCCTTACCTGCAACTGAATTATAATATTCCACTATAGACGCTTCCTCTGAGTTTGTATTACTATTAATAGACTATTGCCAAAGTAGGATACTTCCATCTGTCTTTCCATTCTGCATGGTGTATCTTTTTATCAATTACAGAGGAAAATAATATAACATCAACATTCTTAGTTTAATGCATTTATTTCAGCAATGGGTCTTTGTGCTCAGACAGAAGAGAGAAAAAAAGGGTTCTCATTTCATCAATTTCAAATGGGTGAAATCATGACTGTCAATCTATAAACTGCAGCTAGCAAACTTACGCTATAAGTTACTTGAAAACACTGTCTGTGAAAGGTTCATTAGATTTTTTCATACAGGTACAGCTCAATAGGTAATTGTCCTTGTTACATTGTTACATATATAATAGGGAAACATCTACCTCTCTGGTTTTGTTCTAAGACAATCCCTGTTTAAAGCTTGAGTTTGCTAAAGTAAAAAAGCTAAGGTTCGTTCGTTAGCTTGAAAATCTTTGATTAATGCTTTGAATTTTCTCGTTTAAAAGTAAATAAGACTTTAGGTTAAGGACTTCCTCTGTAGATTGAGAAACATACTTGTTCTGGTCTAACTTTGGGTTAAGGTGATAATGTAACCTTTAAACTCTCATATGTCAGGTACCAACTCTCCCAAAATGACCAGGTTGTGAAAATTCCAGCCCTACATGAATTAGCTATCGCCACACAAAAAGGTCTATACAAATACAAATATGAATGAAAAATGACATAATGAACTAAATTTGAGCAGGCAAACACATATCCTGGTGTGATATGACTCTAAGAGGATGACATAACAAAAATGTGAAGCAGCCCGAACGCAGTGTATTTCTTATTTAAAAAGTATGTTAAGAAGGGACAATGCGGGACAATGCACATCAATTGACTCTTTAAGGATTTAAAACTGTGAATTGTAAAAAATGACACCAAAATCTTTTGTCTCAAGTATCATCCAACAATCACCCTAGTTACAGTTGCTAAGCTATAGAAATATATTTTATCCATAGAAGAGATAAAAAGAGTGCTTTAATCACCAAAGAATCCAGGGTCACAACGAGGTTAATAATGGATTTCACAGGTTGTATAATGCAATGCCCTGTGGAACATTCTATAATGTGGCCTTGTTGGTATTTCCACAGTTTCTTTGTCGCTTGAATTGAATTGTAGACGGTGTTGCTGGCTTGGTAAAGGCCACGAGTAAATGGATGTGGACCTCAAACATCCGTGGTTCTCGTCTCTTTGTGACTACTATCCTTAAAAGGTCACCTCTGCCTCCCCTATGCGCCTGGCTTTCTTTACCCATCATCTCAATACTCTCCACATATTGCACACACTCTAATGGGAAGTGCGGAATGAAAATTATACAGCATTGTTCAACTGCACCCAGATAGCATTATGAGCATCTCTGCAAATGTGTATATTTCCCCCAGTTTTTGAAAAGGCTTACCCACCACAATTGGCTATTTTCAGTGGAAAGCAAGATCAAAAGAAAATGAGTGAGGCAGGTTCTGTGGGTTTTCATGGCTTTTCAGTTGCTGTTTCTCAATGCTGTCCATTACAATTAGTTCATGAGAGAAACTGTCTCTCTTCACTGACAGCTCTCAGCATGAGGCCTTGTGGGAATTAGCTCCAGAGTGCTGAGAGAGTCAGAACAGTGTGCATTAGATTTGCAATTATTTTTGCTCAAATAAACACATTTTTCACAGAGTTTCACACTGCTGATTGAATGCTCAGATGTAATCACTATGGGGGAATTCAGGTCCATCTTAAAGGACAGAGAACACGACACCATTGGTAGATGTGAGTGCTCGTATATCCTAAAATCGTTTTTAATTTTGCCAGTTTTTAATGATTTTTAATAGTTTGTTTTGCTTCGCATATTGACTGGCTAATGTGCCATTTTATTTGTGTTTTACAGCTGTATTTGTCTGCCTGTCTTGTCTGGGTTTTATCTGTAGTAACTTCGTACATGCTGCCCTTCTTGGCCAGGTCACTCTTGGAAAATAGATTTGAATCTCAATGAGTCTTTTAGCTGGTTAAGTAAAGGATATATATATATTCCAATACAAATAAATGCTAATTTAATGGGTCAAACAAAAACATATTTTTGCTGAGAAATCTGTATAATTCAGTTAGCTTTTTGGTTGAAATTCTAGGCCTTAGTTACAGCTTCCCTAAGATTAGTGTTCCATAGATGGAGTGAATTCACACTACCAATATTTTTGGTAAAGTAATATAATTTGAGAGTAATATATCCCATCTTTCTGTATGGTGATCTGAATCACCAAAAAAACAGAGTGCAGAGATTAAATAGCTCATTGTTGCGTTGAGTTTTGATAGGCTAGTCATTTGCCAGTCATCACCACAATAAACTAACATGCGAAGCTTGCTAGCATGTTTTAAAAGACAGCTTAAATCACTAGACATAGCTAGCAAACATTATGTGGGCTTGTTAAAGAAGAGAGACAATGCTTAATGGGCAGATACAAAATGTTGCTCCCCTTAATACACTCTGGGGGTTTAAAGCTCCAATTTCTCTTGGTCTAGCATTGTAGCTAATGTTAGCACATTTTGGATTCTTCCGTGTCATTGACATCACTGAGATGGCTTTGTCCGTCCACTTTAGTTCTGCTACTGTTACACAACATTTAAGTACCATTATCTTAATAACCGCTCGTTCCCACAGATGCTGTTAAGATGCTGAAAGTCTAGCTCTTAAACGTGCATATTTGAAGCAACATTAAGTGTGTCCACATAGCTGCTTGGCTAAATCTACTGTCACAAAAGTGTTGTAAGACTTATATGCTTACCTATATATTTTCCCATTTTTTTATTTAAAAATGTTTCTCGCTCGCCTTTCTGTTTATTATTTGGCTGAGTAATTTTTGTATTAAGAACAAATCAAATAATAGTACATGATTGTAAAATGTTACTTGGTCTTATTGTAAATGTGGTGAAACATATGAACAGACTGTTTTTGTATATGTCTGATATACATTCATTTCTTCAGGGATTCAGACTCCATGAATCACTTTTTTTCCCATATCAATTTCCTCATTATCTCTGTGTAATACACAGACCATATGCAGTGGCACTCCACAATACAACTACTACTTGAATCAAGGAGAGGAGGGGTTTTTTATGCATTTTTCCTTTTGTAATTATGAGTAATGAAAAGTAGAGAAAACACATTAAAGGGTTGTAACAACTTAGTTAAGATGAATAGGCCATATACTGCGACTAACCTCTCACACACATGAATAATGATAAATAATAGCATGTAGTTAACATACCAATATTACAATTGTGCCTCCCTTTGGTTCTAGTGAGAAACACAAAGACTAGAAGGCAGATTTTTCCATTAATGTTGCTCATGTAAAACAAATTGAAATTGATTTTAGTGTATTAGGAATGAATGATACAACTGTCTGCGGGAATTTAAAGACCGTTGGATGAAGCCAAGTTTGGCCATCCAGTCAGGTGTGAGGTTCTGTTATGGAATATTGCATACAATTGTGTCTGAATGGTACAGATATGATAGGAAAAGGGTACTAATAAGGCAAAGGTTGAAAACATACTCTGTCAGTTAACACACAGACCAGAACTCATCCATGGCTTACAGCATATACATGCACTTGCCCCACAATTCTAATTTCCATTGCATGCATAACACCCTATCTGTATTGACAGCTTATAGGTATGTGCGTCATTACAAATTCCTTCTTAGCTGGCTTATTCAGAGAATCCTCATGTGATTTATCACACATTATTTGCATTGCAAAATACATGAAGGATATCAAATCAAATCAAGTTGTATTTATATAGCACATTTATAAACGATTTTTGGTCGAGCCAAAGTGCTGTACATATAATAAAAATAGCCTACAGTAGAGACACTTTACAGCAAATACAACAGCACAGATTGTTCAGAATATCAGTATGAGAAAAACAACACCCTCTGTCCTGATATTAATGTAGAAAATCCTCAAGGATGATCTGAGAAATATTTGCCTCCGTGGTCCAAAGGTCATGGTGGAATTGTATTTTAACTGTGTTAATAGGTCCTTCACATAAACACACACACAATGATGGATGCGTAAGTGTGATGTTATTGATGTTTTGATTAAACTATGAGATGAAGTAAAGTGTGAACAGTTTATCTTAGCTGATCATTATCTAAAAATGTGTCTCTTTTTTTCTCGTTTTCGCAGGTCCCTTTCTATGAACTAACATGGACAAAGTGGTCATCAGTCTCCTGCTTCTGGGAACCGCAGTAACGATGGTCCATGCATGTCCAAAATACTGTGTCTGCCAGAACCTCTCAGAGTCTCTAGGGACTCTGTGCCCCTCCAAAGGCTTGCTCTTTGTCCCGCCAGACATTGACCGGCGAACTGTGGAGCTCCGGCTGGGCGGCAATTTCATCCTCAAGGTCACCACCCTGGACTTTGCCAACATGACGGGTCTTGTTGATCTCACCTTGTCCCGTAACACCATCAGCACCATCCAGCCTTTCTCTTTCATCGACCTGGAGACCCTAAGATCCCTTCACCTTGACAGTAACAGGTTGACTGAGCTGGGACCCGACGACCTCCGAGGACTGCTCAACCTGCAGCACCTGATCCTCAACAACAACCAGCTGAATCAGATCGCTGACACAGCCTTTGACGACTCGTTATCGACAATGGAAGATCTGGATTTGTCGTATAACAACTTGCGCAATGTGCCTTGGGAAGCCATCCGCAAGATGGTTAACCTCCATCAGATAAGTCTGGATCATAACCTTATATTGTACATTTCTGAGGGGACTTTTACAGATCTGGATAAGCTGGCCCGCTTGGACCTCACCTCCAACCGTCTCCAGAAGCTCCCTCCAGACCCCATCTTTGGGCGCTCACAAAGCAATGTAGTGATGAGCACTCCTTATGCACCTCCACTCTCTCTAACCTTTGGAGGAAATCCATTGCACTGCAACTGTGAAGTGCTTTGGCTTCGAAGGCTAGAGCGGGACGATGATATGGAAACTTGTGCATCTCCTAATAGTCTAAAGGGGCGCTACTTTTGGTCTGTTCGTGAGGAGGAGTTTGTTTGCGAGCCCCCCTCTGATCACGCAACACACACATAAATTACTAGTGCTTGAAGGCCAAACGGCTAGCCTGCGCTGCAAAGCAGTCGGGGATCCGATGCCAACTGTGCATTGGGTTGCTCCTGATGATCGTTTGATCAGCAACTCCTCCCGAGCAACAGTATACGAAAATGGCACCCTGGACATTTTAATCACCACATCCAATGATTACGGGATTTTTACCTGCATAGCTGCCAACGCTGCTGGGGAATCTACGGCCTCCATTGAACTGTCAATCATTCAACTCCCCCATCTGAGTAATGGTACAAACCGTACCACACAGTCCAAGTCAGGGCTTTCAGATATAACCAGTTCTACCAAGATCAGTAAAGGGGAGCCTAAACCTCTACCAGAGAAGGTGGTTTCTGCATCAGAAGTGACTGCCATCTCTGCACTGGTCAAGTGGGCTGTTAGCAAATCAACTCCAAAGGTCAAAATGTATCAGCTTCAGTACAATTGTTCTGAGGATGAAGTCCTTATTTACAGGTAAGAATGCTTTGTGAAACTCCATTACTTGAGCCGAGACATTTCTGGTCAGAGTGGTTAATTAAGCCTGAGGTATAACCTTTAACTTCAATCATTTTTCTTTTAAGCCTCTTCAGTCAATTGCTAATTGTTGCTGAGTAGCCTACTTAAGTCAATGTTTGTTACTGCAAGATATATATAAAAAAAAATTCCTCTTGAATGAAGAAATTGCACACTTTTAAGATCATTGAAGTCCAAAGTGTAATCCTTTGCCGTGAACAATTCATTAGAAATCCAAGAAGAAAAAAGATGAAGGACCCTCAATTTGATGCATCTTTCTTAAGGTGCTCAAGTCCATAAAGTGAAAGTGTGGAGATCTTCGTGCTCGGTGAAATCACTTTCCTTATGTCAAAGGAGAAAGTTAAAGTAGTGACTTTCCATCATGATAATCAAATTGGAAATATAGAAAAGAGCCTCGTTGTAAAAAAAAAAAATATGCCCCACTTTGCTGTAGGAACTAGTGTTATTTTCGTCAGCTATTCTTTTATTTAGTTTTAGTCTTAGTCCTGTGTTAAATTTCCTTTTTAGTTTTAGTCATATTTAGTCACCTTCATCCTGTTTTTATTTAGTCAAGTTTTAGTCGACTAAAAGTCTGAGCATTTTAGTCTTATGTTAGTCAAGGAAAACTAATTGTTTTAGTCTACTTTTTGTGAATGAAAACTGTTGAGTCTTTTTTAGTCATCAGATTATATCGAACATTTCAGTCAAACTAGTCTGGCCAAAACCAATAATTTGTCATTTTAGCCAAATTTATTTCACAATAAGATTATATCTTGTCCTTATTTGATGAAAAACACAGGTTGAATGATTAAGAATGCAGCTTTGCAGAGAGTATCTGGTCAGGTGTGTGGTGTTTTTACCAGCTGTGTTATGGCTTAGTTTGTTATTAGTTTGTGTGTGTGTATATATACATATATATATATATATGTATATATACACACACACAAACTATCCCTCCGCACTCTTTCAAGTAGGAGGAGAAATGCCAGCGTTCTCCTCCGGTTTACAGGCACTGTGTAAATTATATATATAGAATAATTATGATGATGAATGCATTTTTTTACCACTAAAATACAGCAACACATCTTTGACTCATGTCGTTTATAACTGGAATATTATTATTATTATTAACTTTGTCTGTACAAAGTACCCTGTCCAGGAAATATGTCCAAATCAACAAAAACTGCGAGCCGGCAGGCAAGACGCTCCGCTTCTGAAATGCTTCTGAAATGCTTCTGAAACGCGCCCGGTGGTTTTATGACGCTAGAGGAGGTCGGACCAAAACCGCGGCCCAGCCGCAACGCGGCGCAGACAGACCCGGTGGAAACTAGGGGTCCTTCTCAGGTCTATTAAATGGAATCCTTGCGTCCCTCACTTGCGTAGATTCCCTGTGACTAGTCCCTCCCACCAGGGAAGAGACGCAAGGAAACCACGAGAAGCAGGGAAATTTGTTTTAAGAGCAATGGGACGTCCTTTCTTCCGGAGCGTCACGTGAAGCGACGTCCGTTTTGCCGCACAGCTTTTCGTCTGACAGCAGCCAGCTCTGTCCCCGTTATCTTCACAAACACCCCCGCCTCTGTTAGTACACATTTACTGTCACAAACATTTGCATCATCTGTTGTAGACCCAAATACATTAAATAAAATAAGAACTCATTCTCAAAAAAGATAAACGCCATTCTTAAAATGTATAAACGAAAAAAGCGATCATGAAAATGTTTCCAATAAATGAATAAAATGATTTTTTTACCACTTTGTTGTTCAGATATATCACATATTTGTAACTAAATGATACATTAATTGAAACAAAACACAGTATGACTGAGGAGTGACTCTCGTGAGTTTCATGTATTTTCTTCACTCCGCTGGGAAACGGCTCTCATGTCAAGAAGCATCAGATCAGTGCATGCACTGCATCGTCCAATCAGTGAGCGATACACAGTAAGGGGGCGGGGCGAGTATCTGTGGATTTCATCGGAGGATGGTCTGGTGATTCCTCCATTATCGCTCCTCCATTATCGCTCCTCGCTCCTCGCTCCTCGCTCCTCGCTCCTCGATCCTCGGTCCTCCAGCAGAAATAAGCGCCATGGGACGGTACTCAAGATGGCGCATCAACTTCCGGTGATACCGAGGACCGAGGAGCGAGGAAATGAAAATAATTGACCTGAGAAGGACCCCAGGGGTCAGACTTTTTCGTTGTCAGTCATTTTGACGGACAGGATCGTAACATTTCCGGTAACTGCCCGGTGCAATTCAAATGTACCGCAGCGGGCAGCACAGACACACAGCTGCTGCCCAGCCGCAGCACCGGAAATGGAACTGCTGGGAGAAAAACTGACTATCAGAGATGTAACGTTATCTTTGATAATATTTCGTCTCCTCATTTTTCGTAAACGAAATTAAAGAGAGATTTTGGCATAGTTTTTATTTAGTAAACTAGATTTTCGTCTCGTCACTTTTCGTCAACGATATTGCATGTTGATTTCGTTACACTTATTGTTTACTGCCGTCGGTGCCGTCTCGTCATCGTCTCGTCATCGTCTCGTTTTAGTCATGGAAAAAAAGGTCCTTGACGAACATATTTCGTCATAGTTTTAGTCAACGAAATTAACACTAGTAGGAACAAACAAATAGATACATGTTTGATGAATCCTTGTTGTGAACCTAAAGGATTAAATGTGTCTGACAGCTCTAAGATATTTTCCTGACTTTGCCAAAGACCACCCTTAGAATAATACAAATTGTATTCACGGCATCAGAATGGAGGGAAAATTGTTGGCCTGTTGTGTTCAACATGTATTGCAATTTCCTGTCAGCTTCATTCTTCCTTACGAACCGACAATGGATGGTAAATCCTTTAGCACCACTTCATGAATTCACTTACTCTGTGCCGTAGTCCTATGTCATTTTCCTGCACTGCACATCCCAGCTAGAGCCATTTAATGAAAGTTAATTGAGAAAATAAGAGAAGTCTGGTTATTAGCTGGGAATATGAGAAAATAACTGTACACAATATTGAAGAAAGATATTACTTTGTTCAAAAACTGTCAATGCAACTCACTATCCATGCCAATTCAATAAGGTGTTTATCTGATTTCCTTGCTTGCCTTGCCAGATTGTCATGCCAGAAAAAAAGAGAACAATATGAATTTTCAGTATATTTGTTCCCCCGGTGATGGAATTGTCAGATGACTTATCTTGTTATATCTCACACAGGCTCCGTCCTCTAGTGGACTCTATGGGTACTACTCTCTATCATGCTGTGCGTGCCTTCACCTACTGAGTTTACGTAAACGTAGCCGGCCAATCAGGGCGAGACTACCTGAATGTGCCCTCCCGTCCACTATCCTTTTTCTCTTCAGACGAGCTGACAAACCGAAAGAAGAGTTAAAACGTTAAGAAGAAGACAACGAAAATGGACTCACCATTGCAAGAAGCTCGGCCATGCCCCACCTGCCCGGGTTTGATCGCGGGCGCGGATCCACACCGGTTCTGTTTTGAGAGTCTGGGGGCCGACCACGCCGTGGAGGGTGGTGGACATTCCCTGCAGTGCCTGTCGGGCGCTCCCGCGGCTCCGATGGCTGCATCGCCTGGACCATTTCCAGCAGGCACAATATGTCGCTCCTGAGGACGATCCAGACCGAGGCAATGTGGAGGTGGTGGAGATGGACGAGGAGGACGAAGAGGTGCCCTTCGTCTTTGCACTTCCGGCCAGCCGTGCTGCTCCGGTTGTCGAGGAGGAAGAAGATGAGGAGGACTTCTCGCTGTCAGGCGTTTCTGGCAGTGGGGGGCCACCACGCCGATCTGTTCGCCAGGATTTCCCGCTGGTGATGGCCATGGCAGCGGAGCGTGCGGGCCTGGCGGTTCCTCCTCCGCTACCACCCAGGCCGGTGAGCCGACTCCATCAGGGGTTTTATGGCCCGGTCCAGCCGACCCAGCCGGCTTTTGTCTCGCCCCTGCTGCCGGACGTATGGCAGTGTGTGGAGGCGACGTGGCGGCAACCTCTCCGAGCGAGAGCTTCGGTTGCCGGCATGGCGGGGTTGCTAAGGCTAGAGGGCCACCCGGACTCAGTGTGTCCCGGTGTGCCCCCCTTAGATGAGAGCCTGGCGGCCCATCTGCTTCCCCAGGCAGCTGGTTGGGCAGAGGGGAGAAGGCCCCTGCTCCCGCTGCCTCGTGACCGTGAGGCGTTGGAATACCTGGATAGGATATTCCGCCTCGGGGCACAGTTGGCTGCGGCGGCCAACAACTTGGGCGTGTTGGGGGTATCACTAATTACCCCTCAACCAGGAACCTCCGCCCCCTCGTCTGGCGATCCGGACGATTATGAGGACCGCTGCATCGGACAGATGAATAATCTGGTGAACGGTGTGGCGGCTGCAGCTGGCCGTGTGATGTCCCTAGCCACAGTGGGGTCACGACATGTGTGGTTGGGACTCACGGCAATGTCCAGGTCGGACCGTGACGATCTCCTGGGAGCCCCCATATCCACGGCAGGGCTCTTCGGGTCCGTTACCGCGGTAACACAGCAATTTCTCCGCTTGGAGGAGGAAAGAGAGCAGCTCAGCCGGATGCTGCCGCTGGCTCTCCCTCAGCGGGGCGAGCGCGGACCGACAGTGAGAAGGAGAGACAGGTGCAGGGCCTCGGCTCCCGTAGCGTCTGTTGCCGCTCCTGCTCACCCGCCCAGCTCTGTGCGGCGGTTCCAGAGGGATCCACGAAACCAAGCTGGGCGATCCCGGAGAAATGGTAAAGTGTAAAAGCTCCGGTCAATGCCTCTTTCTCTTTGAGAGAAAACAGCAAAATGGCGGAGCGCGCGCTCTCGCGAGAGCGGGCGCTCTCGCGAGAGCGGGCTGTGGGGCGTTCAGGGACCGCAGTGGAAAATCGGCCGTTTTTTTCTCTGGGTGATAAAGGCATTATTGAAAAACGGCCCTTTCTGTGTCAGCCCTGGCCATGGGTCAAACTTCCTTTTATGGAGGGTTTGACGGCGGAGTAGTATCACAGCTTCATAGCTGTAGCTCCACAGCTGATGGCACATTCCCTAACACAATGTTATGGGGAATGGAAATACAGTTGTGTGCTAACAGAGTGGATGGACAGGACACTGAGGCTGGGTTATTCACTCCAGTTCCACAGCATCCCTCCTCCATTCAGAGCTGACAGAGGCACGGCACAGCAACCTCCTGGAGCTGCAAGCAGTGATGTTGGTCCTACAGCACTTCAAACCCTTAATACAGGGCAAACATGTGCTAGTGAGGAGCGACAACCGCACCACAGTGGCGTACATCAACAGGCAGGGCGGAGTCCGTTCAATAGCCTTGTTGACCGCAGCAGAGAACCTGTGGCTGTGGGTGTCACAGATTGTGTTGTCTCTAAGGGCCCTGCACATCCCGGAGGGGGGAGAACGGGGGGGCCGACCTCATGTCAAGAGGCGGACCCCTGCCAGACGAGTGGAGGCTTCACCCGGAGGTGGTGAAGCAGGTCTGGACTCGGTTCGGGAGAGCAGAGGTGGACCTGTTCGCCAATCGGCGCAACAGCCACTGTGCCCTGTGGTTCTCCCTGGCTCGGTGGGACAACCCTTGGGGGTCGACGCATTTGCACACGAGCCATGGCCAAGAAAGCAGCTTTACGCCTTTCCACCGCTGCGCCTGATCCCCCCACTCCTGGAGAGGGTGAGGCGGGAACAGCTGTCAATCGTCCTGGTGGCCCCAGATCGCCACCTGGCGCCGTGGTATGCGGGGGTAACACAGATGATGGTGGGCCAGCCCTGGGCGATTCCTCAGGTCTGGGGAGCGCTGTCTCAGGAAGCAGGTGCAATAGGGGCGTTGGCTTGGCTCCTGAGAGGGACAGGCTGAAACGGGTGGGGCTGTCTGACAACGTTATTCAGACTATCCAAGCAGCAAGAGCAGAATCCACCACAGCCTGTTACAGGCCAAAGTGGGCGGGATTCCGGCGATGGTGTGAAGGAAGGAGTCTAGAGCCTCTGTCATGCACGCTGTGCTCTATTCTTACCTACTTACAGATACTGGTGGACAGGGGGCTGGCTCATTCCACAATTAAGGTGTATGCAGCAGCCATTTCGTCCTGCCATGAGGGATTTGGAGGCAGGTCAGCCTTCAGTCAGCCGCTTATGTCGCGGTTTTTGCAGGGGGTCAGGAGGCAGCGCCCAGTGGTGCACGCCTCCGCCCCACAGTGGGACCTGCCGCTGGTGCTCGAGGCTCTGGTCACAGAACCATTTGAGCCCCTGGAGCTCTCCTCCCTGAAAGCACTGTCATGGAAGACAGCATTGCTACTTGCCTTGACTTCGACCAAAAGAGTGTCCGAGCTGACCGCTCTGTCGGTACACCCAAGCTGCCTTTTGATCCGGGGTGACCGTAGCGGGGCGACACTCAGACCGAACCCCTCCTTTACTCCTAAGAGTATGAGAAATTCATTCAGATCAAGGGCTATTCAGTTAGGTGGCTTTAATCCTCCACCCCATAGTGGGGCCAGGGAGGCTAAGTTGCACCTCCTCTGCCCAGTGCGGGCGCTAGCATGCTATGTAGAGCGCACGGCTACCATTAGGCACACTGAACAACTGTTTGTGTGCTTTGGGGATGGTGTGGCTGGAAAAGCTCTCTCCAAGAAGTGTCTAGCAGGATGGCTCTGCGAGTGCATTACACATGCCTATGGACGGGCGGGGAGAGCCCTCCCCACTGGGGTCCGTGCACATTCTACACGGGCTGTGTCAACAGCCTTATTCAGCGGCGTGAGTGTAGAAGATATATGCACGGCGGCGTCTTGGTCTACGCCAGGCTCCTTCATAAAATGTTATCTCCTGGACATGTCTGGCTCCTTCTCGTCGTCTGTGCTTGCCGAGGCAACGCATGACTGGTGAGAGGGGGAGTGGCTGTGGGTCAGCAGGTGCCTGGACATAAAGCACTTATGTTTTCCCATGCTCCTGAGGGACCTGGGGAACATGGTGCGTGGTAGGCTCCAGACGAAGATTCCGCACAGATCTTTTCCATGCACACTCTACACGAGGTAAGCGTGTGTGAGTGTGCCTTATCCAAATTGCAGCCCCGACTTCTCTCCGGTTACAACCGGATGGGAGGAAGTGGGGAGGCAATGGATGTTAGCCAAAAGCCGGTCAGGGACGGTGTGGTGGGCCGATGTTGTTGGATGACAGGGCGTGTATACATCGGGGCTCCCCCCTGAGATATAACAGGGGGTTACGTATTGTAACCCTAGTTATATAAGCACAGGCGGAGCCCTCTACCTGGGGGCCCTGTCTTTCCTAGTCCGCTCGCTGAAGAGTGTGTAGGATAGTGGACGGGAGGGTGTGGCCACCTTATATACTGTGGGCCTGTGCGCACATTCAGGTAGGCTTGCCCCGATTGGCCGGCTACATTTACATAAACTCAGTAGGTGAAGGCACGCACAGCATGACAGAGAGTAGTACCCATAGAGTCCAGTAGAGGGCTCCGCCTGTATTTATATAACTAACTAACTGCATGTCAGAAAACAAATTAGGAGCTGGAAGGAAAAGATTACGTGCACAGAGAGGCCACCACTGTCTTTGAAATAACATCAGTATGACTTCATTGCTTGCACACGCACACCTACTGCTCTCCTCTTGTTGGCTGACACAGTTACCCAGGGTACTGCCCGCACTCAAGCAATGGCATGATTACAAATCAATCACAGCCACGTGGGGGAGGAGAAATATTGCATGAGTTCTCTCAAACGTGAGCCAACGCAGCTTCTTCCTAGTTATGTAAAAATACAATTATGGATGAATAATGGACTGCACCCCCTCTGGTGTCTGGGCTCTCTGCGATTCAGAGGGATCAAAGATGAGGATACATGTACTGGAAGGGAACGGCAAGCTAATAATCTATAGACGACTGAGGAATCTATTTGCAGATACACATATGGTGAAGAGTCTATAAGGGCCATTGTCTACTCACAGTGTGTTACAGCCATTGATTGCTACTCCATGTTTTGTGGTCTCAGTAATAGGCTATATAGCAATGGTTTCCAACATCTTCCTTCAGATATACCCAAGCTCAATATCTGCTCCACTGATACCACCCACCAAGTGAAGTTTATATTATACAAGACATTTTGATCTTAGCATTATTCAGTGATGGAAGGAGTAGAAGTGAAAGGAATATAACCCCATTGTAAGTTATTGAGGTAAAAGTGTGGCATTAAAAATGTTACAAGTGAAAGTGAAAGTGTGAAAGTACAAATTAATTAGCATCAAAATATACCAAAACTAAAAGCACTGTGATGTAGAATGGCCATTTTTTAAATAATGTATACATTATATAGCTGGATTCTGATAATGATCCCTTATTTCAAAACAGCTTTAATTGTGCTGCTGGTAAATGTGGAATGACCTTTTATTACTTGATATACTCCAAGGTATTTTAATTCATAATAGTATATCATAATTCATTAACCGATTTTATTTTCGTACTAATAATTTGAACCTGAAAATTAACTAATCTTTTCAAAAAAAGATGGTGAATAAAGAGTACAATATCTCTACCCGATTGTAGTAAGAGGTAGCACAAAATGGAAATACCAGGTAAGGTAAAAGTACCTAAAAATGTTCCTTAAATACAATACTTCAGTAAATGTTCTTATTTACTCTTCCCCTTTGGCATTGTTTTAGCTTAGGCCCTTTCTGTCAAGTTTGCAATACCAGTATTACCACTTTACGTTACATGTTATGCTAAACCTTTCCAACATGTATTCTTGAATTTTGGTTACGTATTTCCATTTCTGGTAACACTTTCTATAAAGCTCAAGGCTATTCTATATAACTGTAGAATTATAGTAATAAACACTCATATTATAACGCATTGTTTAAAGACTTTTAACTCAAAATACATTGTAATTGCTGTTCACTCACTGTGTACAATAGATATCAGTTGTAATTGCTGATTTTATACAATGCATTACATTGCATGCATTATAACACGTTAAAGGTTAAGGTTTGGATATGTGCCTTATTGCTGTATTTCAGCTGTTACCATGACAATGTAGGACTTTTGATCAGCCCAAATGCTTCCTGAGTATATTCCCCAAGATAACTGTTCTTATATTCTTGCTTTTAATATGTGAAACAAAGCTTTAATACAAAGTGGTTGACTTTGAAACACGGTTCATATTCATTCGTACAGAGCAATGATCTCAGAGAACAGATGTTTAGAGTCCTATTCCAGCTTCCTTAATATTTCTGGTTCATTGCAGTTTGAGTATGTGCATTGGCATGACTTGTACAATATGGGTACTGCTAATTAAAAGGAAAATGCTAGCTTTAAATAGTTTTCACGACAAAAGTCGGGCCCATCCAACAACCAAACCTCCACACATTTCCTGTAGTGGCATTGAACATTGGCACTCAACAAAAATGGAAATCAGATTTCTCCAATATGTACGGAATTCCAAGAGTAATGGACTGTGTATACAGTGTCTGCAAAGGGCTTACATACATTTGATATCCAAACGCTGTTTCAATCTGATTTGATGAGTTGTATTGGAAAGGTTTATAACACTTCACGAACTGCATTAATCAAATAGCTTTTTTAATGAGTTTGGTTGCTTAAATTATCTAGAAAAACGTTAATATAACTGTTTTTGGGATTTGTTACATGTGTATGTCACTGCAGTCTGTGTAGTAGGATTAATTTGTTGGAAAAAGGCTGTCTACACAATTCAGTGTTTCATGCAGCATAGCATTGATTGGCAATACAATTTAGAGAATTAATCTTCAGCAGATTGACGTTCATTTCAGTCAAAAGCAGCGAGGCTTAGTATTCAGTAATATTTAAACATCTGACATTGTAACAGATTGAGTTGAAACAAATGAATGCTTGTTAAATGGAACATACAATAATTTACATTCAGCCAAAACAATGTTCAAAAAGTCGCCATTGAATACTTATCTCATTGCTTTTGCCTCATGCATGTCAAATGGGATACACTGGGACCAATGAAGTCATCTTTCTGAATTACTCTGTGCATATAAATAGCTACTTAGCATGCTTCATTTTGGCATTTCCTTTGATCTGCTCTTGTATAACGAACCATGCCAGTGTTTCATTCAAATGTAAAGTCTTCTACCCTTGCACTTCCACAGCAAGAGGTCTGTATTTTTCATGCTGTATCTTTTTGTGTCTTGTCAGGATGATTCCCACGACTAACAGAGCCTTCATAGTCACAAATCTTGTCCCAGGAATGCAGTATGACTTGTGTGTCTTGGCCATCTGGGATGACACCGCCACCACCCTAACTGCCACCAACATTGTCGGCTGTGTCCAGTTCATAACCACGGAGGACTACCCGCAGTGCCAGTCTCTCCACAGTGGCTTCCTGGGTGGCACCATGATCCTAGTCATCGGCGGCATCATCGTGGCCACGCTGCTGGTGTTCATCATCATCCTCATGGTGCGGTACAAGGTGACAAGTGGCATCCAGACCGATAAACTACCTGCTGTGAGCAACACGTACTCACAGACCAACGGGGGGTTGAACCGGTTCAGCGGTGCCCAGCCGCAGGTCAAATCCACAGTGGTGGTCATGCGTGAGGAAATGGTAGAGTTCAAGTGTGGATCCCTCCAGAGCAGTCTATCTTCATCATCATCATCTTCTAACTCATTGGACAGCAAAATAGGAAGGGGGGCTGGCGACCACTACAGCATGCAGAGCAGTGAATGCAGCACCTTGCCCAGCAGCAAGTTCAGGAGGCATGGCACCAAAGCACGGCCAAACCTGGACCACCTTTTAGGGGCCTTCACCTCACTGGAGCTGCGAGGGATGGCAAGGGACCACCACCGGGCTTCTGGCCCCACTACCTCTTCCAATGCTATGATCACGGTAGCAATGGTACCCCCGTCTGACAAACAACCCCTGCTCGGTAGGGCCGAGTCAACCACCATGCTGGGACGTCTGTTAGGGATGCCCGAAGAGGGTAAGCCCAGGAGGAGCCACTCGTTTGACATGGGTCACGTGGGGGCCGCACAGTGTCGCGGCAGCCACCCTCGTAGAATCAGTAACATCTGGACTAAGCGCAGTCTGTCTGTTAACGGCATGCTGCTGCAGTACGATGACAGTGAGGACGAGAAACCTGCTTTCGAAAGCGCGGAGTGGGTGATGGAAAGCACAGTTTGAGTGGGTCTTACTATGAGGTCCATGGCCAATACATCTATATCAGGAGCTAAAGGGACATGAGTGTTTTGGCAAGGTGTTGCAAATGGGAATCTGCATTTGGGTATTGCATGAAGTTCATCCAAGTGAATACTGTCTAAATGATGTGAGAAAAGACACTCAAATCCATAGATTACTGGCCATGATCTCAAATCTCTGCAATTGTCTAACTGTATTTCAATACTGTTCCCATGTCAAAACAACACCGATTCCTGGATTGTGCAGTGGGAATAATTTCCCAACCACAAAGCATATTAAAGTGTCTCATAGAGAAAGAGGGGGAAAAAGGATGATAAATTCTGAGTGGATTTACTAAGTCTTTATCGAAAAAATGAATGCCAAGAGGATTTGCCTCGGCTGTGGTGAACTGAATGTGCGTCACAATGTCTTGGACCCTCAGCATGAAATGGGACTACTGCAACAGAAAATGGGAGTGCTGCGACAGTAGCGAGAAAGACTGGAAGAGCGAATAGAACATTAAAACAAAGTCATTTTTATTTTCATCTTGGTTTTTCTACCATTTTTACTATTTATTATTTGAGGTAATTCCTCAGCAGGCACAGCTCTTTTAATGAGAGTATACACATACACAGCTATCCCTTCACACCACTCAAAATTACACATTTCAATCAGTTGCAGTTAGGCCTTAGATATTAGAAACACTGAGGCAAAATTAGCCAGTATAACCCAGCCTGGATTTCTACCTCAGGTTATGGATCATATGTGGTTATTTAAATATGAAAGCAAATGGAAAAACAACAAACAATCAAAATGCACAAGAGGATCACAAGCAGCTCAAAACACAAACTTCTTCACTTGTTTGCAAACGCTTCAAAGAATAGTTTTTTACCCGATGAAATTTAGTTTGTTTCCAGCTCAGGTTTATTTCCGAAATGTCTTTTTGAAAGCTTTGAATGGCTAATATTGACGACAGTTTCACCTTTAGGCTCAAAGGACATTGATGTAAGCCCAGTGTTATCCTCATGATACTGTCTCAGATGCTTACAGCACATATTAGTGTCACCAGATGGGAATAGTCTTTGAAATCCATCAAGGCCACACAGTAATTAGCTTATCCTCACAGCAGGATGTATTCGGCTCTAATTCTCTTTAGTTAACAATAACAAGGGAGTACGCCACTTATTCATTTAGCCAGGTTAAATGGCGGAATGAGTCCAAATTGACTTTTATTAATTTGATAAAGGTCATTATGCTGCTCAAGGGAGGATGTTAAGTGGAGGAAATGGGAGAAAGATAACTTTTTAAAAAGGGCCAAACAGCTGGAAACTGGCTTGAAATATATCTCACAAGATTGCGTGATAGAGAACCACAGTTGGTTTTTGTATTATGTGAATTCATTCATCAAAATAACCATTAATCTTTTACCGTCTTTCATTCGGAGCTGTACATTGCAGTACGATTCTTTGAATTAGTGGCTATTGGGATTACTGCCAAGACATCCCTACACATTTTGATGCCTTTCTCGATATATTGTGGGTTTTTGCTGCATTTAAAAAATGTCGGGTGGTCATCAGTTTTTTATTATTTTCATCCTAGGTGTACTGTTCTGTATATTGGCATTTTTTTTGTACAAAAACTGGGTGAGAATGTAAAGTGGGGGAAATTGTGCAGTAGTACTTTTATTTTCATGTGAAGCAAACAGTGAGAAGGTGCTTTACTGTGGTGTACAAACTTGGTCATTGTTAGTTGGCTCACTGAAATAGGATTTTACATGATGTCACATGTAAACTACTGGCTGATTTAAAGGGTCAGCTAAAATGTAAAAGATAAATTCAAATGGCTTGGTTTATTTGCCAAGGATTTATTATCCCACTATGAAATGTCTACCTCCACCATAACACAGTTGGTGTGCAAAATAACATTATATACCAACAGACAGTTTTCAGAGTTGTAACCATAACACGTATACTACAGAAGCTATCTATTTAATACATATGGGGGTATAAACTCTGTATGAGCTTATAGCACTATGTGTTGTATTTTCTTCAGTGCCATTACAAAAGTTTGGCATTATTTCTCCCATTTATCTTAAAGAGACCGATACAACAATGAATCAATCATTTCGAAATATGTGTTGTCCTCTGACACAGAGCTTGTCTGCTATGACACAAACAGGGGAAATGTTATTTTTGACCAAAATCACAGGAACTTTTGTTTATTTTGACTAAATCCTGAAAAGAGAATAATTAAAAAAAAATCTCAACATTTGAGTAAATGAAACGAAAATTTCTGCATGAATGGGAACCTATAAAGATGAATACGAAAATGCCTTTTTCTTTTATTTTGGGAAACTGACCCTTTAACCTGCTCTCTTTACCTGTGACATCATGTAACATCCTCTGCCACTATGTTAACTGACAATACAATCTAAGTGTTTACTTGACTTGACATAGTCATGACTCTCACCTGAGGTTCTAGGACAAAAACAAGAAAAAAACATGTTTCTGTGTGAAAACATTTTGCTACAAAAGAATATAAAATATTGATCTATTCCTATGAACCAAACTGGCTCTTCTGTGTTTTCTCTTCTCAAAACAGCTTACACTAAACATATTACATTCCTTTGATTACTAACCTAACCCTAACCCTAATCCTTCTATGCTTGAAATGTTACCTTACTGTTCTGTTCAAACCCACAATACAAACTAAATCAGTGTGTTTCCTATCCTGCTGTCTTTGTTTACCAGGGATGGGAAGGGTTTGCCTCCTAAGGTCCAGCTGCTGTAATCAGGCCAGTTGCTGCTGACTCACCTTATCGCTGCCCTTATTACAAATCACCGGTACATGCAGCTCCTGGCCAGAGCCCATAATAAGGCCCTAATTCATATAATGTGTCAGGAAAGGTGCTTACGGCAGCGCAGAGTAAATATAACCTCCACAAGGGCCAAGTGTTGCATGATAAGGCTGTGATATGCACCTGCCAAAGATTGACATGGCGAAGACATAAACACAAACTGTGGCTACATCCACATTAATACCTTTTTCGATGGAAAAATAAACGTCTGCTTTTTATACCTACAGCATCCACACTATTCAGGTGTTTTAGAACCTTTTTAACTAAAGGTTTGCCATTTAGTCTGGCTAGGAAGAAACGGTTACCTTTGAAGACGATGACGCAGACACCCATGATAGCTTTTTGATTGGGTCCTTTTAGTCATGATGTGTCCTTCCCTGATTCGTCACACCCCTATCACGTTAAAACTTTACCGAAATAAAACTTAGAGCATCAACTTCAGGTTCCCCGCAACTACTACTGGTTAATTCAACATATAATTCCTTTATTTGGTAGATGGCTTTGGACACTGAAAACCCAATGCAATGCTAAATGTTGATATGCCAGTCCTTGCTATGTTATTGGATGGTCAGAAGGACCTGAATGCTGACTGAAGGCTGGGGTGACAGTCCATGGAGCCCCTCTTGAGGATTCTGCCATCAAAGAACACGGCTGGTTACATGAGGTATGTTTGCTGATCTCAGTCTACTGGTTGCCAAAAAACATATCTTACAAAATGGTTTCAGAATGGTGCCTACAATCTGCAGATTGGTGCTAACTAGAGCCAAGAAAATGGAATCCCTTTGCCAGGACGTCATCCCACGGCCAACCGCTGGAGCACTGGATGAGGTTGGCAAAAGCATTGCACGGCCTCCTATTCTTCAGGTATGTGGATGCCATGTCTGCATAAAGACTCCCAAAAGGACCCAAGTGCCAGGATTACCTTGGCAGAAAGCTCTTTATATGCAATAATTGATGGGAAGGGCCTTCATCAACACCTTTGTGGGTATCCTGGCTCCTTCCAAGTTGTTTCTACATGAATATCAATCAATTATTAGAAATTCTTTAATTATTAGTTTCCCACTCTGAAGTATATTTCTTTTTATGATGTTAGAGGCTATCCCTCCATTAAAAGACCCTCAGTCATCGCCCAACCCTATAGAAAGTGGGCATTTGTTAACCTGTTAAGCCCAATGCAAGAAACAGCGTCTGAGGGCATCTTAACATTTAACAAACTATGAATGTGTCGTATCCACTTAACGGGAAGAAACTCAGCTAACTGACGATATGAAATTTCTTTTGCCAAACAAAAAACAACTCTAACGCCGAGCTTATGAATTAGCCCTGAGTCAAAAAATGCAAACAAGGTTCAAGGTTCTTTATTTGTCAAACGAACATAGCTACAGTGTAGTTATGCCGATGAAAATCTTGTGTCACCGGCTTCTCCAACAGTGCAACATAAAACACAGATAAACAGAAACATATAGTGCAAGTAAATAGTAAATACAAGAAGAAAAATAGTTTAAAAAAGTGAAATAGTGAAATAGTGCAATAAGAGTCTATACATGTATATGCAAGTAATTGAAATATGATATATTAGGTAAATAGATAAATCATTTTTAAGTAGCAGCCAGATGAATATTGTGGATGTTGTTTTAACAGTTCAGGTGTTGAGCAGTCTTATTGCCTGTGGGATGAAACTGTCTCTGAATCTGGTGGTTTTAGTCTGGATGCTGCGGTAACGCCTGCCAGACGGCAGCAGACAGAACAGTTTGTGGCTGGGGTGATGGGGGTCTTTTATAAACCGGAGGGCTTTCTTCCTGAGCCGCTGGGAGTAAAGGTCCTCCATGGATGGCAGCTCCGTCCTGGTGATGTTCTGTGCAGTTTTCACCACCCTCACGATTGAGGGCGGTGCAGCTGCCGTACCAGGCCGTGATGCAGCCAGTCAGGATACTCTCTATGGTGCATCTGTAGAAGGTCAGGATACTCTCTATGGTGCACCTGTAGAAGGTCAGGATGCTCTCTATGGTGCACCTGTAGAAGTTGCAGAGTATCCTGGAGTCCATGTTGAACCTCCTCAGCCTGCGGAGGAAGAAGAGCAGCTGTCAAGCTTTTTTGGTGATGGTGGTGGTGTGAAGAGTCCATGTCAGGTCCTCAGTGATGTGGACCCAGAGGAACCTGAAGCTGCTGACTCTCTCCACCGTAGTCCCATTGATGGTGATGGGGGCGTGTCCCTCTCCCTGCTGCTTCCTGTAATCCACAATCAGCTCCTTTGTTTTGCTGACGTTGAGATGGAGGTTGTTATCCTGGCACCAAGATGTCAGGTTTTCGACCTCCTCTCTGTACGCCGTCTCGTCGCCGTCGGTGATCTGGCCGATGACAGTCGTGTCGTCAGCAAACTTCACGATGGCGTTGGAGCCACGCAGTCGTGAGTGAACAGGGAGTAGAGGAGAGGGCTGAGCATGCAGCCTTGAGGGGCTCCGGTGTTGAGGATCAGGGTGGAGGATGTGATGTTTCCCACCCGCACTGCCTGAGGTCTGCCCGTCAGGAAGTTCAGGATTCAGTCACAGAGGGCGCTGTTGAGCCCGAGGTCTCTGAGCTTGATGACCAGCTTGGAGGGCACAATGGTATTGAAGGCTGAACTGTAGTCAATGAACAGCATTCTCACACATGTGTTCCTCGGGTCCAGGTGTGAGGGGGCAGTGTGGATGGTGAGGGCTATGGCGTCATCTGTGGACCTGTTTGCCTGTAGGCAAACTGCAGGGAGGAAGGAGGTGACTAACCGCTCAAAGCACTTCATTATGATGGATATGAGCGCTGTAAAAAAAGATACAGGGGATTTTACAGTAAATTACTGGCAGCAAAGTTGCCAACAAGTTACTGTATTTTTACTTTACAGTAGCGATCTTGTATTTGATTTACAGTATCAAAATCAGTGCTGTATTTTTATATTACTGTATATTACTGTAATTTTGTATGTTGCTGTAATCTCAAAAACAATATTTTACTGTGATTATACAATACTGGTATTGTGAAATAACAATACATTACTGTTCTGTATACAGTATAATTTTACAGTAGTGTATGCATTAAAACAGTATATTACTGCAGTTTTTTCTTTAACCAATTTTAGATCCTTGTCTCATTTGCAATAGGTCCTGAAACGATAAGCAAAAACTGGGATACAATTTAAATAAAATATGTTTATTGATTTCATTTCAATATTAACTTCAACCAAAACATGGTAAAGTAGGACAGTTCATAACAGATATAAATATAACAGTTCATAACTGATATAAATACAACAGTTCATGACAGATATAAATACAACAGTTTATGACAGATTACATTGGACAGTTCATGACAGATAAAAATACAACAGACCAATTAAAATAGAAAATCACAAGTAGTGAGGTCACAGCATCAAATCACAACAGTAAATCTTCTGTAATTATGTGAAAGTAAAAGGGTCCCCTGCAAGAGAAGTGGACAAAATGGAAAAGGCAGCATATCATTGAAAATGTTTTCTACTTCAAAACTGAAAAATTAAATACTATAGAGATCATACATGTATGAAGCACACATACAAAACATGTGGCCATGCCATCAGGTCCAGGAGCCTTGTGTGGGTTAACCCTTTTAAATGATTTGCACACATCTGCCCTGTTTAAAACAAAACAGCTGCTCCTTTGTAGTCTGTCATTGTTCTAACCCCTCGATTCCACCGGGTCCGTCTGCGCCGCGTAACGGCTGCGCCGCGGTTTTGGTCCGGCCTCCTCCGGCGTCATACCCTACCGGGCGCGTTTCAGAAGCATTACGGAAGCGGAGCGTCTTGCCTGCCGGCTCGCAGTTTTTGTCCGCAGACAGACCCGGTGGAATCTAGGGGTTAGTCCCTCCCACATGTTCCGGGTGTTACAGCCTTTGAAGTCAGATTCCACCTTGTCTTTGTATTGTCTCTTTACGCTGCTGATTGCTCTCCGGAGTTCATACCTTGATTTCCTGAACTACTCCAAATCTCCAGCTCTGTGCGCGATAGTGCGCGCTTTCAGCTTGCCACGCACGTCGCCGTTTATCCAGGGCTTTATATTCGGGAATGTTCGTACAGAAACCTTCGGTACCACGTCATCGATGCATTTCCCAATGTCGCAGATGACCATATCCGTGTGTGTGTTGATGTTGTTGTCCTCAAACACACTCCACTCCGTAGATGCAAAGCAATCCTGCAGAGCTGAATCTGACTCCTCACTTAGATATTGAGAATGCGATATTACCTTTGCTGTTTCTGATCAAAAGTTGTGTTCAATAGCATCAAAACGATAACAACGCTGCTGAAGATTAATCCAATGGTTAATCCAATGTGTCTGTGTCACTTTAAAACGATTACTGATAATCCATCTTCATATTTACTAGTTTGAGCCTAGGTTTCAGTTTTCAGAGCGTAACATAGCTTTCGACTGCGTGCGCGTCACTCTCACTCCTCAATGATAACATGTGTGTGTATGTGGAACTTCCCCTTCGATTATATTGGCTCTAACGGTTCAAAAGAGGTGTCAATCACTAAAATCGACCAATGGGTTCCAGAGAAACGGCAAATCCACCCAAATCCACCCAAATGTTTTGCTAAACCTCTGTAAAAAGGTCTTGTTTTGCATCAATCTTGATACAGGGTACTTATTATATGTTATAGTTTGGATTCCTAAAGCTTTCAGTCTACTATCCCATCATTCAAGGGTGGTTTTCACTATAAGTAATGTTTTTTTTTTTGGACGGACACTATAATTTACATGTTATGTTCAATCTGAATTTACTTTAAAATAAAAACAATTCTATATTGATTCTGACTTTTCTACATCCAACTCACAGGTTTATCATTGCTTTGAGAAAAAAGATTATTAATTTACCCCTTTTAGAAGTGAAGTTATGGTAATTTGTTCTGGGAATGTCATTTTCGAGCCTGAGGCCTGAAAAACAGGATTGGGGTTTAACAGGTTAAATTTAGTAAATAAAGTTGCAAGAACACGTTTTTTTTGTAGAGCTTGTGGACAATGTCTACCACTCTTTACTATAAACTGTGTGCCATGAAGCCCCTTTGGTGTTAGTTATGTATGGTGTACTACTAAATTGACTCTAATTTTGAGCTTTGCAAAGGGATTTGTGAGAATACCATTGTTTATTATGTTACACATTTAATCAACACTAATCACGATTTGAACACTGATTCAACACATTTTGTATAAACTAAAAGGTCTCCTATCATGCAAAGTGCACTTTTTGATGTCTTTTATATATAAATGTGTCCCCGGTGTGTAAGGGAACTCACAAAGTGTCAGAAAATACAACCTTCTCTCTTTTCCTCCGTACCCAAATCTCTTAAAACGGGGGTTCAACGGAGCTGATCCAGATTTTCTACCGATATGACGGGCTGGCGTTACGCCCACAGCCCTATCAGAAACGTTGCTATCAGATACAATGCGCAACGTGTTTTGGAAGTAATATGGTCTTTTTTTACCTTAGCAAGCATCGCTAACACTCAGACCTAAGCTGTACTGGAGAGAGTAGGCCATGTGTAAGAAGCAGGAAATAAAAAAAGGAACTCACCTTGTAGTAAACCTGCAAGAGAAAAAGCATTTGAGCTCCAAACTGTTTCAGAAATAATCCTTGATGTCGTTTGGAACATGATATGGCATTTAATCACGGCAGCATTTAGCTGTAACTATCTCCATTAGAACAGGGGGCTTAACGGTAGGCAGCCTCCCGATTGCCTCACAAGTCTTTTTATCTGGCATGAGGCTACCGATTTGACTAGACTCTTGCACATGTGATAACACCATCAGCCATTACTGGTTTGATATCCTGTCTGATCGAACAAAACAGAAAATGTCTTTGTAAGGAAAATATGTTTGATGCATACAGAAAAAGAACAGGATCATCGTTTGTTTGACTGGGATGCCTACCAGGGACGTTCATCATTTTATTCGTCTCTTATCGCTGACCTTCACTGTCGCTGTTTTAATCAAAAAACCTCAACCAAATGTGGTTTTACTGGGCAACAACCCCTTTTAGGTTGTCTGAAGTACTTTTTTCAGCAATTTCTTTTATGCAGCTTTTTCACACTCACAGCCCTGCAGTGTGTCCATCGATCATCTTTTATGCTAGAGTACAGGCCGCAGGAGTGGGTTTTCTCTTTCTATAGAGGGAAACCACACCATATTCGAGGTCATGACAAAAAGGTTAGCATAAAGTGGGAGTCTCATATTCACAACAAAAGTGGGTGTCCATTACAAAGAGCTCTGGGAAAGCAAACCTTATCTATCATCTGTGTCTGCAGCCTCATCACCACTTCCATGGGGATTTTTTATTCCCAGAATCCTATATTAATAACCTCATGATTAATAATGCCTGAGGGAATGGCTGACTGTGTGAGGTTTGTTTATTTCTCAGACAAAGTTGTCTTGCTGGAGAAAAGTTGAAATGTGAGCCTGCCAGAGTTTATTTTGTCATGTCTCATAGCTGGTATACCATCACTCAGTCTTAATAAGTATCTCATCCGCTGTCAATCTTCCTTCCACTCTGTAACAAGGAATTAAGTGATATCTGCTGGATAGTGTAATAAGGTGTCAGAATGCAATTAAACGCTCCTCTGGACAGCTATCAAATGCAATCACATCTCCACATTATTACATTAACTGTCATGTATGCTATTTCTTCATAAAGGTGCCAACCCTTTTTAATGTAATTCCACACCTGATCAGTCTGGCATTTCGCATAAATTACATTGGAATATTTGGAGTTATTGCAGGAATTTTGTCAAGACATACTTTTATAATTGGCTTCACTAAAAGTAGCACTAGCACAATGTAGTAAATCATTAAAAACTTTACCTCAAGCTGCACAAGTAATATTGTTTGTATCAACAATCGATGAAATTACTGTGTTTTAGCACATTGGGAATCATCATGCAACTTAGCAGTTCCCATCCGTTCTATTAAGCATTTTAGCATCTTTCAGCTCAATGTGTCAGTCCTGACCTGTCTCTGTGTTGTCCCGCCTGTTTGATAACCTGATTCTATTTCACCTGATGGCCTTTCGTTTCTTTCCTTCCCCCTGCGTCTTGTCATTATGATTACCTCTGCAGGTATTTAAGTTCATTTTTTTGTCAATATTTGTCAGACCAGGGTTGCTTGTTTTTTTGCTTGCCCAAATCATTCTGACACTATTAAAAGGTATACGTTTTCAGCCAAATTATTTGGTTTCCTGCTTGTGGATCCTGTCGGCTTTGCTCTCCAGTGTGAATGTTTTAGTTTCACTCTGTGCAACTTTTACTGTTTTGATTCAGCCTTACCACTCAACAGTAGAAAGAACAAGTAAGCAAATAGCAAGTGAACTGTATGGAGCATTTAGCAGCTAAACAGACATATCTAATATCCTCAGGAGTCACCATTCATCAGGTGGCCGAAGATAAGACTGAGTGATACAGTTGCTCGAACGTCGTTTGGATGTGTAAATGAGCATATAGCCTTTTGACATTGAGCTATATAAATTAATGTACAGAAGCATCAGATGAAACAATCAAGATATCAAAAACATTGATGTCCCGTGAACACTTATCGACCAATAAATCAGATCAATTAATCACATGTCAAGCCTTAAGCACTGTAACCCGTCCTCAACCAATCCATTGTTTGCTATTTTACGGCGTGTAACCCGCTTGGGCATCCTTTTGCACTTCTTCTTCTTAGTCCCTTTTGACCCAGGCAACCAATAAAATCAAGTAAGAGGCGGGCTTTCTTACTTCATAAATTATATTCCTGTTTTGATGATGAAGTATCTAAACCTAAAAAAGACAATAATAAACGGGGCACTGTAACAACAGCAAGAGCTCTACACATTTGGTCACCCACACATTTCTTTTTAAGGCATTTATTATGTCAACATATCTCTACATGAATGTGATCACAGCCTTCATCCGCAAAATAGGTTGGTATGGTCATCAGGTAATTGAAGTGGATAAAAACCCTTAAGTGCACGTTCTTTAAAATCGACACAACTATAAAAGTCAAGGATCACTCATTTTTACTTGGTTACCTGTTTTATCATTATTTAATCGATATAAAGAGGTATTATTTGTATTGATTTGGTACAGTGTTTCCCTTATAACACAGAGTTCTCCCTCACAGATATCCTGTTTAATCTTTAACTTCTGGCAAGGTTTTAGTAATCAGGGGAAGAGATTTATACTTATGACGGATAGACTTCCTCTCCTGTGATGCACCTCCAGATGCCTTTTCCTGCAGGGAGATGTTCACTTGGCAAACATCCAATGATCTTGCGGCTGGTGTTGCATCAACACCTCACCACCTCAATTGATTCTTCTTTCATCAGCGTCAACTTCTCACCTATTACATACTTTTAGTATGTTGAAGCCCAAGGAATGTTGCAATTTCTTTGGCAATGAAATCCCCTCTGTTGGCTGATGGTATCTCTCTCTGTGAACTAGCAACTTGGGATGCTTTTATCTCTGTACAACTAAAACTAAAATCTCCCTTTCAAATGTTATTATCAACAAACACACATTCCAAATAATTGAAGTCCCTTTTTTTTGTTTTAATTTTGTCCTTATAGCAGTTGTACGACTGCCAAACCAACCTGGCAAATACATCAAACACTTGACAGCTCATACATCTGATTGTAAGCAAGCTTGAAAACATTAGGTGTCTGAATGTACCCACAAGAAGATTAAGAAAAAGTACTTATAATTGCTATGCAGTCTGGAAAAGAAGAAAAAGACTGGTTTAAACTTTTCGAGTGACAGTGAAACAGCATTTGGACACCATATTGCTTCCTTAATTTCCCACATTTCCTATTGTAACAGATTGTTAGAGGTAATGCATTCAGCAGCTTAAATCAGCAGGATACCAGTTTGTCTGACAGAACAATTGTTCAACATTGTGTGACAATTGGATTGAGTTTAATTAAATTAAAATGTTTGTATTACCACAACAACATTAGCGTTTCAGCCACAGCAGGCAGACACTTTTAGCAACAACAGAAAATAGAATACCCTGTACTCTACTAACCCAGCATCCAACAGCAGTACTAGATTGCAACCAGGTGGTAAACAAGTGGAACAAGAGCCAGGAGTTTAATAAACCAACCGGAGAATGGAATGGAATTTAGAAGAAATAAAGACATTTCCAAATTAATAAAGCTGATTGCTGAAATGTTAACCCTCGGAACTTTAGAAGGTGGAATAAATCAATGTTTGCTTTTTAAGCTTGTTTCACAACCGTCAACCATTTTCATGTTAATATGTGTACTTTTTGCTAAATGTTTGCAGTACTGGTCAACCAGATATTAGCTGATGGAGAAGAAGCATTAAAACCAGTTCCCTAATACAAAAATAAAACATGTAATTGTCGTCAAAAATGTACCTTTTTTTTCTGTTGAATATTTGTATGTTGTAAAAACTGAAATGTCAACATGCTCTTATGTTAATAGTCTTTATTTATTCTCATACTGCCTGTGCTGCAGCACCTCTTTTCACACTCTGTCTGAAATCAGAGCCCAGTCTGCTCTGATTGGTTAGAAGGCCGGCTCTGTTGTGATTGGTCAACCGCTTAGAGATGTCCCGCCCCTTATCACGTACAATGTGTTAGCGTACTAGTGAATAGAAGTGCGGGTGTTACATAGTGATGTCCCCGTGTTACAGAAATAAACAAAGGAGTAGGAGGGGGGGGGGGATTGTAGCCTTTACAGACCATTGACATGCACACAAACCTATAACACACTACAGGAAAGGGAAAACCCCAAAAAGCACAATACGGCCCCTTTAAAACTGTCATTCTAAAAATCTTATGAAACAGTATCATGTCATTGCTGCATTACAAATGATTAGAGGCATTGGAGGCTTTTAAGGAATGTGTTGCATTCAAGGCATTCATAACAGCCACAAGAAGATGAACCAGGCAAAACAACAACCATGAATCAACTAATCCGATAAAGGTTAATTAGGTCTGCAACCGTTATAATATAAAAATAACACAAAAACATATTAATTTATTAACTGCAGGCCTCAAGCAGAATCAATTAATTTGATCCTGTTTTGGGCTGTCGAGACTCTCACATTCATTATTGTGCGCAGGGGGATTCAATAAAATATCAAGCACTGTTGTGAAGTGGTCAAACCGCTACATCTGTCATGTTGGTCATGGATTACACTTACATGGTATAACTGGTTTTCAATTAATATTTGCCTGACCTCGCCCTAACCTTGAACAGTTCTTGCACCATACACAAAGAAAGACCAGCAAAATTAAAACCTTAAACATGCAAAATAAATGTTACTATCCAACGTTTGATTTTGATGGAAAGTCATTTGTTGATTCATTTCGGAACTGTACGTCAAACAACAGAGAGGCCAGTAGGAAGCTCAGCAGGACATCTGAAGCACAGCATGACGCATCCCGGCAGCGTACCCTTTTGTTCAATATTGTGTAAATGTCACTCAGTAAATAGAGGCGAGGAAGTGTGTGTAACCTTGAAATATTTCTCTCGTCTGTAACGAAACGCCATCCGCCTCTGTGTCATCCAGCTGGTTGGCGTGATGAATGGGACTGAATCACCTCATCCAGCTGTAGCAGGTATATGTGATTAACTTGTTTGCAAATCTCATGCATAAAAATGTCCTCTGTAATTGAAGCGAGATATTTCCTTTCTCAACAACATGCATTATGAATATTTTATGGCACACATTCAAGTGGTAAATGGTCCAGGAAATAAGCTAAATTCAGAAATTGTATTAACCGAAATTATATACTGTCAGGTCTGTCTGCCAGATGAGCACTCGTCCTCTGGTTATATCTATTTTGTTTGCCTTTAGTTGGGAAATTGGATGGAGACCAGAAACCATTCAGGTTTTTAAAGGTGTTTCTCTCTCATTCCCCCAAGAGGAAAATTATCAGGAAAATGAATTAGCACCAGTGTGGTTGTTATGTGCCCAGGTGTCATGGGACATTTGTATTATGTACTATTGCTTTTCTTTCCCAATGTCATTTCTCTTTCTTCTATTTTTTCTTTCATGTAATAATTGATTGAATTTGGTCCAAATGGATTTAAATCCATTATCTGATAAATTGACTACAATAAAAAAAAGTTTGTTCATAGATATGTACAAGTTCCTGGAAAACAGCTTATGAAATCTGCAGTAAGCAACCATTTCATAAAGTGTTATAATGTAGAGTTACTCATAATATTTCTTCAAATACCAATATTAATGCAATAATTATTAATAAACTACACAAACACACTTAGATTAAAGATCACATGTCATGCTTTTCCGGTTATTACCCGTCCCCTTGTGTGTTATGAAGGTTTTTCTGCATGTAAACGGTGTGCAGAGTCAAAACCCTTAAAGTACACCCTGTAGCGAGTAAAACTCTTACACAGAAAAGACCTCCCCAAAACGCCTCGTTGGTGAAACGTCATCATCCATTTGATTCTTCCGGGTCGTGCTTACGAAAGCACGTACCCAGAACTCAATGGGCCAATACGTGGAGCCGTTACGTTACGTCCGCGGAGCCGTTATGTTAAGCCCCCGCTGATTGGTCCAAATTGACCAATCCACGGGCTTCCTCACACACACACACTCAGTGCAGGCAGCGCTGCTGCTGCTCCAGCTGTTGCAGGCTGATAACAGACAGACTCTGACAGATTCTCTCTGCAGACCCATTCTCACAGCGTTTATCAACCTATAAACCTTTTTCTTACTCAATATCAAGCCACACTTATTGTTTGTATTTCGGCTGTGACTTTGTATGTGTTCAGGTTGAGTTTGGCTTTGTTTGGCAACGAGCCGTTTAGTGGAGAAAGTGAATACTGCTGAATACACATACTTTACAGAGATGCTGTATGCGAAACCAATGTGAGTTTGGAAAATTGCACAGTATTTTTCTATTTTAGTATACCTCAACAATGGAATTATGATCAGTGGAAATGGCCATGACATGTGACCTTTAAGTAAATGTATAAATAAAATAAAAACACACCTTTTAAAATTGCCCAAAAGCAGGGCTCAGTATTCATTTTTTACGTTTTTTCATTTCGTCTGTTGTGCATGTTCTACACCACAGTTTGTTATTTTGAGAGATGTGGAAAATTTGCTTGAAAACATATAAAAAGAAGACATTACAACTTTTCTGTTTGGCGGTTCGTCTAGCCTGAATAATGGAAACAATTGTATCTCCAAAAAATGATGCACCTGTTACGATGGCCTATCTTCCTTAAAACACATTTAGATCAATTCAAAACTAAAGATAACATGTTGACGTAAGGTGTCAAGTTTTCCAGAAGATGCATCCTTCAGGCAAACAGCACTGAGAGGTAATAACCAAAACCCAAATAAGAACTAATGATCCATCTCTGTATGCAACAACATAAAGGGTAGCAAAACATCTTCTGCGATGCAATCACACAGTTTGTCTCAGTGTGGCAAAGAAATAAAGACATAATGATATTAACACACGCACTGCAGCTCCATATGGCTGATGTTTAGTGCTGTTGTTTGCATCAGTAACCTGCAGCATCTAGCTACAGCAGGCAACTATACAGCCTTACATGTGGGTAATTAGTGCTCTGAGTTCTCGTTCTTC
>CALSBZ010046702.1:318223-334104 GCA_943591055.1 Gobionotothen gibberifrons
TTAATCTCGATGTGCTATAGTCCTGCCGGAGTGCACCGGAACGAACGATACTATCATAAACAAATGCCCACACACACACACACGCTTTAGTAACTCGTGCGCACGTTTTAGTAAAGCGTTCCCACGCTTTAGTAACTCGAGTTACTAAAGATGAAGGTGAGCTCCGTAAATATAACATTGAAAACTAAAAACTTAACACAAAAATAGTCTCCTTCAGTAATGTGGCATTGTACGATTGAATTAAATATTAAACGATGGATTAATATTGTTTCATTACGCTAATGCCCCTATTACTAAAGCGTGCGCACGCTTTAGTAAAACGTGCGCTCGCTTTACTAAAACGTGCGCACGCTTTACTAAAACGTGCGCACGCTTTATTTATTTTTCTCTCTATGAACCCTCCAGGGCTCCGTAGGAAACTTAAAAACAAAAACGATAAAATAATTAATATTGTCGATCAGGGACGGGCAGTGTATCCTGGCTTTGACGTCTCCTCTCCTGTCTCTCCTGGCGGCCCCCTTCCCTGTCGCTTGCCAGGTTAAACCAGCGAATGGTATGCTGGGATATGTCTGCATCCGTCGCTGCACTCGTTGTAGCGCATTTGCGCACTGCACCTATTGTAAAACAAACACACAAAATAAGTTCTTACACTGTTCTAATACTGCTAGACTGTAGTGCCATCTACAAAGAAAGGTGATTTAGCAATGGCCAACAGAGACCAGTGACAGCCAGTGGGTGAATGTAATGTTAAGACATGCTGCACATGCAATGGGGACAGAGACCATAGAGGTGACATTCAGAGTAGGCGTCAGTGGCGGACAGTCAGGGGCCTGCTAAGCCAAAATTAAGAAAAATATTGCATTCATACATAATATGTTAGTTTACTCTATGTTTAGTCTACTTGGTTACAGCACCATCATCAGGTGGCAATCGTGCAGTTTCTTTGGGAGGTAGTGTGACTGCACGCACACCCTCACCAATATCCCTCAGCCTTCTGCCCAGCTCTACCCTGGCTCTCCTTCTCAGTGCAGAATTAGACACGGGTGTTTTGCATCTGTTCATTTTTTTTAACAACAATTAATTATACTAACTAAATAAGTTGACTCTCTTTCACACTTTCTCTCTCACTTACTCACGCACTCTCTCCCTCACTCTCTCTCTCTGTATTTATTAATATTACTATTTATTTATGTATTTAAATATATTATTATTTTTGTATTTATGTATTTATTGTTGCAATGTTGAATCCTAAGTGTGTAAGAAGTTATACCTTAATTTGAACAGTGGACATCATGTGTGCAGCATCTGGAAAAGAAATACAAGTGATGGTTTAATTAAAAAACACATTTAAGCACATTTTTTAAACTAAAATTAAATTAAAGCCACACATTTTTGGTCAATGTTGGAAAGTTTGCTAAATTTAGTGCCACATTCAAGTTTTGATGCACAAACAATATTAAGAAATGCTGAATCCATAGGATACGTAAACATTGACAGTTGAACAAATGCCCTTTCTCGATTACCCAACCCCCACATGCACAAGCACACCCTCCAAATGTTCAGTCTTTTATTCATATAGCACATTACAAGGACACACATGACAGCGAATCTTAAAGCTGAAGTAAATCGATGACTCCATGACACAGAAAAGGCGGCTTCACAGGGCAAGACAGATTTAACTTTGGTGAAAAAATATACAAATTGAAACGTAAGATTTAATAGGCATGTGGTGATGGAAACATACTCGCATACGTCATTTATATCGACGTCTAAGTTTACTACAAGTTAAACGTATTTGTGTGTGTTACCAAATTTAATGCCGAATTGAGTCTTCAGCAAACCACTCTCCTGCCATCTGAGCCCGCCTTTAAAAGCACAACAAAAAGTTCAATATTAAAGTTATACATTCATCCGGCTTTTTTTTTTACTTAACATACTGTCCCACCGTTAAATTAATATTAACTCTTCAAGGCTGTAACTTGCTCGGATATGCTACTGGCTAACGCTAACGTTAGCTTATCTAAACTATGATCAACTAACAGAGTTTTGACAAAAAAGTTCAGCATTTTGAGTCACTTGCGTATCAATCGACGCATACATACACATATAATACATATATATACCAACTACAAATACAAAATTAGAACAAAAATGTTGGCTATACTTACTTGAGTTGATCATTCTTGAGTGAATTTGCCGCCTGCGAACGTTGGCTGTGAAAACTCAGAGTAGGCTACTTGGATTATGGATAGGGGGCATTAGCGTAATGAAACAATATTAATCCATCGTTTAATATTTAATTCAATCGTACAATGCCACATTACTGAAGGAGACTATTTTTGTGTTAAGTTTTTAGTTTTCAATGTTATATTTAATTTTGATTTTAATGTTTCAATTCAATAATCAAAGAAATATATGAAGACATTACACCCCCATATTATTTTTGATTTGTTCCATTCCAATGATTTCTGGCGCTTGCGGCTCAAATACGTATTACGGATCTGGGCCAAATCTGTAAACCAGCAAAAATACTGCACTGCTTGCAAATGGAATGTTTAGGCTGAAAGCTCTATCTGGTGCGGATCTGGCCCACAGTCAAAAAACGTTTGTGAGCTACAAACGGATCTAAAGGCTTTCGTGCGGATCCGGCCCAAAGGTAATTGCTATCTGGGCTGCCACAAGCGGACGGCAGGAGCGGGGCTGTCAGCATCAGCTTGTAGATGGTATTTTAAACTCGATGCGCTCTGAAACTACGGGGCGGCCGAGGACAAAAAATATATTATTATATATATTATTAACGCGTTAACTTGACAGCCCTAATATATATATATATATATATTATATAGTATATATATATATAGTTATATTATATAGTTATAATAATAACTAGCTAACCAACTAACCATTCAGTGTTCTGTAGCCGGGCAATGTCTTCCCGATCGTCCATGTCGTCGCCATCTCCCGCTGGATTGGACGCTGGGGGTTTTTACACATCTCACACTGTGCAATGATTTTCTCTGAGTCATGATATCAGTGCCTGACCTCCCAAGCAGCCAATCTAACTGTGGGACGGGTTCAGCTGGTCATCTGAATTTAAATTAAAAAACGTAACTAAGACATTGACAGTGAATCCAGCATTTCAAAATCAGATTTGAATCTCATTTATCTACCATTTTCTTCTTCCTAAGTGTACTTTGCAATTATTTGTTGAATGTGATTGATTTTAGGATAACAATTTGACCGTGTCAAAACTAAATTACCTGCTGCCCCCGCTAACGGAGCCACACGCGAACATAAGGTCTGTAAGGTGACATGTTGTGAGGGATTATTTTCTCAGTGACACATCCATTCCTTTCTGCCGTTGTCAGCTGATTGACAGCAAGCAAATCGCACAGTGCAGCACTGAATTATAAAAATGGTCTTTGTTGTGCACTGGTATAAGAAGTTACCAAAGCCTGCGACTAGGACAAAAAGGCACTATGATCCCCATAGTTTAGAGAAATATTTCGTTAAAGAAAAATAAAGAGGGTAATAGGAGAAAAAAATCCCCTTGGTAAAATATGAAATAGTCAATTAACAGTTGTGTTGTAATGGTACATACATTTGATTATCAACATTTTAACTTAACTTCGTTTTATAACAAGAATAGAGTTCTGCCTGATGTGCTTCAGCACCTCTTTTCACCCTCCGTCAGAAACCAGAGCCCAGTCTGCTCTGATTGGTTAGCTGGTGGACTCTGTTGTGATTGGTCAACCGCAGGGGTGTCCAAACTACGGCCCGGGGGCCAAATGCGGCCCGCGGACCATTTTGAATTGGCCTGCACTCAGCAAATTAAAAAAGTATAATGACTTAAGTATAATAAACTTCTGCTTGTCTTATTGTACTTCTTAAATATATAGGCCCCATTTTCAAATACATTCAGTCAATTAAAGTGGAAAACAAGTTGATAAGAAAAAAGCCCAATAAGAAACTCACATAACAACCTTGAAATCTACCCTTCATATTTCCTCTTATTATAAGCAATCTGAAGCTTCTGTTTTAAGGAATGAGCTGCCAACACAATAAATGAAACCCTATGGAGAGCTGTGATAGAGGCTGTTTTTTTCTTAAAGTATTTTCAAGTATCAAGAATAATTGACCTACATTGGATTGACTTTTCCAATTTATAACAGAACTTATGAGGCAATAAACCATTAGTGAGTGGCCCAGCCCTTCGTATATTTTTCTGTATGTGGCCCTCGGTGAAAAAAGTTTGGACACCCCTGGTCTACTGCTTAGAGATTAGTCAGAAATGTCCCGTCCCCTGGCATATTACGAAAAAGAAATTGGAGGCCTAGCCAAAGCACATAATACAACCATGCAGATTTACTGACTAAAAATCCCATATCTAACATGGTTTTAGTGGCTGTATTCAAACAGAAAATAAAATGTACTCTCTCTGAGAAAACACTTAAAATTCACAAAGCTGCAGACAACTCTAATATGGGCCATTGTGTTCTCATGGATAGACTAACTGTCACTACATCAGTGTCCAACAACATTCGGAGATTGACAGTGTGTAAAGTTGATTTCATGAAAAGGAACTTTCAAAAAAGTTCAGATTTTAAGTTATTCCAACAGTTCTCATTAAATATGTATAAGGAATAACAATGATGCTTTGTCCTTGAGGTAGGGTGGCCATTACTGCTCATGCTTACTACACAGCCACTCTGTTTATTCATCATTAAGGCTAAACCCTTGATTTCAACAGCAGGCCTTTGTTTTCAACATTTTAATGTTATAGCTGTGGTGCTATTCTTGTTAGAATGCAGTGTTTTGGACTTCCTATACATGGTTTGTAGCAGCCCGCTTCCTCCTCCAGCTCAAACTCTCCCACGGCTGGCAGTGAAAACAGCAGCGTGCTCCCCCCTCAAGCACCTGATGTTTGTGAATTCCAAAAGCATCAAAACATCCTCCCTCCATTTCTGTTCCCTCATGTCTCACTCTCTCTCTGACCACGCTTCACTCTTACTAGATCACCCCCTCCCTGTTCCGCCTCATAGTCAGAGACACATAATCAATATCGTGGCTCAGCTTCCCAACTCTTATTGACTTTGTTTTTCAGGAAGACTCCATAAACAGTCATCTGGGAGATTCTGTCACTGCTTGTTCCATCCCCTGGCATTAAAACCTACTTCATTGCCGCCCATGACGAGAAGTTGTGGACAAGCTCGAGCTGCACGCATGACCACCGGAATAACAAATAACTGTGTTTGGAGACAGCGGTGCCACTTTCCACTTGCAAGAGAGACAAGGTTCAACACGGTGTGATGAGAATACAAACAGCACCTCGGGGCCTTTCGAGATTGAAAAGCACTCTTCAAATGAGGGCCTGCAGGATATTTAGATGATTTGACAAGATAAGCTGCAGTGTGAGGCTAACCCTAACCCTAGGGTTCGTGAAGGGTTAGGGTTAGTATACACTCTATGGAGTTGTTGATCAAACCAATGGCACAGCAAATTGCTGGCTTTGATTCTTTTTTGTCAGTCCCCTGAAGTGTCAAGGTTTGACAGAATTTCATTTTTACGTTTTATTTTGTATAATGGTTATGTATGGCCTTTGTGACTTTGTGTGTGACTTTGAGTTTGTCCACATAAGCACTTTGCTCACATCAATCAATCAATGTTTATTTATATAGCCCAATATCACAAATGTTACATTTGTCTCAGTGGTCTTCACAGTTTGTACAGAATATCAGTATGACAACACGACACCCTCTGTCCTTAGACCCTCACATCGTACAAGGAAAAACTTCCAGAGAAAACCCACAGTTTAAAGGGGAAAATGGGAGAAACCTCAGGGAGAGCAACAGGGGAGGGATCCCTCTCCCAGGACGGACAGACGTGCAATAGATGCCGTGTGTAAATCGAAGAGATAATACATTTTACAGCTTAGGTAGACCAAATGTTTGGAAATGCATGTGTCTATAATAAGAAGATGAATCCACGAGGATGTCAACAATCCTGTGGGAGCCATCAGGGAAGTAGTATGATGAGAGTCAGGCAGGGCCGCAAAGACAGGTTCAGCCACGACTCGAAGTCCAGGACTCGAAGTCCAGGACTCAGGATAGAGGATCCAGGACACAGGACCACAGCAACAGGATTAGCCTCGACTCAGGATCCCGGCGTATATATGGACACAATTGATAACTTATATTTTTACATAAAGTATAAATAAAGCAAAACAAAGATCCAGGCCTTCATATGTCTTGAATCCAAAAACAAAAGGAACACCATGATGATCAAAATAATTAGTATACAAATTATAATACAACATGAAAAGTTACATATTTAAAGTTAAATTAAAGCTGATAACGTGGCAGTGATATGCAAATTGAACACAAATATGTATTTCCTTTTCCATTTGCTACCCCTGGCTTCTACTCATACTTCATCAAGGACCGAAAAAACAGAGGGATCATTTTATTAACAAATATGCTCTGCAGAATTTCTTGCAGGGATGTCTGAAGTCTTTCTGGCAGGAGATAGATTAGTGAAGGTCACAGTGGACTTAATGTCACTTAAAACATTTAGCAGGCTTTATCAATCACCTTTCACACATACCCACATTTCAAATTAAAGCCAGAACTTATGATATGCTCCAACAAATATAGTCTGGTCCCCAATAAAGAGCGGTAAAAACATTTTGTAGGGATTGAACTTTCCGCAGTATAATGGCTCACATGGTTAATTCATCACTTTCATTAAGTTAATAGGCTCAAAGGAGACACATTAAATCAAAAGAGGTTCCCAATTGTTCACCAAAAGCTCATTTAAATGGTAGCCCATCAGAGTATTGATTTATCACTCAGTAAGGAAATGTACTTATATGGCAGGGAACATAACAAATAAAGGCATGCTTTACAAAGGAGCCTCAGGCCTTGTGTTTATTGCAGATGATGTAAATACATGTAACACTATCTGTAAAGGAACATTATGTAGGAAGATGGAGTCCCAGCAATCCATCATCAAACAGATGATTCCGAACAACCTACACAGCCCCTATGGTGAACAATGTGGGATAATCCCATTAAAGGGAGGCCACAGCTGAAGCCGTCATAATGAGGGGGAATAGAACAGGTGACAAAGCTTCGAAGATAAGCGAGGATCATTTTAATTTGCTTTAAAATGCAATGCATCTATAGCAGGCTTTAAAAGATACTCACCTTAAATACGGAACATGCTTCGTTAGCAAGAGGTGGGAGCGTTGGAGATGTTTTTATGTGGTGTGCTAATGGAGGCCCATGCTGTCAGTCAAGCAGCTGAAATAAGTCTTGGTGATATGCACCTCAGGAGATCAGTTGTGCCTGCATCTATTAATCATCAATCAAACTTAATTTTCCTGGCTGCCACCTCTTAATTTCACCCTGAGAGCTCATGCATGGTGTTTACGCACACCATGGGTGCCACTTTGTTTTGAAAAGTGGGGGGTACAGTTTTTAAAGCATTACACAAGTAATGTTAGGCTACACCACTGCTTAACTAACCTAAACAAACCCCATCTAACTTTACTATGGCGCTATTTATCAATTAGGTTACCCAGGGTTTCCCAGTTTACCTACTCTAGGAATGGTTAGGTGTCCAGCGTGGTGTTACCGTGGTGATTTAACCACAGGAATGCTGCATTCAGATGAAACACGGTAAAACAGCTCAACTTCTATGAAGAGAGCGGTGCCGCCCGACTAGGTGGAAGCGCTACCCTCGGCATCGTTCATCACTTGTCACCGGTCGCTGCGGTCAAAATTACAATTATTTCAAATGTGACCCTAGTTACCCCTGCTTTTTGCCGCTTGCCAATCAGATAAAATATGTACATAGCTATGCAAGCTAGGACAGGAGGTAACTTTAGAAATGTATCATGTGAATGTAGCTTAAAAAGCGAATTTCCGTTGTAGGACTGAAAACCCAGATGTGACTATAAATGTACCTCTTTAATCCCTTGCTTCGTAGTACAACCCTCTGAAGACCCGCTTCAATATCGCAAACCTGACTCAACAGGACCAATGTAAAACTTGGACAAACTGTGTCAAGAATTTGGTAACGTTTCTGAACAGCGCATGTATGTTTTCGGGTCAGTTTAGAATGAGTACGACTGAGGAATTCTATTTAACTTTTTTTTACAGTGCAGTGCCTGTGTCCTGCCGCTGGAAAGCAGGACAAATATTTGCTTTTCTACTCTCTATTCAAAGTTCAACAATATTACATTTGACCAAATTGCACTGCTTGGGTCCCTAGAAAGACAGACAGCAAGTGTGATTGGACAAACTGTTCTCGAGATTGTACATGTTGTCTTGTGCAAATAACCCTCTCTCAAAGTGTTCTCAGTTAATACATCTATTTGTGGGTTCTATTATTCAGAAGAGGTTTAACAAATGATACTTTTTAAAAGTGGTGGGGACAAAATGTGTCATTTTGAAAAGTGTTACGGCCCCTACACACGGCGGCGTGCGTTGTCGCTTGCCGGCGGGGGGGGCTGAAACTCGACCAATAACCAATCACATGAATCTCCTGCCCCAGACACACAAGCACGCGGTTTGATTGACTAGTGCTTGTACTGGCATATGATTCTATTGGCTGACACCTCCGTCGAGGCGTCAAAAGTAGAACATTGCTCTACTTTTGCAGCGAGCACCGCGAGAGAAGCTACGCTTTGCTCCCAGAATGCAGTTCGGCGAATTGTGACGTCACCCCATTCAAAGCGAATGGGCAGAAGCGTTGAAGCGGCAACGCACGCCGCCGTGTGTAGGGGCCGTTAGAGACATGCTCCCGGCACAAATGACACAGACAGAATTTCTCTTCTGATGTTGACAAAGAAGCAGGTCAAGTTTTGTTTTTTAATATTCCACTCTGTCATGCTGGACTTTAAATGACCTTGTTTTAGTCTGAAATCAATAACCCTTTCCCAGCATTAAAATGTGTGAGAGAGAATATGCTTATTTCATTTAGAAAAAGATGACTTTATATTGCTTGAAACCTATGAGGCACAAAAGTCCAGTTATGAGCTTCCATAATCCCTGATGACATTAATTTATACCCGTGTTGGCAAGCAGCAGGATGAGATTGCTTTGCACCACGGCAATATATAGATCTAAAAATATACAGCATATTGTAATATTTTACACTACATAGGGAGGAAGATCACTGCTATAGTGTGAGAAAATAATTTCTAATTTGGGCTCACAGGTCCCACGGAGGCATGGTGGGACAGTAATCCATACTGTAATATATTTTTATTATTGCCTCTAACAGAATCCCATTAATGCAAAAAATGTGTCTAGCCGATTGGAAAATAGCATCAGCTCGATACCAGAAGTTTAGTTGAACTTTACCACATTGTGTCTCTCCGTTTTCGACACTTATGCAGAAATTGATCTGCATTCATCAACGGCTGTCTCTTGCAGGAATTAATCACTAGTTAATAATTTAGTTTTTGGATTAATTGGAACTTAATCCGATTCCGTCACATTCTTTTCACAAGAGCCTAATAGACTGAGTCAGGTGATCTCGAGACTAAACAAAGTGTTGCTACAAAAAATGTGTTCACACGAGACGTGAATACAAGCATTACACCAGTCTCTTACAAAATGTAGTTCCCATACAAATAAACTGTATTATCAATTATTTTGCACAAAAAAAACATGATTCCTGCCGTATACTGTCGCAGTTGTTTTTTTGTACATTTAAATTAAACAATCCAACAAAACTAGCTGGGTAGCTTTAGTAAAAGATCATGGTTTGGTTAGATGTTCATTTAAAAAATAAAACAGTTGATTTTTGGTTTTACACGAGTAACGAAGAGCGACCTTCTGGGTAAGAGTTCCTGTACAAAACGTAATTGACAATTTCATTATATTGGTACCTAATTTTCTTATTAAAGTGACACGGCTGGAGGAAGAGGCATATTACAAATTAGATTTCTAAATTATTATTTTCATGTTTTACTCAATTTTTGGAAATTCTTTACATATCAAGCAGTATATAAACACGTCATGTTTTATAACCAAGTATTATTTAGTTATAAGCAAACAAGTTTTAATGATTCTTAACAATAATATTGTTTCCTATTCACAACTGGTGCATTCACAAACGATTATAGGGCACTATCACATAGCTGTAGATGCATTGAATGGTATAGGATTAGCTATGTTACCAAATCATAACAGTGTTTATATTTACAGTATGCACAGATCCTTGACAGGTCTGTTTTAACCTTTATGGATTTGTTTCAAAGTCACAAGACCCTTTTTGGCTATTTCTTGACCTTTGAAGTAGAATTCTGACAAAAGATATTCAACTCAAAGATCCCTTACAAGATGTTCCCTAGTGCTTTTAGCATCGTCTCATGGTTTTCTTTGGGGGTGGGATTTGTTACGTAATTTTTGAATGACTGCTTCATATGATAATGGTAAAGAAAAAGTACTAATGAATAAATGATTCAGAACTATTTTGGTAAGTGTTGGACAATGAAGTGTGCCTCAAGCTGAGTGTGACTGAAGAGACATCAAACATACTTTAAATGTGACTTATCCTTTGTCATTGGCTAGCGTTTCCAGTCTTCCACAGAAGGAGAATAAGCTGCTGACCACAGAGTGACCATCCCGTCAGACATGTCCAAGTGAGACATTATTCAACAATGTCGAGGAGAATAAAAATGGACAGGGCCGTGTCTTATTTTGAGCAGTTGTCATGAAACACTGACAGAACTGTTACTGTGTTCTTTTTATATCAAGGTCTGTCTTTCCCTGAAAATATAATGGTTGTCTGTTTCTCTTTAATTCAAAAAGAATCACTACACAACCATTTGGCACAATTGTGTTTCTTACTGTTTTGTTGGTGTAAATATAGTTTGTGTTCTCAGTGTCCCCGGATGATAACACATTTTTATCGAAATGTAATATTGTTTGCTTTCTGCTTCTCCATTAAGTAGCATTTCAAAAACTGAACAATAAATTAGCTAAATAAAATGTATAGTGGTGGGATAATTGTGAAGGAAATAGTATTGAAAATAACTAAATAAATAAAAAGCCATACTGGTTGATGTTAAGAGCAGCTGATGTTAGTGAAGATAACACTTCAATCCAGGACTATGTGTCACATATTTTAATATCCTCTGATATCCTCCCTGTGCTTGAGTGAATGAAATCCAACTACACTCATTCAAAAATGTATGTGAAAGGCTTTCCTTCTGCCTTTTATTTAATTAATTATTAATTATTGGTGTCATATTGTGTACGCATATTTAATTTGGCCTTTATAGAGCGGTGCAGGAACACCGGGGAAATCCCATTGCTTTTTTTCTATGGAGCCCTTGCGATGCTAACTTCCGGTTCGACCTACAAACATAAATCATCCCGCTGTATTTATAATCTAGATTTGGTCATTTGTAATATGTTGCTTTGTTTTGCATAAAGGGTAGTGCTATCATGTTCTCAACGACTCCCATAGACGGGAGGTCAGCAAAAGTCATCAAACTCATGTTCCAATCTCCTGATGAAGGGCAAATGTGGCAATTAATAGCCATTAATCTAAGGATTATAATTCAGGATTTGGCGTCACAAGGATGTTCTCACTTTATTTAGTCAACACTTCTCATCTCCCCACGAACACTCAATATTACTCTCCAGGTAAGTCTATCGAGAGGCTGTGTTCCTTGCTTGTGATTACATTCTCACACAATGCCAAGCAGAGGTCAACTGAATCCTTTAAAGCCAGCAGACAGCCGTACTACCCCGACAACCTTCTCTTGTCTTAGACCTCTCTCCGATAGGGCCAGCAACCCTCCCTCCGGCTCCATTATTTCCCCCCCTATGATAAAATGGATCAAGAACCTCCTGTAGTGTGAACAGATGGTCAGAGCTGAGCGTAACCCAAGGTATGTCGACCCATGGCTACTTTTCTTTTCCTTTTTTGTATTAGGCTTTGAGGGAAGGAACCAAAACATGTTTGTTCAGAGTCAAGAGAAGAATGTTGGTGGCAAAGATTGCAGGGTCCAAGAGAACTTCAACCGAGCATGGTTGGAGTAGATCTAATCCCAGTTATGGAGCAAGAACCAATATATACATTGTAATCCGGATTTGAAAATAAATACAATTATTAATTCTGAAGACATACATTCAATCATTGAAAATATCATATACACTTCCAGCCACATATCTTAATTATCTAAAATAAATGTGTGAATCCATAAAAGCCGCAGTACGGCAGGGGTAGCAATGAAATCATCGAAATATGTTATTAATCCCAGCAGCAATTATGCACAGAAACGAGGCAGGACGTCCTCCATAGCCCAGTCTCATGGTGAAGCTCTCGGTGCGAAGCCATCTAAGCCTAAGGAACCTTTGGATAAAGTGTTGGTGGAAGCGTTCTTGATGTGAATGTTGCCCAAGTAGTCTGGAAGCCATGGATGGAAACATTGTCGTCATATATCCTGGTGGAGGTCAGAACATTATGTTCCGACATGTTTTCGTAAAGCACATTAAACTACTTTACTCTAGATACTCCGTCTGACTCATAGCTAACAGCGTTAGCTCGTCTATCTGAGTCCTAGCTAACGCCATTAGATAGTCCTTTCCAATGAGCCAATGACTTTACGTTGCCCATGAGACACAGGTTGCAGTCGAATAGTCAAAAAATCAGCTCCTACGTTCTAACCCTATCGTCTATTCCTTGACCTCTGAGTGAAACGTGACGGGGTTAAGGGATAGTGGATAGGAGAATTCAAAAGGACTTAGGAGAAGAGACTGCGGTACTTTAGAGAATCCGACTGCACTTTCACTATCCGACGTGTTTATGATGTGCCAGCGGACGTCATAAATGTGCGTCTGCTGCTGTGGGGAAACTATGGAAACTACAGTTTCCTATACAGCGGACTACAACATGGATGTTTAATAAGAACGACGGACTACTGTAAACTCATCTAGAGACTCTGCACCATGCTCTGATGCTGTTGCTTTATGCTTTATGAACGTGGACAACAGAGAAACATATTCTTCATGACCAAAGTTGGAATTGAAATAAAAAATCAAAGTGAAACGTATGCTCGTCACCCTCTCCCTCCGGTCCACATTAATACAAATTATCCCAATAGTATGATTGTATGAAAAGATCTTAAAATAAATACAAATGTATTTATTATAAACGTTAGTCCTTAACATCTATCACTGTGTATATCACCATTCAAACATCTTTTAAAAGTTGAACAAAACCCACACAGCTCTGTGAAATGTTGACTTTAATTGATAATATTTCTCTTTTTGATTATAATACTGATGAACGTTAAAAACAAAGCACTTTGGCAACTTACCACATACGTTTTAAAAAGCTTAATAAGCACCGTAACTTTCATGATATAATTTCTCCGTCATAATCGTTTGTTTCCGTGAACGGCCGACTGTTGTGTGACGGCAAATGCTGCGGCTGCAAGGCATTGTGGGGCAGCATTTTCTCCTCTCCTTTCGGTTAGGAAGGTCCAGTGGTTCCTAAGCTAAAGGAGGTTATAAAGGAAGTTTGAAACCTCCTTTCCTATCATGTAGACGAATTCGAACGACACTTATCATGGCTGCTACTGAGGTACTTCCGGGTCATTTCACTCCGTTAGGAAGGTTCCTAAGCAAAATAGACTATTCGACTGCAACCCTAGATTCTAGAGAATTCGAACGGCACTTATCATGGCTGCCACTGAGGGACTTCCGGGTCATTTCACTCGGTTAGGAAGGTTCCTAAGCTAAATGGACTATTTGACTGCAGCCACAGCCTTTATCAGGACTCTCTTCTTTTGTCTCATCTGTTTACCCTGCATCCTCTGTGTCATTATTCAAATTCAGACTAGCCATTGTTTTCCCACCACCATGCTATAATGTCTCTTGCAAGTAATATGGCCACAAAATGATAAATAGAAATTCTATTCTTTTTTTTCTATTTTCAAAAGTGCTACAATAGCAATAAAGGGCCCCCAGACCTGAATTGATTATTAATGCATGAGCGAGTGCAAACAGGGTGAGAAAATGACTTCCTGTTATCGTTTTTGATGCTGACATCTTAGTGTGTGACCTTTTTCTGGGTTATGAGAAATTAGAGCTGTTATTAAGAACCACCTCAGCACAGCAGCAGCACACACACAGGGAGACACAAAAGTAAAATACCAAGGGTTGTGTGTCTGGGTAAATTATGGAGGGAACAAACAAAGAGACATGACTAGCTTTGAAGAAAAGAAAGAGAAGAAAGAAAGAAATGCAATAAGTGACCAAGAGCACTGAGTGGATTGGAAAAAATGCAATTTGTCCGGGGTAAATCCTTCTCGCTGCATGGCAATTCACACAATGCAATGGTGCGACTGGTATTCATGAAACAAGCCGAGCTACGCGTACGCTTTCATAATTAGTTTGCTATGGAATCTAGTGTTATAAGGTGTCATTGCTTCATTTTTCCATCTTCTTCATTTCCATCATAATACATTTTCACATTGTTGCAAAGGGATGTGTAATTAGCTATGTTCATCTGCTATCCACAGTCCCTATCAGCAGGTCATTAATAGTCCAATCTTGTGCTTTGCTGTCAGCTTGTTTACCTAATCTAATTCCACAATCCAGCACAAGAGAATAGAAAAGGCTTTACAATTATATTTCTAATTTGCACTTTTGTAATATCTCTGTTGCTGAGAAAGCACTAGACATTGGAATGATACTCTTTCAAACAACATTGGTATTTTTCATAATCTTTAATAATTGAAAGTCAGAGTATACAGTACATCTGTTCAACAACATTACAAGACACACACAGGAATACATGTTGGACATACGTTTCAATTACATGTTAATTAAAAGCTATTGCTCATAGCAACATCTATACAGTTGAGAACAATAGTAAAAGTAAAGCAGTAAAGAAAAGTGAGAAATGTAGCTACATATTTTGTGATTAAGTTATGAGGACTTGGTGCAGTATCTTGTTGGTGCAGTGTCTAAACTCTTTTCACTGAGGGCCACATACGAAGGGCTTGGCCAGCTGGTGAGGTAGATTTCATCAAAAGTTGAGTCATAAGTTAGCAAATTCAATCAAATGTAGGTCAATTATGCTTGATACTTGAATTTGCTTTAAGAAAAGAATACAGCGTACATCACAGCTCTCCATAGGATTCCATTTATTTTGTTACAAAAAGTGTTGGAAGCTCATCCCTTGAACAGAAGCCTCAGATTGCTCATAACAAAGGGAATTAGGAGGGGTATATTTCAGGCTTGTTATGCAAATAAGTTATTTAGCTTTTTTTTACTAACTAAGATTTGTTATGATTTGTTGAATTGACGGAATTTATTTGTAAAGTGGGCTTATTAACACATGAATACTAATGTGTATTATCTGTTCCCTATACATACACTGAACACAAATATAAATGCAACACTTTTGTTTTTGCTCCCATTTTTCATGAGATGAACTCAAAGATCTAAAACATTTTCTAGATACACAAAATAACCATTTCTCTCAAATATTGTTCACAAATCTGAAAAAATCTGTGATAGTGAGCACTTCTCCTTTGCCGAGATAATCCATCCCACCTCACAGGTGTGGCATATCAAAATGCTGATTAGACAGCATGATTATTGCACAGGTGTGCCTTAGGCTGGCCACAATAAAAGGCCACTCTGAAACGTGCATTTTTGCTTTATTGGGGGGGTCTGGGGGGGTCCGAAAACCAGTCAGTATCTGGTGTGAGGGTTAGGGTTAGGGTTAGGGTAATGTTGTGAATCGAGTGGCCTGTGTTCGTCGTCCATAACATACGCCTGCCCATACCATAACCCCACCACCACCATGGGCCACTCGATTCACAACATTACCCTAACCCTAACCCT
>CALSBZ010046702.1:347996-364377 GCA_943591055.1 Gobionotothen gibberifrons
CCGACCACGGATAAGCGGGAGAAGATGGATGGATGGATGGATGGATTTGCTAGGTTAGCTTGCTAGCGTGAAAGCAGATCTGCAATAATATCGTGAGTAATCATGCAAACACATTGTTAAAATAAGCAAATCAAACTTACATTTTAGCTACATTTCCACTGACAGTGAAAGTTTGTGAACTTTATAATTCCTGAACGTTAATGATGGCTTACCAGCTGTGTGCATCACTTTTTAGTGTCCCCGTTTCCGTTGTGTTTTGATCTGCTTGCAGCGTTACATTTATGCCTACCCAGTCTCACGCCATTTTCGTGTTATAGTCATGACATTTAATCTATTGATTCGTGTTCACCAACACACGATTTTAAAAGCAATGTATTTCTATTGGTAGTGTGTTTTGTGCCTGCAACACGTCTTTTTTTCCGGTCGGGTCTTGGAAGACCGGAAGCTGTGTGGTTCATAAAAACATCTTCTTACTCAATATCAAGCCACGATTATTGTTTTTATTTTAAATCGTATAATGTCGGACTTTTTTTGCCGTCCGTGAGGAAAATAAATTGGGCTCAGAGCCTCAAAATACTGAAATCTGTATTTTTTAAATACGTGTTTCCTTCTAATTTGTTATTCTTTTCTAAATAACACACTGTTATTTACTCACCAATAACACAAAATTATCCCTGTTTTTATTTATTTGTTTAATTCTATAATCTCAGGCTTTTTTGCCGTTCCTCAGGAACTGAATTTCAAAATAAAGTCACCGGAAACAGACGTAGGCCTATAAGGGACATTTCGAGCATCATTGCGATACACAGCCACTGAACTGATTACCCATAATCCTCAGCTATCGTTTGGGACTACAGTCCCGTTGCTTGACAAACTCCGTGATTAATCTTCAAGCTCTGGGATTGGATGTTGGAGTGGCAGTGTGCCAAGGTTACGCAGAGCGTCAGACAGCTCTTTGAAATGGAATGAAACCCACGGCAGACTATCCAAAACTGGACTTGAACGGTTCCAGTGAAAATAGCTTGTGTCCATAATGGGCAGCATTAATATACTCACATGACAGCTCATTGTTTCTTTGTAATTCTACTCCACTACAATTCAGAGGTTAACCTGGTATTTGTAATCCACTACATTTATTTTAGTTACTTTGCAGATTCTGATTAATGATGTGAAATATATACAACCCTTAAAGCAGACTTTAGTTACACCTGAGTACAATTCAGGGAAGGTGATTGTCAAGTGCCAACAATCAGGTGAGATATTTGATAGTTGGTGCTTGAGAAGACTAAACATTTATCTGCAGGTCCCTATAAAGTATATTCATTACTCGTTAATTGAAAACTGTATATAATGGCTATTTTGCACATCCCTTTCAAGATTTTCTAAGGTTTATTGACATCATATACACAACTATGGTGTAGTTATGCAATGAATGAAAAACTTGGGTCGCAGGTTCGTCAACAGTGCATTACAAGACATCTATCAATATGTGTGTATACCTCCACCATTAAACCGTCGTATTCTGCACATTTCTTATACTATCTACATACATCTTATAAGAGTATAATTCATATGTATACTATCAGTTAAAATAAGTGCTTCAACATAGTTAACATTGCAGGAAAGCAATATATTAGACGTTAAGTACTTTGTCAGGCTTAATATTTATCTGTAGATAAATTAAAAGACGACCTTAACCTAAAGTATTCTTTAATGTTTAAATAAAGGTTCATTCGTTTTTTTCTGTTTTGCACATCCTCCAATTAATATCTTTGTACATCCGGCACTAAACTGTTTTATTGTAGAGATCACTTACAGTATCTTCTTGATTTTTTATATTCTATATTTCTATCATTGATCTTCTACTTTCCCCCTATTTTGTATGTAAATATAACATATTCAACAAAAAAATTCAATAACGTGCTTTAACCACTAGGCGGTGCGGGTTAAAAAACTGTCAAGTTTAAAGTGTTAACACAATAAATTATACTTTCCAGTATAAGTTTCCAGCTTAGTTCATGACGGATGTATTTTGTTATCCACACATATATTCTTTTGATATTTGAACCTACAGTACACCTGCAACAGTCAAAGACAGGCAACTGTTGAGGAGTTGGAAAGGTCTGAAGATGTTACAAATAAGGTACACACAGCATACAATGTCATAATAACTTTGTATTATTAGTGTAGGACACTTATGTATGTATAACATCTGAAGATGTGTAGTTTTATTCATGTTTTCACATAATTGTACAGGATATTGCTATATCATTTCACATATTGTAGTTCTACACATTAATATCTGATTTGTAAAACATCATAGACAGAAAAGTATATCCGTCATTTAATGGTAAGCTATTGAAATTCTGATTCCATAGATGTGTCTCCCATCACCCAAAAACCCTGACTATTCTCTCAATTCAGTATTTACATTCTTATATTCAAAGAAAATCAGTAATATCTTTAAAAACTACAAGTCCTTTTCTATCAGCTGTGCACCGTTATGGTGTAAATATAGGCTATCTACCAATTGGATAAAAAATATAAAAGTCAGCCGAATTAATGTTGATACTGCAAGGAGACGTATTGTGTGAAGAGAAATTGAAGATGTTGTTTATTTGCTGATATATTTATGATCCATGTCACGTATTCAGTTTCCGTGGTATTTCTTCCAGTTTGTCTAGAAGTCTTCTAATCAGGGCTCTATAAATAGAGAACTAAGGCAGATGTGTAATATGTAATGCAGCCAAACTATGTATTACAATGCCGTTATGTGAAATCCAGTTCCTGAGGAACGGCAAAAAAGCCAGAGATTATAGAATCAAACAAATAAATAAAAACAAGGATAATTGTGTGTTATTGTTGAGTAAATAACAGTGTGTCATTTAGAAAAGAATAACAAATTAGAAGGAAAAATACAGATTTCAGTATTCTGAGGCTCTGAGCCCCATTTATTTTCCTCGCGGATGGCAAAAAAAGTCCGACATTATACGATTTAAAATAAAAACAATAACCGTGGCTTGATATTGAGTAAGAACATTTTTTTTTTAAGATGTTTGCTCATTTGAATGTATTTTGGCACATTTGTGTTCTTCTAATTTGCACCGTATTTGATACTGCAACGCTGTTTTCCTAATGTATCGCAGTTTTGTAACGCCTTTGCACCCTTCGGCCACCGTAGACTAGTATTTGTAACGGATCCCATTTAAAAACTAACCCTCCCACCCATGATCTGAACCAGTGCTTTAAGTGTATGGAAAATGTCTCTGTATTTTGATGGGGTAGACTAGAAAGACTGCAGACACTGGTGTTCCTTTGTTTAGTCCTTTGTTGCTTTACATGCACAATACAGGCCAATGTAATTTGATGAAACCTCTTCGCTCCCATAAAATGAGTGTAAGCACTGCAGAACACTATCAGGAGAACATTCATTATTAGGCGCTCTCTGGGAATGAGCTTTGGGTATTGAGCGGTTGTTTTCTCAGACAATGCCTCTTAGGCCCCTGCAGCCTCAACACCTTCCTATTCTCCTGCTGCTCCCATGGGCCGACGTGGATTTGTTTTTCTCCACCAGAAGATATTGTACTCCGAGGCGCCGAAGGTGGTGCTCATAGCCTGACCTGTCTTTGTAGTAGTTTTCTGCACATCGATAAGTGGTGTAAAATGGTAACATTTGCATAATGCATTCCTGCATTTCGATGTGTTATCATCACCTGCTTTGGTTAGGTGGAGGATCCTTGAAATATTCCACTTTAGTGCATATAACCTTTGCCTACAGCACTTGACTACCTTACATCTTTAATAGGAAAGGACACACAACAAATTACATAAGAGCTTGACATGACTGCATTGAACACATAGGTGACAGATATAATGCAATATGCATCTACATATGCTATACCCAGCTCCCTAGTTACTGTTGCTATGCAAGTTAAAGCTTTACCTCTGCCCATATGCAGCTCATTGTGATTAACATGGCAGATTTACAATCATGTTTGACAATGATGATGACAATACAATGCTATCTGATACCAAATAATGATCAAATATGTCACAATGAGAAATACTGTTAAACATAGCAGGAATAAGGAAACATTAAACACTCAATAAGTTATTTTTCAACAGGAGGGGTCTCTAAATCAGAATAATAAACAGAGTTTGGTGGTGTTGTGAAGTAGCGTGTGTGGGAATTAGTTATTAGAGTCAGCGCCTTTCTTTGAGGGTTCCTTAGTTGTTCATCGTTCAAGAGGTCTTGAATATGAGCTGATTTTTCCCAAGGGTTGTCCTCCTCTCCGGTATATACACTCTGAAAAAAGGGTTAGAATCAGAAAAAACAGCCATTTCATGTTCTAAATCAGTTTTTTCTTCAATGCTGTTTGGTGTGCATGAACGTTTGCTCAGATTTTTTCTCTGATAACGTAAAGGTCCCATGACATGGCCATTTCTACTGATCATAATTCCATTGTTGAGGTCTACTAGAATAGATTTATATTGTGCAATTTTCCAAACTCACATTGGTTTCTCATACAGCATCTCTGTATAGTATGTGTATTCACTCTCTGTCCTACACGGCTTGTTGGAGCTCCTGCCCCCCCCCTCCCTGTGAGCCCAGTGTGCTCTGATTGGTCAGCTCGCCCACTCTGTTCTGATGAGTCCACCACCGTTACAGCGGAACATCAGTGATTATGTGTTACAATGGTGTTTGTTAGCAACCAGAAAATGACACCAGTAATGACAAACAGATGAGAGTGCTGCGTGGGGTCTGGGTGCCGTGTTGGCGGGACGCTGCGGGGCTCGCTGCTGTGAGGAGCGGACAGTGTGAGCTGGCTTACTGGTGTGGTTTCCTGGTTGCTGCGTGGGGTCGGCGAGACACAGCGAAACCCAGCCCGAAATCAGCCCAAGCCTGGCTGTGAGTCTGTGTGTGTGCTCACACACAGACTCACAGCCTCGGCCTGTCCCGCCGTCTCAGGCAGAGAAATCCGCAGCTGCAGCTGAGAAAAGATTGAGTGTGTGTGTTTTGAGGAACGTAACGGCTCCACGGATTGGTCCATTTGGACCAATTGGTAGGAAGAAAAAAATGAAAAATCTCCAACGAGGCGTTCTGGAGCAGCAGGTATTTTCTGTGTTTTACTCGCTACAGCGTGTACTTTGAGGGTTTTTGACTCTGCAGACCGTTTACATGCAGAAAAAGCTACATACTGTAACACACAAGGGGACGAGTAATAACCGGAAAAGCATGTCATGTAGGGTTGGGTACCGAGAACCGGTTCCAGTTCTGAACCGGTTCCAACATTTCGGAACATCATTTAGAAATGTGAATTTCGGTTCCGCTTTTCGATGCCTGAGGAAATATTTCTAGCCGCTCTCCGTAGCCTACTGTATAACTGCAGCGGGCGGGAAATATAGCGTTGTACCTACACTTCCTACAGCGTAACCTGGGACCAGGGCAGATGTTCGCCTAGGGCGCCAGTTCTGGGGGGTGCTGCGCAGACAGCTCTGGGAGGGAAAACATTTTTTTTGACCGTTGGTGCTCATCCTAATTTTTGGCCTTGATGTAACAACATTCAGAATTAAGTAAATGTAACACCCTTTTCATCCCGGTTAGACTTTTCATTTGCCCTGTACGATGGCCGCTGTAAGTGATGAAAATGGGGGATGTTGGCTTATCTGGCACCCGCAGCTCACAGCCAAAGTGAGAGCGTGGGAGCGTGGGAGCGTGGGAGCGAGCAAGGGAGAAAGGGAGGGTGCACCGGTACCGGCGCTGTTGTTATTAGAATCTGGTGCTAGCTGCTCTAACGGATATTAGAAGAAGATGTTTCTACAATAATGTGGAGGGAGAGTCCTCTCCAGTCAGACAGAGAGGCTGATAACTACAGCTCAGTTAGGTAAAGGACTCTGAGTGTTTAGATAGTTCACTTTAGTCCAAGTTATCTCAGTGGGTCTCAAACGTTTTTATCATAATTTATGTAAACACATATTTCCAAGGCACTCCTTTATAATTATTGGGATAAAACAGGTTTGAAATCATTCCAATGTATACTATAGGACAGTAAACCAGACATAAATGAAATCAAGGAAACGTCAACTTGAACGCCAACACAAGAAAACCACACTAACAGTCCATCTTCAAATCTACAAAGACTATCTCCAGCAGTACAGTAACGCACTCAAAGCAGCCCGGTCTAATTACTACTCACAACTCATTCAGTCTGGCTCCAGCAACCCCAAGCGTCTGTTCTCCACCATCAGCAAACTTCTCAAACCCTGTGACAAGCCCAACTCGTCCTTCACCACCGAACAGTGCAACTCCTTCCTCTCGTTTTTCCAAACGAAAATCAGCAACATTTACAGCAATCTGACACCCTCATCAGTACCCCCACCTCCCCTCCTGGCTCCCCCCCTTCACCTCACAGCCTCTGTCCCACTTCTCCCCTGTGACCCCCATGCAACTGTCCGACTTCATGACTGGAATTAACTCCACCTGCACACTTGACCCAATGCCCTCCAAACTTGTTAAAGAGAACCTCCCTGCCATCTCCCAACTCATCGCCACCATCATTAACTCCTCCCTTAGATCTGGATCAGTTCCCCCTTCTCTCTAACTGGCTGCTGTCACACCCATTCTCAAAAGACCTGGACTCACACCTGACATCATGTCCAACTTCCGGCCCATCTCAAATCTCCCCTTTCTGTCAAAAATACTTGAACGTGTCATTGCCTCACAACTAAAATCCCACCTCAGCTCCAATGACCTCTTTGAGCCATTTCAATCCGGTTTCCGATCAAAACACAGCACAGAAACAGCTCTTCTGAAAATCACAAACGACCTCCTCCTCTCCTCTGACTCCGGCAACCTGAACATCCTCATCCTCCTCGACCTCACCGCAGCATTCGACACCATCAACCACGCCATCCTGCTGTCCCTCCTCGAATCATCACTGAACATCACCGACACTGCACTCTCCTGGCTGAAATCCTACCTCACCGACAGACATCAGTTTATCAACATCAACAACTGCACCTCTTCCACTGCTCCTCTGTCCCAAGGCGTCCCCCAGGGTTCGGTGCTTGGCCCCCTCCTCATCATCCTCTACATGCTCCCCCTTGGCTAAATAATTTGTCACCACAACCTTCAATTTCACTGCTACGCCGATGACATCCAACTTTATATCTCAACAAAAACCATCACCCCCACAACACACTCAACTCTCACCAACTGTCTCTCAGAAATAAAAGCATGGATGCAAACAAACTATCTCCAACTGAACAGTGCCAAATCAGACATCATCATCATCATCGGCCCCCCATCCCGTATCAAAGACATCCAGAATTTCAACTTCACCATTGACAGCCACACTCTATCTCCCCCCTCACATCCGCAACCTCAGAGTGATTTTCGACAGTCAGCTCAAATTCAGCCACCACATAAATCACATCACCAGGACCGCCTTTTTCCACCTCAAAAACATTGCCCGTCTCCGCCCATCACTCTCCTCCTCTGCTGCTGAAACCCTGATTCATGCATTCATCACATCACGACTCGACTACTGCAATAGAATCCTCTACAGCAGGGGTGGGCAAACTTTTTGGCTCGGGGGCCACTATGAGTTTTAAAATGTAACAGACGGGCCGGACCAGTAGCAGATCGGTGAAAAAATATTTAGCTGTCCACTCCTCATTAAACACTCGGCACTCATTGTCGACTTTTCTTTTCTTTGGTCCACTCATTGTTACAGATGCAGGTTCAAAGGTGAATTGGGTTCAAAGGTGAATTATTGCGTCATCCTTTGCGTCATGACGTAACCGTTTGCGTGCCTTCTTATGACCCACACAGCGTTTACGTCGCTGATTTTCTCCGCAACACCGCTCACAACAACATCAATAGAGGACTGCGTCGGGTAGTTTTTAATCATACGAAGCCAGATTAAATTAACTACTTCTCCAACCTTATACTTTTCTACAGAGTGCCGTGGTGCATTGTTTTTGAATGTGGTTCAGCGGCATTACCGCCCGCTGCAGTGCTGCTCGTCCACTGGAGTTTATTCTACCTCACGGTTAACTCACGGCAGCGGCCGCTGTAAAGTCTTCACTGTCCGACTGTCACACAAGCAGCTGATAAATATCCCCCATCCATAGTGAATGTGTTTCAGTCTAAATTGATGCTGTTTGGCATCACAACGTTGTTATGAAAGTTTCTCTGGCATTCTACAGGTGATGTTAGCATAGCAACTAGCAACCGAAGCTAATCAGACTATCTCGACTACTTGTTGCTATCATATTGTGGCATAAACCGTTTTCTACACACAATAAACAGAATCACACTAAGCCGGTTAGTGTTGCCTGACTTTATATAAGTGTTTTTTAGTGTGTGGTCGCATTCTAGTCCCTTTTCTCAGCGCTACTGCTTGTTGTATTCGCTGTACTGTACTAACCGTGAACTGACCCCCTCCAATGTAAGCGTGATGTATTTGGTTCTTAGATCTTGCCTGGTTGCCGACTCCAGCAAAGGTAATTTGTGTCTAGAGTGCGCCATCTAGTGGGGTCAACTGAAATGCCGGGTATTGCAGGAAAAAGGCTAAATGAATGCGGTCTTTACTATAATTTGGACAATTTTGTATATGGCCCGCGGGCCTTAGTTTGCCCATGCCAGCTCTACAGCATACCATCCAACCTCCTCAATAAACTCCAACATATCCAGAACTCTGCTGCCCGCCTCCTCACCCACACCCGCTCCCGAGACCACATCACTCCCGTCCTCCAGAACCTCCACTGGCTCCCCGTCCGTCAAAGAATCAACTTCAAAGTCCTCCTCATTACTCACAAAGCCCTCAACAATCAGGCCCCCCCCCACCTCACAGACCTGCTGCACCACCACACCCCTTCCCGCTGCCTCCGCTCATCAGAAGCCAACCTCCTATCCATCCCCACCCGCACCAATTACCGGACCTGAGGGGACGCCTTCTCCGTCGCTGCCCCCTCCCTCTGGAACTCACTCCCCCAACCCATCAGAGACTGCACTGACCTCACCACCTTCAAAAAACTCACAAAAACTCACCTCTTCAATCTGGCTTTTAATGTATGATTGTTTTTGTATTATTTGACTTTAACTTTAACTATATATTTATTTGTCGTTCCTTTCTTTTCTTTTCTCTTCACTATATCTGTAAAGCGTCTTTGAGCACCTGTAAAAGCGCTAACAAATTAAATCTATTATTATTATTATTATTATATCGTTTTAAACTGGAGAGATACAAAAATATGCATAAATAAAAAAGTAAAATAAGATATGAATGAACAACAAAAATAAAATACGTTACATGTATTTGTTATTGGCTATGGTAGGTTATTGGTTATGTTCACATACTTATTTGATTATTAAAATGTAAACCGATCTTTTTCATATGGGTGTTTAGAGTTGTAGCCCCTAGATATGAAGATATGCTTGTTTTTCCTCAACAATAACTGTTTTTAAATGGGGGGGGGGGGTTCCTTTAAAAGTTGGACTGTTGCACTGTTGTAGCTTCAGTGGTTCTCAGGTTACAGTTACATAGCAGTGAATATAAACAGACTGATTAATGTGAATATTACTGTAAATTAACCTGTGTAAAAGTTTCTCGAATAAATGTAATTTTTTTTGGTGGAAGAAGCATGTATCATTTTATTACCCTGCCCCTCAAAGAATCGGAATTGAGAACCGTTAAGAACCGGAATCGAAAAGTGACCTTTAAAGTCACCTATTATGCAAAATTCCCCTTTTTCATTCATTTTAAACATAAACATGTGTCCCCTCTGTGTAAAGAGATTCGGAAAGTGTCAGGAAAAAATATTCTCTCTCTTTTTGGAGTGAAAATGAGCTGAACTGATTTTGGCCACTTTGTGATCTCACATGTTTTTTTGGGGTTGCGTAACCATTAGCCAATCACCAACCAAGGTAACACCCGGCCACCTTATCACCTGAATCTCCACCTCGAGCACCATTGTGTTCTTTTCAAACCGAAAACTTAAAGGGGCGTGGCCAGCAGCAGCTCATTAGCATTTAAAGCTACATACACAGAATCAGCACTTTTGGAACAGGGCGGAAACAGAGGATTTTATGGCATGTGTCGTGTTTCAGAATTCCTCTGCGAAGCAAGTAGTCAGACCAGGCAATTAGGTTATAATAAAGTTGATTTAGTAGATATGACTTTTCTCCGTTAATCTCCGTCACGTTGTTTCCATAGCAACAACAACTTCCTGTCAACAGCGCTATCTCTCCTTCAAAATAAAAGCATGTCCATACAAAATAGGAAGCCAAGCCAAAATACACTTAAGACATATACACAGTGCTTGAATTGGAATAAAAAAGGTGCCAGTACTCTAAATCAGCAACTGTTTCAAGTCAATTTTATTTATACAGCCCAAAAACAAGAATTTGGCTCAAAGGTCTTTACAATCTGTACAACATACGACCCCCTCTATCCTTATCCTCATATCTTTGATTTAGTAATTAAAAAGAAACACAAAAAAACGTTAATAGACAAGGACATTTTTATTTTTAAAACAGAATATTTACTGTAACGTTCAGAAATTGCATGTTTTTCCACGTCAGACAACATTTCTAACACAGCATTCTCTGTATTTGCAGTTGCATCAGTATTAACTGGAGTTTCTTTCGGCTACTTGTCCGGCGACAACCACTTTCTTTTCGCACTATTAAGCCATGCTAACATTTTCAAAATGGTAGCTAACGTTATGTATTTTCTGCTTTCCTTCTCTCCCGTGCCTGCTTCTAGTCTATCGAAGTCTACAGAGCCACCTACTTGCAACTAAGCATAAACACAACAAATATGCGTACCTAGATGCGTCATGAGGTGCCGGTACGCAGTAAGAAGTAACGGTACGCAGATGGGTAAAATCAGAAGTCCCGGTGAGTACGGGCCCAATTCAAGCACTGCATATACAACTGCAACGAAAGTAACAAACACACTGCAATATCCTTTTCAATTTCAAAGAACCCAAATTGGGTTGCATACATTAACAAATAACTATAAAACAACAATACTGTAGAATAACTAAATGAATGCCGTGAATAAACCGAAATACACGTATCGAAGCAGTTCGCTGATGATTACCCCCCCCCCCCCCCCCCCCCCCCGCATGATCCGAATATTCGCTGCTGATTACTACCAAATATCCGGAGCCCGACATTTTTTATTCGGGACAGCCCTATTATTCATACACTTTTCTTTATGAGTAAGCAATAATATCCTTCACATGCTACAATGATCTGTTTGGTATTTCGAGCCAAACACTTCAGAGACATGTTCTGTATATATCTGAGACCTATAATATATTTTTCATACAGTATTATTTTGCACATTACTGTTACATGCTAACTGCATGTAGTTGTACTTATGCAATGACATCTAATATACTATCTTACCTTTAATCCAATACTAGACTATATGACTTAAAACACAAAGTATTATAGAATACATAGACATTTTATATAACACTTTGCTTGCGAGCCTGGCTGCAAAATCTTTCTAAGCTGTGTGTGCATTGCATCCTCCTCTCCATCTTTACGCAGCTCTGATGCTGAGGAATAGCGGGGCCACGGGGGAAGCTGCACCACCTGCCTCGCTGCGTTTCCCCCACCACCCTCTCTCCACCCTGCTCAGATCCTCCCATCACAAGCAGCGCCAGCAGGACCTTTACCCCGCATGCTGTGTGAATCCACAAATGACCCCGTTGAGTGTTGAACAAATAATATGTCCCGGGTGTTTTTACCGGTGCAACCCCAAACTACTGAAATAAAGATAACACTGGATGTGATACGAGTGAGAACACCAGAGATCCAAACACCCCAGAGTGCATTAGCCAATCAGAGTGAATGTGTTCAATGGCCATGCTATGAGAGGAGTCATACTAGTAAATCACAGTAAAACAACATATTGTTATAACATGTAGCATGCATATAATGATGCAAGTTGTGTTACTGTATGAGAGGAATTCAATGGAAAATGCAGCACACAGTAGCTCTGTACGAACTTGGCATGGGAACCGAAGGGTCGCCGGTTCAAGCCCCAATTCGACCAGAAATCCACAGCCTTTTTGTTCTTAAACTTCTCTATTTACACTTAAATGGTTTCTATATCCTGTGTAGGACAAGCAATGTCAATGTGTAGCATACAGTAGTTGTAATAGAGAACCGCAGTGACGCGTCCTAAAACCCGGAAGTAAGTTAGCATTTTTCCCACTTCCGGTTCCTTCGATAAAAAGCAATGCAATTTCTCCATAGGATTTTGGAAAATAGCTCCAAATAAGGTCTGTGTTTGACACAAATTGAAGAGACGGATCACGTTTTGTTCTACGACATTAAATACATCAGCAGTGACCCCGCTGGTGATTTTTGAAGAGTTTACGTGTCTGAAAAACGATGGTTGTTAACAAGTGGCTGAATAGGACTACAGAAGTTGTCCAGGCCGTTTTACGTCATTACACCGAACACGTAGAACACTCCCGCTAAGTTTGTTTGCCCTGTTCTGCTTGAAAGCAAGTACCTGCCTCCTGCAAACTGTTCAAACAAACGCTTCAACTTGTACCATTTAGAATCTGTATGTTTGAATATGGATCTTAAGTTGGCGTGACGTTGAAGCAGCGACCATGCTGTAGTTCGTTTATAGCATAACGTTAGCATTTTGCTTCTTGCGACTAGATCTATGATTCGAAAATTATAAAAGTAGGGTAGACATGTGGATATTATCCGGCTGAACAAAACGTGACCCGTCTCTTAAATGTGTGTCAACCACAGACCTTATTTCGAGCTATTTTCCAAAATCCTATGGAGAAATTGCATTGCGTTTTTGACGAAGGAACCGGAAGGAGTTTACATCCGGGTTTTAGGACGCGTCACTGTGGTTCTCTATTGTAAGGGAAACTTCTGCAGCAATGGAGAGTCAGGACTCAGAGAGACACGAGGAGAGTTGGAGCTTTGATGTCAAACACTGATAGTTTATTACAAGTATCGGCCGGAGAAATTCACATCACAAGTCACAGCAGCCAGAGATTCTGACTGCATGGGTGGGTTGCCACATCAATTCTGACCAGCCTCTCTCTCGATAGACCTTTTAACTAGTTTACAAAGAGTTAATCCACATATTGGGGGATGGTGCGTTAACACCTGGAGACACTGAATCACTTATCTGACTCTTAGGCTCTGTGACCGAGAGTTGACCGGTCATAAAACTGAGAATGAGTGCAGCAGCACATTCTTTAAAGGAGATAACAGAATCAGGGTTGGTTTTTAACCTCAACAGGCAATAAGGTTAAATATCTAGGAGTAAGACAGAAATATTCCCTCACAGTAATGTAATTTTAATATGGATAATTGGTGTAAGAAGGGTGTAATAAAAGTGTAACATGGGTGTGCTATACAAGTAATATCGGTGTAAAATAGATAGGTTTAATAATGCACAAATGTTAACCCTAAATGGGCAAAATATCACACCGTGTGAGTGTAAGCCGGAAAATGTCATATTTTGAAGAAAACTCTTGACATGTGCCATTTTAGATACATACAAGAATTGCCTAAAAATGTATATGTGCTTGCCTATTTAAGGGTTACATTGCATGTGTTTGGGCATGTGTATATTTAGTGTCATAGTGTATAAAGGTAATGTGCATGTGTGCATTTCAACAATCAGCAGTGACCTGTCGTTAGATAAGGAGACCCAGACTCGTATCGGCAAAGCCGCAACGTCTTTCAGTCGTTTGCGCTCAAGAGCCTGGAGCAACAAATACCTCACCGAGCGCACTAAGACACGTATCTACCAATGTTGCATGGTCAGCGTCCTGTTGTAGGGTTCCGAGGCGTGGTCAACTTACGCGCGGCACGAAAGAGAGCTAAATGCTTTTCACATGCGGTGCCGGCGCAACATCCTGGGGATCACATGGCGGGACAAGGTCACGAACGAGGCGGTGCTGGCACGCACGGGCAGCAAGTCAATTGTCCAAACACTGAAGGGAGGCTGCGGTGGCTCGGTTACCTTCGCAGAATGCCAAAGGACATCTTATACAGCGAGCTGAACGCTGGTTCCAGAGGCAGAGGACGACCACTGCTGCGCTTCAAGGATGTCGTAAAGCTTGACATGAAGGCCCTGGACATTGCGACGGACAACTGGGAGAGGCTGGCGGAGGACTGGACAAAGTGGTGCCAGCAGCTGCGCGAAGGTGGTGACAGACTTGACAAAGACTGGATTTGTGGACTTGCTCTAAAATGTGGACATACTGTATCGCTCTGATTGCACTGTACAATCTCTTGTAGATTTTCTTGCCAATATATATAGGCATGTGTGCATTTATATCAGAGTGAAAGATTGCATTTCCCCTTGGAGGATTAATAAAGTAGCTTCTTCTTGATATGAGATGGTAAGACTTTGTACATTCATGAGTCATATCATTTATATGCAATATGTATATAAGGCAAACCTAGAGAGATGGCTTGAATTAAACATTTGAATATAACTACAAATTCTGCCTTTCCCCTACAGCCCACACCGGACCTAGCCTGCGGGTCACTTACTGACAGGGAACAGGAAAATTAAAACAAGACCAAAGCAATCACACGTCTTACCACCAACTCTCTACAGACGGTAATCATTTCTCTGTGTGTGGCTATTAGCGCTGATCTTTGTGAATTGGGTCTGCAATGAGGCTCATTTCCATAGAATGGAGGGCAATTCCGCTGCAAATGACTTCATAAGATATCATTTAAATATGTGAAAATAGCACAGGAGCACCTTGTAGTTGAATGTTGCATAAATATATAAATTGCTTAGCAGAATGATTATGCTTCCTGAGCTTTCTCGTAGTTTATTAGAATCCCAAAGGAGTCTCTGAACTAAACCGGACCTTTTGAGGGGTACTTGACTTTATGAACGGGGGGGGGGGGGGGGGGTTGCGCTAGTGAGCACGCTCATGAACTGTTGGCCGGAGCGCATAAAGCAGACCCTTCACGCGATAGCGAGGGATAGAGCGATGGATCGCAGATGCCTAAATGGCTCCCGAATCATACTTTGGCGGCCGTTAATATTTCAATCAGGAGAGACGGTTTTGATATTTGTAATAATACATATGTATTGCGTATATGTATAAACGTATATTATAAACGGCATAATAATAAGGACGATCATCCGTTCTGTGATTCTCCAGAACACACATGTTATGATATTAGGGTCATGCAGAGTGAGATCGCTGTCCCTTTAAGAGAGAGAGAGAGAGAGGGGTGTGGCGTGTGCATGTGTGTGTGTGGATGGTAGAGCGAGAGTGAGCGAGCGTGTGTATGCAGAAAAACAGAGGTCTGTGATGTATTTTGTGAAACAGAAGAACAACTAAATAAATGCAACGGCCTCCCAAGAAGAGCTCGCCTCCACTCATTTAAGCTAAAGTGGGTTATTGAACCTGAAGTTTGTTGCTTCTGCCCTGGGAGACGACAGAGAGTCATCCCCTCCTCGACTACGGTCTGGGAGCCGACAGGAAAGTTCAACACACAGATGGCCAGTCCGCCCCTTTGTAGCATATTATTTCGATGAGAGATGAGCAGATCGACATTGGGCTTTCAACTAAAGGCACAGCCACGCAAAAACTGCAGCATTTGTACAGCTCCTTATGGGTACTGCAATTTGTGAAGTGCTGTCTTCTGTGGTGAAACGATCAGCACTGCACCACCGAGGAAAGCGGCATAAAGTCGCCTGGAGTTAAAGAGAGCGGGGCTGCGTTGCGTGCATGGCTTCCTTCTGCAGGTAACGGGGAGACGCGCTCTGGCGGCGGTCTCGTTCAGGATCCGAAAATACAATTTAAATATTTTTGCACACTTATTCCACTTATTCCTAGTGTGCCACTGGTTACGGTGCCGCGTGCCAATGGTGGCACGCGTGCCAGGGGTTGCCGACCCCTGGTCTAGACACTGGTGGTGGTGAATGGATAGTTGGGTCGGTCTGAAGAGGAGTGATTTAGCTTGACCCTGGATTCAGAGGGACAGGAGGTGAAAAGGGTGGAGGAGGGTTGCGTAGAGTCACCTGAAATGACAGCTGTCAGAGGGGGAAGAGCAGATTTAAAAGGTTTGACAGAGCGCTATGATAGGCTCTTGGGAATAGAGCGAAGTGATTGGTTAAGCTGAAGAGTGACGCCCCCGGTCACTTATTGAGAGGAGAGAGAGTAGTAACATGGGAATAGAAATACATGAATGAGTAAAGACGGTCTTCCTGGTTGAACTTGCGCTGAGCTTCATACCTGGGCAGCCCGCCCAAGTAAATGTGTGGGAAACCCTGCTATCTTACCAGTTCTTATGCATATCTCTCTCTCTCTCTCTCTCTCTCTCTCTCTCTCTCTCTCTCTCTCT
>CALSBZ010046702.1:364387-380521 GCA_943591055.1 Gobionotothen gibberifrons
TCTCTCTCTCTCTCTCTCTCTCTCTCTCTCTCTCTCTCTCTCTCTCTGTGCGCAAATGCACACCAGTTATGTGCAGCCCTGCTTATATAGTCCTATGATGTGCCATATGTTCTGATTTAAAAGCAACTCCATTCTACGTACCTTTTCTTGTAGAACTTTTTGCATTTTAAGCGTTTCTTTTCCAGAATTTAGCTAGGGCTCCTGTTGCGAGTCAAGCGTCTTGGTGGTGAGAAGAAAAGGTTACAGTATAATTTCATACCAATTGGCTGTAACAGGCCTTTCATCTCAATGTTCTACATGAAAGAACTGACTGTGCACTTAAATTCTGTAATCTCACAACCAAACATTAAATGTGAGATGAAGTGTGAATGCGAATAGCCGGTTCATTGAAGAATATCTTTAAGGAAAATGATCAGAGATGGGAGAAAGAACAATCCAAACACAGGTACAATGTGAACAGAAGAGAATGAGTCTCCACCATCTAACACACTTTCATGCTCTTGAATAAAATGAAAGAAAAACACATTTCTCTCAACTTACAACACAAAAAGAAACCCATTTGATTCCCCTCTCTCCTAGATGAGCACGGTTCTTGCTTGACTAAACCCGGCCTCATTTAATTTAATTCAAGCAAAATAAAATAAACAGTGATGCTTATGTACCTCCTTTCATCCTCCTGAGTGTTAATGCCCTCTTCTGACACAATAGCACCAATGCAAATCCCTCGAAGCCCCAAGCATAAAGGATCAAGCAGCTCTTGAGTGGAAGGTTATTAGTAATGTGTCTAAACCTAATAGGCATGAAGATGCATTCATTACAATGGCTCTTCATGTATGTGAAGCTATTACTGTAACCACACTCCATTGACTATTAACCTGTCTCCTCTGATTAAATGCAGCTATGAACGAAAAAGAGACATGGGAAGAGATAGAAGACAAATGGTTGGGGTGTGTTATGCATGATATAAATGTATAGTTCAAGAATGGAATTTATGCCAATAAGAGTTATTGTATCTGCCTATTTTGTAGGCCTTTTGACATAATTGCAACACTGAACTATGTGGGAAGAGGTTTATAGTGATAACTGGGGTGAAATTAGCAAAGAGCAGGTAAACACAATAACTTGATGCTCTAAACTGGTTGTCTGATGCCTTTATTTATTCTATTGTATTGTACTTCATTCCAACAAAGTCTTATTGGATTCCACCTCTTTCATTTGATACTTTACACTTATTCCTTGTGTTTATATTTTCCCTTTGCATGATGGTTTAATTATTATTTTTTTTTTTATATATATATTTTTTCAGTTATAAAATAAACAGACATTGCTCCAGATAACAGAAAAAACAACAAAACACGTAACAACAAACAACTAAACAAAACATAACGGGGGGGGGATGCAAGGATGATTTGCTATATTTACAGGGTCAGATAGGAGAGCTGTGGACAGTGAACCGTAATCCTCCTGTCTCCCCTCAAAATCCCCCAGCAGAGAAGCTGCACACTCCATATTCAGTAGGTCCAGATACTCCCTCAGCCATGAGTCCCTATAAAGCAGGCTGGTTTGTGTTCCTTCCAGTTTAGTAGGACAAGTCTTTTTGTGGCTAAACAGCCCAATGTCCAGAGCCGATAGGCAGTCCTTGCAACATTGCCATCTGGCTTGAGACCCAGTGGGCATGCAATGGGAAATGTAGGGAAATTAACTTTTAAAGATTCAGACATTAATGACTTACATTAATGATACTTACTTACTTACTTACTTCTGACCAACGTTTTTTTACCGCTGGGCATTCCCAGAGTAGGTGCAACAATGTACCTCGCTTGCCACATTCATGCCAGCTTAGGTCTCTGTGTTTATTGTCCATCTTGGATTTTGTAACAGGGGTGATGTAAGCTCTATTGAGAATTTGGAACTGTATGATCCTGAATCTTACACATTTAGAAGAGAACATAGCTGACCTCCAAATGGAGTTCCATTGCAAAGCAGACAGAGAGATAATCAAGTCATGCTCCCAGGACAGTTGGACAGGAGAATAGGTATTCGGGGCAGCCCTAGATAATAATTTATAAATATTAGAGACCACACCTGATGATAGGATTGCTTTCTTGAGGCGCTGGTCCTCTTCCATACATGAAGCAGGCATGGCTCCCTCCTTACATTTGTACTAATAATAGATGCTATTTGTGCATATGATAGAAAAGATGAGTCTGAGGGTGCATTCACACCAGCCTTTTATAGTCCGGTCGAATCGAACCCTGGTGCGTTTAGCCGCTTGATGCGGTTCATTTGGGTCGGTGTGAACACAGTCCGAGACCTCTTAAGTGAACAAAACAACCGGACTCTGGTCCGCTAAAATAGGTGGTCTCGGAGCGCTTGCTAGTGTACTCTGGAGCGGTTCATCGCTGGTGTGAACGCAGTCCGCACCAAAACATAGGAAGCGTAGTATTTATGTGTCACAAGAACGCGGATGTTTTCAAAAATCTTTAGCGAAAGAGTCTTTCAAGACATCCGCGGTTGTTTAGTTAAAGAGTGAAGCAGAATTAAGTGTTGAACAGTGTTGTGTAAAGTAAAAATGCTGTCGTCTGTGAAATGCCCCTCCTTACTGCAGAACGTCTCATTATATGTGTTATAATGTTTTTTAACGGACGTTGTCTGATTTATTAATCAAATGCGCGGGCCGCTATAGTCTGTTGATCTCCAGATTAACAGCAGCATGAGAATAACCTGCCGAAAGTGTCGATGCTCCATGGAGGAGGCTCCGGTAGAAATTAACGGGATTTGCGTTTTTACCCCCTTAATGTCTGACCAATGGTTGAACAGCATTACCGTGCACATGACTTGTGTTTAAAGTTTATAGTCCGTTTGAGTTTTGCCCGTGTGAACGCAAACCGAACCTTCTGAAAAATTAAACAATGTAAGGGTGCATTCACACCTAATAGTCCGCTTCTCTGGTGCGCACCAGACCACAGTTTGTTACATTGTTTCATTTTTCAGAAGGTTCGGTTTGCGTTCACACGGGCAAAACTCAAACAAATCCTTCTCATTCTGCCTGTAAAGATAACTTTAAACATAAATGCAAGTTGCTAAATGAAAGGTACATAAATCCATGTGTTGAAAGTTACAACCAGAGCTCAATCTGAGCAGTGTTGCATTTCACTGAGAGGTACATCTTTAAATTCTGAGCACAACATGCCAAGAATCTTTCCAGAGGTTTTAACTGTGTTATTTCACTTTAAGTAACACATATTTAACATTAAGAAGAGTCTAGTTCCCAGTGCCTTTCATGAAGGACATGCAAGAAATATTAAAGGCAGTAAAGGGTGCTTGTGCTTCCTCTGGCTGTGTCAAAAATCAATCTTTATCGCTCTATAGTGCAGTATTTTACCGTACACCTTTTCATTTGAGTGTTTGACTGTGAGTCAGATTTTTCCTGTATTAAATGGTGCTTTCAAAACAGACATCCAAGCAGTGTGATTCAAGTCTCTGCTGCATTGAACTGTTGATTTGGACTGATTTTCCGCTGGTGCAAAAAGTACCAGCTGAAAACTCAATTTAATCCTTAATTGTATTTTCAAATAATAAACAACATAACAGCAGTTATTTACTATTCACATATTGGATCCAGAATTTAAAGCATCTCAAGATGTTTATTTGATATAATAGGAAGCCAACAAAGCAGATAATGTACATTTAAAGACACAAATTAGCTTTTTTCCTACATTTGTGTTGGTACTTTCAGCATTTTGCAATCTGTTACTATAACGCAAATTAGAACATGACATGTATAGTGCATTTTTATTAAAACAATTAAAGTGTTAGGTTCTGAGGCCAGGGGCCTCATGTATAACGCCGTGCGTAGGATTGACGTGGGAAGGTTGCTTACGTAGTAGAAATCCGAAAAATAGGTCCATACATTTTCCGCCACTTTCCGATTCACCAAACATTGCGTACCGGCGGGGAAAGTGCGTATGGCACTTCCTACGCCTGTTCCCATTAATAAATCACAACCGACTCGAAATGCGGTGCAGCTTTTGCGGGCTTCACGTAACGCCCATATTTGCCTATAAATAGTCAAAGAAACGCCCATTCATTCATTCATTTTGACTGACTGCATGAAGAAGATAGCAGGAAATGACGACAGAACAGCTAAAAAAAACATCTTACACCGTGTCAGATTTTGGTTATTTTGGGGAGGTCGAGATAAATCATATTGTTTGGTGGATGCAGTTTGAACCAGAGTAGCAGCATGGAGGTCGGATCGTCACCAAAATAAATAAATAAGTGGTCCGAAAAAGTTAATGACAAAAAAAATCCACATAGCCTTCCTCAGGCAGTGTGTTTGTACCGGGGACAGGAGACCCCCCTTGATGAGAAACTGTAAGAAATTATCGGGGAATCCCTCTGGAGTGGAGTCATGACGACTGGATCTGAATTATGTTTTTGGAGGCTATTTGGTGGTTTGTGTCCCAGCCAGTGGCGGCGCCAGAGTATTTTTGTTGGGTAGTTTATGGTAGGGCTAACCCATACAGTGGTGGGGCTCGAGTCAGTATTTGTAATGTAATTACATACACGCTATATCGCACCCCTTGACAGTGAAACGCCACGCGTGAGGCTTTTATTAGCTTTTATTAGTCTCCTTTTATCAGCTAAATTACATCGAGAGCAACAGGTGTGAGTTAAACAATACAATAGCCTATTCTGCTAATTCCACGTTGTTACAACATGCTACGCAGCGGCAGAAACAAGAAAAGTTGGCATATAGAATTGACACGGGGAGAGAGAGAGGGAGAGAGAAAGGGAGAGTGAGGGAGAGAGACAGAGAGAGAGAGAGAGACACAGACACAGGTAAACAGAGAGAGACAGACACAGCACACAACAGGTGGCCTGTGTCTCTATTGTCATACAAAACACTTTTTCAAATGACCCATTATTACAAAATATATTCAAAACTAACTATTGACGTTTTCAAAGCAGCACGATCCTCCGGTTGTTGTGGTTGGAAGCGAAAATGTCAATTACACGCTGGACATCCAGTGCCTTACTCCTCTGCTTATTGATAGCCAGCAGGCCCAGGTTGCTGTTCCGTGCATCACCACTGCTGTTTCTTAGATAATTGGGTCGTGTGACTCTGGCACCTGTTCGACTTGTTGTACCTCAATGCGAGGGCGTTTAAGAAGAAATCGATCCATCCGAAATATATACAATTAATCCTAGAATCCTATAAATTCTGCTGTCTGTCTGCAATTTACTCGGCGCGAGTTTGGATACAGTCTATGGTTTGGAGACTTTTCACTGTGAACGTGACGTATCATCGTTTCGTTGCTCTGATTGGCTTAGGTCTATTCAAATTGCATTCGGAGGCATTTTGATCTGACTGCGGCCGCGCTGATATTATAACGCGAGAGAATTTCTTCACCTTTAGTGTATAAAACTCCCCCACTACTTAGACTATTCCTTACACCCCTCTAGCATAAGCCCGAATGGTCTCAACCATATTGCGTCAGTAACGTGCACTTGTTGTTTCAGCAGGATCAGTTTGTGTGTTGTGGACACAACCGGTAGATTTTCGCAATCCGTGTTCTCAACATGCTTACTTTAACATAATTTGTAATGGTCGGGCTAAGGTAGGGCTAAGCCATTTATTGGTATGGCTATAGCCTACCCCAGCCATACCCTGGCGCCGCCACTGGTCCCAGCTGTCGATCAGCTGTGCGCAGCGTCTCCACTCTCTCCACTGCAGCCTGTGCATCTCAACCCCCCCGCAGCAACTCTATATCCACCAGTTAAAGGAAATACAACTAATGTGTTGTGTTATATTAGCTGTACAATTTACCACATATGGTGCTCTTAGTTTCCATACCTCCTGTGTTTTACGAGCGACTTATCAAGTCTTGGCAAACGGCATAAAACACGATTACACGTGATATAAAACCATGCTCGTACAGATGAAGCACTTACTTTAGGACTCCAGCTTAGGTGTTCCTGCCTACTGCAAGCCAACTCCCAGTTTGGAGGAAGGTCAAGCCCTCCCACTATTTTCCAAGAGGGCGTTGCCAGATTTTCAATTTCAGGTTTTAACCAGGAGATGGCGCTTCATTCACAAATACAGAAATGATGTCGTACACAGTGGCTGCTTGAATGAAGAGCATTTGAACATATACAGTAGTCTTTATATACTAATAATCATAATAATAATGTAAATGTTTACATTACATTAAACCATGCATTTTGTAATGTCAGCATTTCATTTAGAAGAAAAGTAGTTAGTTAGTTATTTTCATGTCGATGGACACTGAATAATATTTTTGAATAGAGGATTCATAATATTGTACAGCATTTTAAATTCTAAATATCCCTGCAAATATAGCAATGACATTTCTGCTTCTATCTTTGCAAAACGAGTAAACAGTCACATTTGATCTTGATACGGGATCAATGTGTGTAGTCTTTAATATTAAACATGATCGCTGGTAGACAGCCACAGAAGTCGTATCACAGTTTAATCTGAGCGGATCACTGTTTATCACAGCTCTCCACGCTGCTTTCAAACTGTCAGTAAACAACGTGGTGTGTGTTAGTCGTATCTTGGCTCTCTGTTCGGTCAAATATTAAAGCTACATGTGCGCGTGCGTTTCGGAGAGTTTGTGTGTGTGTTCCTGCCAGTAATTAGTCGTGTCTCGGCTCGCTGTACGGCTAAATATAGAAGCTAAATTAGGAACTACATGTTAGCAACTACATGTCCCACAATGCATTTCGTTCTGTGTCTTAATCTCAGCCGTATTTTAACCGCCGGCCGACAGGGGGCGAAAGAGACGAGTGAGCGATACAGGGAGAGAAACACAGAAGAAGAGATGAGAGCGCAGCAGAGAGAAGCGGAGACGATATCTGTATAGTTCAATGTTCATTGACAATACATATTGAATTGTACTTTCTTTATTTGATTGGCAGTCAGTTGTTGATTACATGCAGACGTTGATAACGTGCATTCATTTCTTATGGCTCTATCTGCAGCTTTTCCGGAGTCATTTCTTATGATTACATTTTCCCACAGGCCAACAACAGCTTCAACAAAACTATTCCCCTCAAAGAGAAAACCAAACATGCCCTGTTGTCGTGAGAGAGAAAGTGCAGAAGGAAACATCCATTAAACTCAGTATGCTGCTCTGTGATGCGTGAGCTGTATGCTCGAGTCTTCCTGCCTGTCGGCCTGTCAGATCTTGTAAAAGTATAAGTACTCAGATCTTGTACTTGAGTAAAAGTAGAAGTACTCAGATCTTGTTCTTGAGTAAAAGTAGAAGTACTCAGATCTTGTACTTGAGTAAAAGTAGAAGTACCAGAGTGTAGGAATACTCTGTTACAGTAAAAGTCCTGCATTCAAAATGTTCCTCAAGTAAAAGTATTCTCATCAAAATATACTGAAAGTAGCGACAGTAAAAGTAGTCATTGTGCAGATTGGTCCATTTCAGAATAATAGCCTATATATGATATGTTTTATAATGATTAATCATGAAAGTGTTCTCAAAGCTGGTAACGGTGCAGAAGAAAAGTAGTGATAGAGTATAAATATCAAATAGCCTATTCCAACAGATTAAACCATTTTCCCATGCTGCATATGTGCATGATCCGTGGCACACTCATAACGCGCATGGCACGAGGGATTTTTGCTATTGGGACTCGGGTTTGAGTCCAGCATGAACAGAATAGAATAGAGGATTCATAATATTGTTTGTCGAGAACAAAATTAACGATCAAGCAGCATTTTAAATTCTAAATATCCCTGCAAATATAGCAATGACATTTCTGACAACAGCAGCGTCCAGCAATACAATGAGGAATGTGGAGCATCTTGTGAAGCAGTACTTTAGTTTAGGCTTCTCAAATAACGAAATAGTTGATCTTTTGGCACATCAGCATCAGATTATCATAAGTATTAGAACTTTGAATAGATTGTGCAAGAAACTATGTCTATTTTATTTCGAAGAAAGAACCAAACGGATTTGGAGGAGATTGTCTCCTTTCAGCTAACCAGGAAGTGTTTTAGCACACCACGTGACGGATCTGAGCGAATCACGTTCGACAACAGAAATGTTGTCGAACCCTTGTTCACAGGTCTCACTCATGGTCTCACTGCTTTCACACCGATTTGCATACTGTGTAGAGTGAGCAATTAGTTTATTCCCTCAGACGCAATTCAGGGGGGGAGGGGGGGAGAAAGTGTTCTCAAAGCTGGTAAAGGTGCAGCTAGTTTGAATGAGTTTGTAGACTGCAGGGTAGCTTGTGAATTTACTCCAGGTGGAACTAAAGTCTGATTTAACACTTGGTTATATTTCACATCATTCATCCACATCTGTGAAGTAACTAAAGGTATTAAATACCATTTACCTCTGAACTGTAGAGGAGTACAATAACAAAGTAGCAAAACATTGAAATACTTAAAGTAAAGTCAAAACATCTCTTTTTATCACTCCATAAATCAGAAAACACTGTCAACAGTATGATTTGCCTAATGTGGGACAGTCCTAAAAAGGGGCATGGATTGTGCAAGAGCAATGGTTATTTACAGGGCTTTAGTCTTCTAATGCATTATTTTAGATATTTAAGGTGAAGGGTAAATTATATTAAATAATTGGGGGTATCTGGGGCGTAATTGGGGGGCTCTGTAAAAATGGTATGACAAAGTCAGGGATAATGTTAGGGATACATGTCTGAGTTTAAAAAATGGCAATTAATTTAAGCCCAAATATTCATAGTAATTTAATAAATCCTTCCAACACACGTTGTAAAAAATAGCCTACATTAAGAAATCATTCCAATAGGTCAGTAAAAAAATAAAAGTGATTAGTCGAATATGCATAAATCTGTTCTTATTATACATCCATGGTTAGAACGACTCCATTTCCGCATTCCAGCTGTCCACATTCCTGGATTCACGTCTTTCTCTTCCGACATTCCAGGCCTTCCAGCCAGGCCTTGGGGGACACACGCTGTAGTACATATGCCGGGCCTGTAAATGGCGCTGTAACTCCCTCCACAAAAGCAGCGAAGAAGCATAGTTGTCATGGTTGCACCTTCTGTTTATTCTCCACGTTGGGGGCAGAGGGACTAGTTTTTCACCAGTCAATGTGTATTAAAGTTGAAATCTTCCGGACAAAATTATAAAAGTGCCGGTCAAAGGTCTTCTTTGTTATTTATTGAGCTTTAAAACAAATGAATAACGACTCTATAGGCCTATAATATATACAATACACGGAGCCTCTCTTTTTCCTCCCTCTCTTCGGGCAGCTGTCTCATGCAGCAGCTTATCCAGTAATGAGTGACCCGGCCGACAGTACAAATAAACATATTTATAACTAGTTTAGGTAGTGAATATGAGGAGAAGAGAGAGGCGTGTGGATATAAGCAATTAATGTAACAAGTCGAAATCTGTTTTACGCGATGTCACAACAATATTTTTCTTAGCGGATGCATGTCAATTTATATCAATACATACAACTATTTTTTAAATCAATAAAAACATTTTCTAAATCCATAAAAGCATTTCAATTAATATTGGGAGTCATGTCGTTACTTTGTTGAGAATTTGGCCATGTAATAAACGGGATAATTTGCAGCGACTTGTTCCTTATGGGGAACACCCTTCATGGTGAGCAAGATCCCTCCGCTACACCGTCGAGGCTCCATTAAAATATAAATATTTGTAGTGAATTACTGACGTTCATATTGAGTTTAAGATGATGATTAATTTAGGATTAAAAATCGAGAGCCGGGCTGCATTTCCTCCCGTTCGTTTTTTCCGACTACAGTACATTAAGTTCCGCTGACCGCTGTACATCCAGCGTACTGTACAGTATCAGACTTTATTTCACATGAGCACCAGTGTGGAACCCCACTGCACCCCCTGGTGGATCAATGATCCATTGCAGCTGGCTTCATTATAATTACATTTATTTAAAACGGGGGCGGTCTCAAGTCAAGCTGGAGGCTTTCCCTTGAGCGAGGGCAGACCACTTACCAATCACTGCCCTCGCGTTTCAAACTGTCCTAAAGTAAGTGCTTCATCTGTAGCCTATCTACAACCTATAGAAATGCAAAACGGCGTCAGTTTAGACGTAATTATGTCCTCCTGCTTACCGCATCATTTATGAGAAAACATTTCATAACATTAACACAACATATTCGAGGTGGTTTTAAATAACATATCCGTATTTATTTATTTCTCCAAGTTATGTGTTTGTGTGCACTGAGGAGTCTCAAACAGGCGTTTGTTAGATCATTTTAAGATTGGCTTTAATGAATGTTTGAAAATGAATTCTTCATATATGATAAATGAGAGGTAACATTTTATTTATGGTATTATTTCCACATATTTCTCTCCATTCTTCCTTCTGCCAACGGTGTCGCAGTTTCTCGTCTCTCACGTTGTTGTGCTTAGTGCGTACGCATGGGTTAGAGTTTGCGTGGAGGACAGCACGGTTTCCCGTCAAGTTACTATTTTATAAATCGCAAACATTGCGTAGAAACTGGCGTACGCCATTTTTTGAGCGTATATCTCTTTATAAATGAGGCCCCTGGTCACCACTTGATAACTACATTTGTGTGACACACCAAACATGACTGAATATATCATACAGTATGACAGGGATGCTGGAGGCCTGATAATGTCAGGTCACAGGGTGTTGCTAAGGTTAGGTGATATAGGGCAAATTATGTCATGTCACTATAACGGCAAGATGTCAATGTAGGTCACAAATGTTAAAGAGTAAACACTTAATATTAGATAATACATACAAATGTTTTGATATTAAAGCCTTTTTAAACAAAATATTCTATTTGTTTAATTGGACATTTTGCTATGAGAGATTCATTAGACTCATTAAATTGGTGAACCAATCAAAAAGCTCAAATGATTCACTGACATGTGTTTAGTCTAAGAGTTGTCAAACAGCAGTATGGTCCTGCACACACATATAAGAACTCTGCAGTAAAAAATATGCTATTTGAAGACGATTTTAGCCGTCCTCCTTGACCAAGAGTATTTTTTGTCCTTTACGCTCCTATTGAATTTGACATGAGCAATTGCTATCGATGTGGTCCATTTGTTAAGAGTAAAGTCCTTTACAAAGTTCAAGGATGGCTTCAAAGTAATGTCTCTCACACTTTGATCAAATTGGACTCCTCTGCATTTTCCTTTCTCTACACAATGTCCTTCTGAATTCCAGTTGTGTGCTCTCAGGCCACTATTGCTCTACATCGATTGAACAATTTGACGCCAAAGGAATTCATATTACCTAAATAAATACGTGGAAATAACACTCTTATAACACTTTTATATATATGCTGCTTTAAGTTATTGTTCCTTAGGTATATGGAGCTTACAGAACACAAAATGTTTCACAAGTTTGAAAACGTATGGCATTTCCCCAAATCAATGTATCTGAAGAAGAGTAATGGAAAGTGTCAAAATAGTTAATGAGGAAAAAATGCCGACCTTAATACATTTTTGAGATTCAACCACGATAACAAATGATTCTCTGCCGCCTGACCTCCTGGAGTCGGTGTCAGACCGTAAAAACACTGACCTGAGACCCGCATGAAAGAAATAATCACCAGGTGCACCGAGCAATATCTCTTGATTTATTGAAGTATTGATTTTGTTACTCAATTTTAGAATGGGCTCGTGGTGACATATGGGGCAGCAGATGAAAGATAAATGTTATAAAAACTGACGTACCAGCAGAAAGCATGATTTACTCATTGCATCAGTGTTGTACTGTATGAAGCCAATATGAGGAAGGCATGGGAAACATACAGTGTGTGCTCTTCACACAGCTTCACAGCAATCATTTATCATGACCCCTGCTGATCCCAGATTAAATTATGGCTACAAAATGAAGAATAGCGTCATGGAGAGTCTCATCAGGCATAAAAACATAATGTTCTTCAAATCCCCCTTCAAATAAGTCACTTAGGAATATTTACTTTAATGTTCTGATGAATAATTGATGTAACAGTGTCTTCCTCTCGTCCAAAACGGAATAAAATGATATTTATGCTTGTTTATTCTGCAACTAAATCAACAGGCCGTGTAATATTTTTTCATTTGACTTGTGTTTCTCTCATTCTGTTCCTGGCAGCGGGCCTCTGTATTCACTGCAATTACAATAGCAAACAAACAGTACATTTAGAAAAATGTTGTTGTGATTTACTAAGAGCATTTGAATGTTCCATTAGTGTAAGCAGAAATAGCTTATGGTAGAGTAATGAACTATATACACCAGTGAAAGCCTGTAATAAATGAAAAAAAGATACACTTTCTGTGAATACAAAGATTATTCCGCACATATGGCAACCTAACGGCAATGGGTGCTGTAATTGTTTTTCATGCTCAATAAACTACCTGGCTTTTTATTTTTTGTACAAGTGAACATTATTGCTGACAATTACTTTGTGTCTGCTCAGCTCCTCGGAGGAGGACGTGATGCCTCCCAGGACAGAGTGGTAGTAGAGTTTTTTTAAAACAATCAACACTTTGGAAATGACCGCAGCCAAATTGTTTTTGATTCCATCAACTGTGCACCAATATCTCGTGGAAGGGATCAATAAGCCTAATTGTTAAATCTGAGAATGGAGACACTGCTGTAGTCAGCAAAACTGACAAAAGTGTCTGCCTGGAGTTTGCCCGAACGCCTTTTCATGGATGACCGGGATTCAGTCAGCCAATCAGGAGTGATGTAGCAAAATTATGCCTTACTTCAGCAGATGTTAACCTTATTTATTGCACGTAAAGCAGCTGTGAAGGAGATCAGTCTGCTAAAGTTGACATCCAAAATCATTTTCATTGCGATTTACTTCTTAGTAATGACTAGTTCAGACATGTGTATTGTACATAGTGTCAATTATTTTGTCAGCTCTTGGACTCAATCAATCTGAAACTCTTTGCACAATGGAATAGCACAACATTGAAATACCTTGTATGATAATAATTCATGATTTGTTATATCAGGGCTTTGGTGGCCGCAGATATGCTTAAAAATCGTATAAATAGGATATACATTGGTAAAGTTAGAATGGACTGGACCAAAAGTAATTGGTAACTGCTTCAAATGGCTTCTGGGTACAACTCCAGTTGGCATAATTAAGTAACATCAGATCATATCCACAACTCTAATCCTAATTATTTTTCCGAATGTCTAAACACACTTCGATATACGAAGATTAACAACATACCAAGTTATAAAGTGGCCTTTAAAGCCCATAAATCTCCACCTTAACGTGACAGCATTTTCCTATGAATGGTCTCATATGGTATTGTCAGGAAGTAATAGTCCGGCCGATGCTGGGGCTTGATTAAGGGTTTAGTCCAGAGATTTCAATCAATAGAGGAGAAGACTGAGGCCAGGCCCAATTAAACGCATGGGCCCCATTATATCAGGACTGATTGCATCGGCTGCACAGCTCCACACTCGGCGAAGAGCGCAGTGATCAATAGACAACCTCTCAGGCTTAAGACGGTAGATTTAGAGGCAGGAGTGAGAAAACTGAAATCCTTTAACTACCTTTGAGTTGCACTTCTCAATATGGTACATGGATTAATAGATGAGGAGGACTGTCTAAAAGGGAATATATGATCAGGCAATATTCAGAGATAAGTGAGTTCCAGGCTGATATAATCTTGATATAAATGACATTCCTACTGTATGTGGATTACTTATGACAGGTCTTTTAGAGCATAAATGACTACTGTTTATTACATGGTTCATATATGTAGTTTACATGTTACTTGAAATGCCATGTTGTAACACCTGCATCATCATGCTAATTCCCTGTCATCTTAAGTATCAAAATGTACGCAGCAGGACCTGATTTACTGTCGAGTAAAATGTATTAGAGCTACTTTAAATCTTTCATTTTTAATTCAGTTGTATGTGTTACTGTGATTTCATGCACTTCTGGATTTGTCCTTGATTGTGACCCTTTAGCCCACTGTTGCGAGCCAATGGATATTCCCTCCACCAATGTTTAAGCTTTCCCAGCACTGCTTTGACAAGATATTCGTCCAAATGGGGGAGAGATGTTTTGCTCGGATGACATAATGAGCAACAACACGTTGGCGGAGCTGCTGGGTGCTGCACTCCTCATTAATCGCCTGAATGTAGCAGCAAACGTAGCCTCATCAGAATGCTTTCTTGTGCATGTAATGTATCAGCGATAAAAAGTGTGCAGCTAATTACATACCTTTTAATAAACTGGCAACTCAACCAGTCTAATTGCTGCGGAGTCGATGGAAGGCAGGGGTTTGAAAGCCTTGTAAACATGTAATTTGTAGTCGTACAATGCACATAATAAACAGCACTTACAAATACAAGAATGAAATGTGAGTTCACATATTTGTCTATTAACCTTTTGTATAAATCGGACTGTGTTTTGTGTTGCTGAATGCAGTATACTACAATTAAGCTGTACTTACTGAATAATTCATCCGTTAATTTGCATAACTTCAGTCTATACGAGTTACTGTGTAAAAGTACAGGCTTGTTTTTAACCAAAACTAGTCTGGCTGGCATGCAAATGTTAATCATGGTAATACTATTGGCATTGAGCCAGTGCTTTAGTTCCCAAATCTCAGCTCACAAATTAGCTAAAATGTAATACTTTACAGGGAGATCAGCGTACTTGAATAAATATTAAACGTGCTTTAACCACTAGGTGTCCCTTTCTATCAGCTGTGCACCGTTATGGTGTAAATACAGCCTATCTACCAATTGGATCAAATATAAAAGTCAGCCGAATTAGTGTTGATACTGCAAGGAGACGTATTGTGTGAAAAAAAATGTGTTTAATTGCTGATATATGTATGATCCACGTCACGTTTTCAGTTTTGGTGGCAGTTCTTCCTGTTTGTATAGAAGTCTTCTCATCAGGGCTCTATAAATAGAGAACTACGGCAGATATGTAATATTTAATGCAGCCGAACCGTGTATTACAATGCCGTTATGTGATGACTTTCAAAGAGAAAAGCAAGCACACTCGGAATATAGTATTATTAATTTTTTTTTTTTATGTTTTCGGATTTCACATCGCATAAACGCCATTTCCCAGCGTGCATTGCGGCTAAACCATCGAATCACCGAGCTGAGGATCTTGCCTACGTCTGTTTCCGGTATTGTTAATGACGGAAGTATTTTGTTATACACACATTCCTTCACATTTAAATTTACATTTACATTAAAGTATTTCGTGAGGGCTTCTAAAGTATTTCTAAATATAACTACGGTTCTAGTTGAAGAGTTTGTAAATTAACATCAAATCAAATCAAGTTTTATTTATATAGCACATTTATAAACGATTTTTGATCGAGCCAAAGTGCTGTACATATAATAAAAATAGCCTACAGTGGGGAAACCATTTTTGTTCCAAGGCGTACCAAGCAATGTAACTTAACATGAAGGCAGCACTGATCGAGGATTTCTGTAACTGCTCACATTTTCTTTCCATTAATCATTCTTTAAACACTGATAGAGCCCATACCTTGGTACCTTTAGTGTTTACTTCCTGTCGAGTACTGTTGATTCCACTTTTGTCCGACGCTCTGTCTTTTAACCTCTTTCCTTCTTTTTGATTGATGGCTGATTCCCTGTCAAATCATCTGGGGATGGCATAAAGAAATCACTTTACAGCTAATACAACAGCACAGATTGTTCAGAATATCAATATGAGAAAAACTACACCCTCTGTCCTTAGACCCTCACATCGTACAAGGAAAAACCTCCGGGCAAAACCCACAGTTTTAAAGGGGAAAAAATGGGAGAAACCTCAGGGAGATCAACAGAGGAGGGTTCTATTTCGTCCCTAATGACCGCCAGAGGCGGTGCATTAGCACCTGGATATGTCCATCGTACGCATGCGCAGTTCGAGTACCTAATAACAACAAAGTCACCTGTGACCCACGTGACACCGGCTATATCAGCTGGTGTCATCAGAGGATCTGTTCCTTTCATCTTCTCACTGCGCGAGAGTGCCACGGCTACATTTTTGTAGCCTACAACGTTCAGGTTTGATCTGAGGGATTTCTCTGCAAGTGTTAGTCAATTTAAAATCAATGGTGATAAGGTGTAATTTGAATTAAATACAATA
>CALSBZ010046702.1:380531-405638 GCA_943591055.1 Gobionotothen gibberifrons
GTTCCCGCACCCGCTCCCGGTTACGCTGCATCTGGCACTCGTCTCTAACTCAACCAGTGAAGGTAGTGTTCTCGCCCCCGCTCCTGGTAGACGCCGAACTGCCGTGTTTATTAATCCAGCCAGGTGAAGGCAGTGCTCTCGCTCCCGCTCCCTCTGCCGGTAACGTGGGTGTAATTACATCCCTCTTTCTGTTCGGCGAGTAGCAGCAACGCTCTACTCTTTCCATTAAGCAGGTAGCTGGTAAAGGCTGTGTTCCCGCACCTGCTCCCGCCTACGCTGCATCTGGCTACCTACAGAATGGCTCATTCAGGTAGCGCCTGTATGGCTTCTCTTGAGCCCGAGGACGGCCACGACCGCTGCCCCTCTTGCCTCGCCCGCCTCTGGCGGTCAGTGGGGACGAAATTCGAGCATCTGAGGGAGGTTCTCACGGTAAACGCCTGCATGAGCTGTAGCCGCATGCCTCGGGCGCTCAGAGTGGCTAGGATCACTGAGGTGGAACGTCTGGCAGCAGCCAACAGACACCTCTCCCTGTCACATCCTCCTCCAGATCAACTCGGCCGCTCCCGGCGACTTGAGGGAGCGATGGCTATGGCTGCTCCCCCCAATAGAAGGACTAGAAACAGGCTGTCCTCTAAAGTGGATCAGCTAGCTGCCGATAGGGGCATGATTAAGTCGCCTCTTGGCCCTTCAGCCTGGGCCCGGTGTGGGGGCTGCTAGTGTGCCGCCTGCCCCCCCCCCCTTCGGTTGGCGCACCTCCTTCGGTTGATGCACCTCCTTCGGCTGACGCCTTCTTCGGTTGACGCACCTCTGGATGAGGACGCCTTGTCGCTAACGGCTTCGGCTAAAACTCTTCAATGAAGAGATGGAGGACGAGGTCCCGCTCGAGGAGGCTTCCCGCTCCTCTGCTCAGGGTTCTCTGCAGGGCATGGAGGACGACTCCATGGCGGCCACTATTCGTACGGCCCCGGCGCACTTGCAGATTCCGGTTCCGCAGGCCTACTTGGCTCAGGCTAGCGCCTTCTTCAGGCGTAGCCCTGCCCCTGTCCCCCTCACCGTTCCTCCTTCAGAGGAGTGCCTGAGGGAGCTCCACGAGGCTCTAAGGCCTGGGGTCAGGTGCCCTACCGTAGGGCCTACGGCGCAGCGGCACGTATGGGTCATAGCGGGAATTCACTCTCCCATCTAATGCTGGCTGTCCCCACCTCTCTGCAGCAGGCTCCGGCCGAGCCTTCTTTGCTGGGCATCAGCGATGCATTACTACAGGCCTCTGCCCTAATGGCTAGGGAATTGGGACGGGTTATGTCCTTTCTGGTACAGACTCGTCGCCAGGTCTGGCTGGCCCAGTCACCACTAATGGAGGCATGTAGGAGAGTCCTCCGTAGCGTACCAGTCGAGCCAGGGGAGCTGTTGGGGTCAGCTGCCCTGGAGGCACTGGAATGTGCTGCCCAAGCTAGGCAGACCAGGCAGCAGCTCTCGGGTCTTCGCAGACCTGTGCCCACTCCCAGCAGGCCGCCTCCCAATGACTTTCGTGCCCCAGGTCGCCCGCCTTCCAGGCGGCCTCGTGCCCCAGAGCCTTACCGGCCCAAGGGGTCAGCGATCCGGCAGGGACCCTAGCTCTGGCCCAGGAGTCGTCCGTCCTTCGGTCCAAGGACGCAATCGAGCCAGTAAGACCCTCTGCTTAGCCCAGGGGATTCTACTCGGCGTACTTTCTCGTGAGCAAGAAAGTCGGCAGATTTCGCCCGATCTGGGACCTCAGAGGAATCAACAGATTCCTGAAGGTGCTGCCATTCTATACGCTGACCACTGCACATGCACAGGTGGAGTGGTTCTCGACCGTGGACTTGAGGGATGCCTACTTCCACGCGGGCAAGATGGGGCCTTATATTCAGTCCCTCCGGCCCTCGGGCAGACTGGCGGCTGCCTCGGCCGCTGGGCCCTTAGGCCCGCTGTCGTTGCGCCCCATGCAGATGCGGCTGAACAGGTTTCACTTGGACGCCAAGTGGCACAGGCACAGGGAAGTCAGGGTGTCGCAGCATTGCCTCCACTCTCTGTCACGCCGGAGGGGCAGGGCCTATCTCCCGATGGGCGTGCCCATGGGCGCCATCCCATCCCGCCAGGAGACCATCACCATAGGTGCATGTCTCTCAGGGGGGGGTGCAGTGCGGCAGGGCAGGACCGTTCAGGGTCAGCGGTCTGCCCAGGAGGGTGCGCACCAGGTCAACATGCTAGAGCTTCGGGCTGTGCAGCTTGCACTCACGCACTTTCGACCCCAACTGGGGGGCAAGAATATGCGTGTCCCTTGGGGACAGCATGTACGTTGTTGCTTAGACAACAGTCCCTTCTAGATAGTGGACGTCCTCACTCCACTCTGAATTTATGTGGCTGCTATTTCTGCCCGACATGTTCGGGTCGACGGCGCCGCGGCGGGGTGCCACAGGTCGGTGTCCCTCTTTACGAGAGGGACTTTACGGCAGCGTCCCCCTAGCACCCTGAGGGCTCCGGCTTGGGACCTTGTCACAGCTCGGGGGTCGGATCTGGCATCCCGACCCTCACCGCCTTCAGCTCTGGGCCTGGCCGCTGAGGGGCCAAACCCACTGTTAAGTGGCTTCACGGAGTCTGTCAAAGAGACCATCCTGAATGCCAGAGCACCATCCACTCGAGCACAGTACGAGTGCAAATGGAAGCTCTTCTCTCATTGGTGTTCGGGTAAAACCGAGAGGCCGGAGCATTGCTCGGTGTCCACCATTTTAGAGTTCCTGCAGTCCCTTCTAGATAGTGGTCGTTCTCACTCCACTTTGAAGGTCTACATGGCCGCAATATCTGCCCGACATGTGGGAATCGACGGCGCCACGGTGGGGCGCCACAGGCTGTTGTCCCTCTTCCTGAGAGGGGCTTTACGGCAGCGTCCCCCTCGCACCCCAAGGGCTCCGGCTTGGGACCTACCCATAGTGCTGGATGCCCTATCAGCTCCTCCCTTCGAGCCCCTGGCCCAGGTAGGGCTGAAGTGGCTGTCCTTAAAGACAGCGTTTCTACTGGCGGTGACCTCAGGGAAACGAGTGGGAGAGCTACAGGCCCTCTCAGTGAGCGAGACATGCCTGAGGTGGAACTCCGATGGCTCGGGGGTTGCCCTATGGCCGAATGTGGCGTTCCTGCCCAAGGTGCTTCCACTAGCCCACGCCAATCAGCCTATCCAGCTGGCACGCTTTAACGGCCCACAAGAGAACGACACGCCAGAGTTGCTGTGCCCGGTGCGGGCCCTAGAGGCATATATTGGGGCTACGGCCCATATACGTCAGACGGAGCAGCTCTTCATTTGCCATGGCGGCACGAGAAAGGGTTGTGCTCTCTCCAAGCAGCGGCTGTCCCACTGGGTTGTAGATGCGATCTCATACGCCTATGGGGCCAGTGGCCGCCCCCCGCCATCGGGGGTGAGATGTCACTCGACAAGGGGCATCGCAACGTCTTGGGCTGCCCTGAGAGGGGTGCCCCTGGAGACTATCTGTCCCGCGGCGTCATGGGCGTCGCCTGGTACATTCTCCAGGTTCTACCGCGTCAACGTCGCCACTCCCCATCCTTTGGGGCGTGGTCCTGTTGCCGAGCTCCGCTGCTTCCAGCTAGGTAAGCAAGTGTTCGGATTCTTCATGACATGGTTGGTATAAGTCATCCAGGTGCTAATGCACCGCCTCTGGCGGTCATTAGGGACGAAATAGAACGATAGTTACGACTGTAACTACGGTTCTATGAGTCCCGGATGACCGCCAGAGTTCCCGGTCACTCAGAATTCTCGTGTGCTCGCGAGAAGATTCCGGGAACAGATCCTCTGATGACACCAGCTGATATAGCCGGTGTCACGTGGGTCACAGGTGACTTTGTTGTTATTAGGTACTCGAACTGCGCATGCGTACGATGGACATATCCAGGTGCTAATGCACCGCCTCTGGCGGTCATCCGGGACTCATAGAACCGTAGTTACAGTCGTAACTATCGATCCCTCTCCCAGGACGGACAGACGTGCAAGAAATGCGGTGTGTAAATCGAAGAGATAATACATTTTACAGCCTATAGACCGAATGTTAGGAAATGCGTGTGTCTGTAATAAGAAGATGAATCCACGAAGATGTCAGCTCCAACATGAACCGAAGCTGTTGCCTGGCAACGCAATCGCACAACGTCACGTCCGTTAATTCCACATCCACACACATGGATTAACATCGATTTAATACATTAATGTAGCCTTTGTTTCTGCTAAAAGAGATGTCGACCAGCTGGGGCAACAAGAAAATCGGCGTAATCGAGTGTGACTATTACAAAATAAATCATTATTATATTAATATTGACAATAACAACCGACCGTCGGGGTAGCATTTGCTCGGCATTTCCGTGTATATCTCCACTGGTTGGGCCATGTTAACAATACCATGTAACTGCCACGTTTGAAGGGACGAAATCGTGACATCTTCACGTCTCCCAGCATGGTAGATCGTCACATGTTCACGTCTTGCCGTGATACCGGGTTGGAATATTCGCATCACGTCCTGTGTGAGGACTAAGAGGAGAGGACTAGCTAATGCAACAGTTAGCTTAAATTAGCCAACAGCTAATATTACGGTTTTACATCAACATTTTTGTCACTTAGTGCTAGAGGTTGAACATTTTGTAGGAAAGGCCCAAAAGTGTAGTATAAATGTATCAAGTTATTCCTCTGTAGGTTGAGATTGTTGACAGAATGTGAAACCACATGGAAACCATATGCACATCACATGGATATTGGAACGAGGGTGCTACAGTAAGTGGATTTAAGCACCGCCTTAAACCAGCTATCATCAACACCATATTCAAAAGCTTAACATTTGTGTTAAAATCATAATGTTTTCCCTTTCCTACTGAGATTCATACTGATGTTTGTTACCTCCGCCAAGGATATTTAGTTTTCTGTTCTCTACCCTTATTTTCATGAAAATGGGAGAAAGGTTGTAGCCTGGTAGCATATTCGAATCACGGACGGGATACATCAATTATTTTTTACTTGCATTAACATTGCAAGGTAGGGCATGTTTTTGGTGAAGGTCTACGCACTCCAAGTGCTCTTGTCATTAATACATCTGGAGAACTTGACAGGCACAACAAAAAAAAGAGGTTATGTGAGCTGTTTTGAGTCTTGTTATTTAAGGTTGGTAAAAATCAATTAACTTTTTTAATGAGTACATTGTGTTAGGTGAACTATAATGATGCTATTTTGTGCACAGAAGGTTGTCTGGATATAGGGTAAAAGGCCACCACTCTCCGTGCATTGTATATCCTAAGGGGACTCCTCTTTCTCAGGTTGCACCTTAATCATTTATGTGCATCCCACTATAGGATGCCGTAATCAATACTGTTGTGCTGTATTTAATGGTTTAGACATAGCTTGAAATTCTCAGCAGGATCCTTTAATCTGTATTAGGACTAGAAAGGACAGCCATTATCTGCTGTAACCAAGGTGAACACTTTAGTGAGTGTTACATTGTCTTTAACCTTACACAATGCGTTCTCATAACCTTTACGGCCCCTACACACGGCCGCGGGCGTTATCCGGCGTTATCACTTGCCGGAGGGCTGGGCTGAAACTCGACCAATAACCAATCACATGAATCTCCCGCCCCAGACACACAAGCACGCGGTTTGATTGGCTAGAGCTTGTACTGGCTTATGATTCGATTGGCTGACGCCTCCGTCGAGGCGTCAAAAGTAGAACATTGCTCTACTTTTGCAGCGAGCACCGCGGGAGAAACTACACGTCGCTCCCAGAATGCAGTTCGGCGACTCGTGACGTCACCCCATTCAAAGTGAATGGGCAGAAGCGTTGAAGCGTCAACGCACGCCGCCGTGTGTAGGGGCCATTAGTCTATGTGATTGATTGTGTAAGACTACTCACTTGTTTATAACCAAAACGAATCAAGCTTGCATGCTAATGCTAATCATGCTAATTCCACTGGCGTTCAGTCACTGCTTTATTTCCAAATGTAAACTCATGAATGAGTACTCATGTATGTAATGTAATACTTTGATGGTCCTGGATTATACACCATTATTGATTTTGTCTTTTCTTTAGATAACATAGCAGATTGTATTTCTTTGTTTATTCCTTACCTTTCCAATATCACAGAAGCCCTAAAAGGCAAATTACGGTACAAAATCTGTTTATGGATTTTCCGAGTCATATTAAATAACTTTCTATCCTGTGTGTATGACTTAAAAACTGGTTAAAAAAAAGGTTTGGCCATGCACGCGTTATATCACCTGAAAGAAAACCTGCGTTATGTCCCATTTAGACACAGCATAAACACCAGTTAAAAGAGCAAAAAAGCTTGTACTTAGAAGAATTATCCTGGCAAAACCTTGTTTTAACCTAATCTTAATTTATATACATTTAAAATAAAACAAAAGTCTTGTGTATCCTTTGTCAAATGAAACTAATCTTTCTCTATCACCAAACCGTCACCACCATAAACTGTATGCCCTGTCTTCTATTTATAACACTTTCCAGCCAATTTCCCCTACTCCTCTACCCTTGCCCTTTTCTATCCACATTTGCATTCTTGCTGTCATCACACCTTTTCACTGAGAACTGCTGAACTAATGATGCACTGCGAAAGTTTCCTAGACATATCCTGTATTTCATCAGTGAGAATTTAAAAATACTGCTCTTTGAAATGAAACAAAAGCATCTTTCGCTATGATCTTAAATCCATAAATAAACGGTCCATCATTGTCGCTGCATTCATAGATTTACATGAACAAAACCTGATTGTCGTTTAAATGCAGTGTTTGCGAATGCTTTTTATTACGCGAGAAGAGCATTTTACAGACTCAAGAGGAAACACTATGTCAGCATCAACATTATTACGAGGGAAATAGGTGTTGCCATGATGGCCACTGAGAATATTACAGCACAAAGCGGCACCACTTGTACCGGAGACGATTTATTCTTTAGCAGCACTTTGTCGAGAAAACTTGATGTTACCTCTTGGGAGTTTAGCTATTTGTTTCTTTCTCTTTTTTTGCCACACATCATGACTTTGTTTATTTTCCTGGAACACTTATGAGAAGCTTTACCAAATGCCACTTCAGTTTTTTTTTTACCTAAAAATGCCCTTGTAGGTTTGCAGAAAGTAAGAAGTGTCCATTGTTGACCGCACTGAGGGATGATTAAAATGATCGAACAGGTACTGTGAGAGCCAGTTTTGTTTAGTAGCCTATAAAGGCCCATTGTGGGGGCCCCTGGCTGTTGGAGTTAGAGTAGTTACATTTTCTGTTGTTTCTCTGCTTAAGAAGCATGTAATAATAGACTTATACAACTCAAATAATAAAGGTCTCAAGAACAACAAAGGCACTGAAATATACCTCGAAAACTGCACATTGAGATTACATTGTGTACAAAAAGTCACGGTGCCAAGATGATGTATGATGTTTTATAAAGTGCCACCATGAGGTTGACATTTATGGTTTTGAGTGAAACATCAACACAATTGAATGGATTTACAGACATTTGTTGCAACAGCCATTACTTTTCACTTAAGTTATGGATTTTAGTGATACTATGTCTTGAAAACCCAGGGAAAAGGGGTTTCCACAACAGACAATGAGGAATGTTACTTGTTACTCATGCAAAACAAAGTAACCCGCCTTCGCAACATGAACACAATGTCAGACTGGATTAATTAAGTGAAAGGAAATAACAATTAATTCATACTGAGTTCCCACATTTACCCAGCGTGGAGGCATTTATGCTTGTTTTATGGCTGGCTCTTCTAGTCACACGTGTTTCTGTTTCAAATATCACAAATAAAATAAAAACAGGGTTGTTAAATTGAGTAATAACTGTTGAATTGAGAATAGCAACTTAAAGTGAGGTCCCAGTGGTTAGAATACCTGTCCAAATGGTTTCGAGACTTTATCTCTGCAACTGGCAGGGGTCTTGTTAAAGTCTTCATGAGATCTTGATGCCTGCAAGCCATTTATGGCACCCTTGACCACTACAATTACAACTGAAAAATGTAATGCTTTCATTTGAAGACTTAATAAGCAGACAGGGCTCATCGCTTCTCTTATCCATTAAGTCGAGTCTCTGAGGGCTGCAGATTCTTATTATGTTCGACATCCTATTCTGTGCAGCTGTTGTATGTGATATAAAGACCAATGCTACTTTGTGTTGTCTGTCAGATTCTGCTGCAATAATATATTAACATAAATTCTGCATCAAAATTCCATTTCCAAAAAAGGGTATTTTTACTGAATCCCAAGATATAACCTCCATATCTCATACTCCTTTTTATACATTTTCTTTCCTGAGTTTTTGCTGACTTGCTCCTATCTGGGTCTTGAAAGATGTTTCCAGTTAAATGTTGAGTCATATCAAAAATCGCCACTTCCCCTGGCATTTTTCTTCTTCAGGGAGGCATCTGTTTGACACGGTGGTATCACCTCTGAGCTTTCTGTCGCAGCGGCAATAAGTTAGAGGAATATACGTGTGTGTGCGTGTCTAGTCTTGAGACAGAGAGAAGGAGCACCCTTCCACCTCATCTCTCTCCCTCTCCCACACACCCATTTTCTCTCCTCCCACGCCATCCGTTCCATTACAATGATAATAGGATTTGGAGGGCTGCATTATTGCTGCTGTCTGAGCTCGGGCCTTGTGATATCCCTGTCCACAGCTCTCCTCCTGAATTGCATGTTAGTCTCCTGATTCATTCTCTATTCGCAGAGGCCACCATTAACAGACTGAGGGGAGTCATTTGGTTCAGGGTTGTTATAGCCCTCTTCTATATGGGCTGCTGAGTTTTATTCTTGGCAGACTGACCAGTCAAAAAAAACTGATCTGAGCTACAGGGGACTTCTGTTTAATGGCTGCTTTGCGGCAGCCCCCAGCACGGCTTATTTGTTCGGACAGAGGTTATATTTATGGTCATTCATAAGGGCCATTTCTCAAAGCCATCATTTCCAGTGCACAGTGCAGCCTTTAGAGTTGTTGCACTCATTTATAACAACTGAGAAGTGGAGCAGAATTGCCAAGGTCAGAACTGAGGCCAATCCCCACTGGAGTCAATATGATATGGGAACCAGCGATAATGTGAGCTAAAAGCTGCTTTGCAACATGGTGAGCAGTTATTTTATTCACTCAGATCTCTAAAATTCATGTATTTTTGTACGAGTTTGATTTTATTTCTGTTATACAGCACGGTTAAATAAATACTGTCTCAAGAGACCATATTGAGGCTGGAATTTGGAACAATTGTGCTTTAAGCTACATATTAAAATTAGCATGCTGTGTACATGGTCACAATGACATACTAATAGGCGCTTTCACACCAAGTACTTTTCCCAGGAATGGTTCCCGGAACTTTTCCCCGGAACTTTTATTTCCTGGAACTATCTAGTAAATAGCGTTCACACCGTTAATAAGTCCCTTAGGGAGGATTAGGTAAATGAAGCCGCTGACGTCACTTCTTCTTCTTCTGCTTTGGGTTTACTGGCAGGCCGCAAACAACTGACTAAACAAGTCCCCGGCCGGAAGTCCCCGGAGTTGGGGACTGGCTTCAGTAGAAGCTGCTGGGACTGGGAGTCTTCCCAGCAGCTTCTACTGAAGCCTTCAGAGTAAATCGCCAGAAGCGCCGACACCTCCTCATCACTCCACCGCTCCCATGTTTTCTTTTGTGTAGCCATAAATTAATCTCTCTCAGTTGGTACGCTGGGCTAATGCTAATGCTAATAATGCTAATGCAAGCAAATAAAATGGCGGCTTCACAAAACTTTTCAGAGTTTTACGGGGCGTGGTTTGCAATTCGCCCAGCCAATCAGAAATTGGAACCTTTTCCTCCCCAGGAAAGTACCACCTCTCTAGCAGGGACTGAAGAGGGCTGAAAAGGTTCCAGAAAAAAAAGTTTTACAATGGCATGTGTTAACAACCAGGAAATGACACCAGTAAAGACAAACAGATGAGAATGCTGCGTGGGGTCTGGGTGCCGTGTTGGTGGGACGTTGCGGGGCTCGCTGCTCCGCCCTTTGAGGATCGAGGAGCGGACAGTGTGAGCTGGGTTACTGGTGTCGTTTCCTGGTTACTGCGTGGGGTCTGCGAGACAGCGAGACATCGCGGAACTCAGCCTGAGCACACACATACACTCACAGCCAGGCTGTTCGTCACACAGTTCGCCACACACTCACAGCCTGAGAAAATATAAGGCTGAGTGTAGGGGTGGGCGATATGACGATATATATCGTCGAGACGATATTAGGTCTCCACGATATGCCTTTTCAGAGATATCATATCTATCGTGACAGTGCACCAGGGTAGGATTTTCACGGCGGCCATGACGGCCGGTCTGGCCGTGAAGCCCCGCAAATAATTGTACGTCCTACGGCCTGCGTGCCCCTGATACTGTTAAAATCTCGAAGTTGCTTTAAAAGAGTCAGAACAGTGGTTTCTGAACTGCGTTATGCTGCGTTCACAACGGACGCAAAGCGAATATTCTCATCGCTCTAACTGCTGGAGTTTCACCGCGGCAGTCAGCTGTGTTTACTCCTGTCACTCAAACAGGACGCGCTGGAGAGGGGGCGCGGCTTATATCCATGTAAATACTGTGGTGGAAACATAGACTGGGTGGAAATCAACTACGACACAATTAACCTATTTTACCGTGATTTAATTGTAATACACGTTTCAAAATGATGCGGAAGTAACTACACACTGATAACGGTTAGTAAAAACCAAGCCGTCTAGTCCAGGGGTAGACATTAAGGGTAAAATGCCACTGGCCCTCCGGGCCGGTGGAATTGTATTATCACTGGCCCCACCATTGTAACCACTGGCCCGGAGCATTCGTCCAAAAACAATCGACTTATAATGAAGAAAATTAACACATTTGTTGCAGTAGTAATGTATGCACAAACTACATTACTACTTGTACTACAACATTTGAATCATCAGTTCTTCCTCATTTTCCTCAATTGTTCATATTTGGTTTATTCAAATAATGATATTGTGGTCATTGTTAAAACATGTCTGCTATTATTATGAGTATTATTATTTGTATAATGCACTTTCTGCCTTCCTGTCATTAGGAGTTAGAAATGTAATGGCTATGTAATAGATTAGATTAGAACCTTCATTATCCTAAACTGCTGGGACATTTCCCTATAGCCAATACCTTTATATTTTCTACTCTTCACTTACTTGTCAGCATAGGTCGCCATTGATGTATAGAGCCGACAGAAGGCCTTGTTTATATTGGCATCATATTGAGAGGTGCAGTGACGCGTCCTAAAACCAGGAAGTAAACTGCGCTCGGATTCCCTCGACAAAAAAGCAATGGGATTTCTCCACAGGGTTTTGGAAAATAGCTGGAAATAAGGTCTGTGGAAAACAAACCTGTTTGATAAATGCACGTTTTGTTCAGCCAGATAATCTCCACTTTTATAATTTTCGAATCATAAATCTAATCGATAGATTATAAAAGGGTTCTAGGACGCGTCACTGCACCACTCTATAGAAGCCAACTCTATCGATAAAGCTGGCTCAAACTTTCTCTCCCTCTTCTTCTCATGCTCCTGTCACTCTCCTTTAACTCCTCCGGTGACTTTCTTTTATTTGAAGATTGTTTTTTGCCCGGCGCTTGGCCGGTTACCGCTGGTATTAAAAACATGTTGGCGATATGGTGGCGCGATAGTCTGTAGTGAAGGGGAGCCTGCTCGCGCTGCGCTCCGCAGCAAACAGCTGTTTGCTTTTCACCCAACAACGACAACCGACTCACGGAACGCTATGTTGCAGCGTTAATAAACTAAACAATTTAACAACATTGCTAGTCAAAATACCAATACCACAGGACAATTTTTTTTTTTTAAAGCAATATTTTTTGTGGCCCGAGCGGGCAAGTGGAAAGCACGTTATGCTGGCCCGGGGTGTCTAAATAGTGCTTCCGGGCCAGCGGGCCATTTATAATGTCGAGCCCTGGTCTAGTCAGGATTCAGACAGTATTGCACTTCATTTATTGTGGTTGATTCTGTTGGCTTATATTTTATTTTATCAATAAGGTATTTATATTGTTTTTCACTTTTGAAACAGATGTTCAGTTACACTAAAGTCTTTGATTGCACTTCAAGTCTAAAGTTTGCATTTTAATTGTTTGGCACTGACTTTTCCTCATTGATGTTTTATGTTTTACTTAGTTATGTTTTACTCTCCTTTTCATGTTTATTGATGTTACATCACTGCTAGTGCTACCTAAAACAGAAAGTGCATTTTTATACTGAGAAACTGTGCCTTGAATATTTCATTTTATTTAGCAAGAGAGTGCACTTTACTTGCTGAAGAAACCAGTGTTAACGTGTGTTGTGTAGGGTGTAGGCCTACCTACTTGAACACTGAGGAAGCCATATCAAAAGTCCTGTTGAATTGTTCATTCAGGGATTCATTGCAGAATTAAAACCAACTTGAAATGGTATTTTGGTCTGTTACTCCTTTTTATTTTTGTTTGTGTTACCTTGTATGTGGTTGTACTGTTAATTAACTTGAAAAATAACCATAATAACTGACATGAAAAAATATCGTGATAAATATCGTCTATCGTGATACTGCTTGAAAAATATCGTGATACTATATTTTTCAATATCGCCCACCCCTAGCTGAGTGAGTGTTTCTAACCTACGTTCACGGAGCTCTATGCAAGTCAATGTGACTCCCTGATAGTTGAAAATTGACGCCAAAGGTCCCCCCACTGCGTTTGATAGTGACGCCAAGGGATCCTGGTGTGGGAGGAGCTCCACGGATTGGTCCATTTGGACCAATTGGTCCATTTGGTCATCGATAAGTGACTTAGACCAGGAAGAAAAAAATGAAAGAAAACAAAAACATGCAATAAACCATGATTATACAAACTCAGAACAACAAGAAAGTGCCGGTGCATTGGTCTCCAATGGGCTTAACCCTTTAAGTCCTAATTTTTGTGTGGGTGTGTTTGGTTAAATGGCCAAGGCACAAGCGCAACAGTTGGGCAGTCGACTTTTCACCACCACTTAACCACCTAAGGCAGTCACCACTTAAGGCAGTATACACTTAGTAGGAATTACATGGAAATCCATCCATAGGTTGGTTAACGTGAACCTAAGTGGTCGATAGATCAGCGACACAACAAACTGAAAAGTGTGGCTAAATATAAAAGGACAGACAATGATTTAATTGCCTCCTTGAGCAAGATGTAACAACACTAGAACAGCAGAGGCTCCTACTCTTCCATTGTGGCAGGGAAACCACTGCGGAGGAATGTCACGCTGTACTCAAAGCTGAAGCAGTTCAGAGGTAAAACATCAACAGGCTTAAACCCCTCTTCTTCAGTGACTGTATGGCAGAATGTGGCACTTCTGACTGTGCTCAACAGGCTATTACCTGTCCAAGGTGTAGCTAGATCAATAACTGCTGGCCTTACGTTGAGGGCACTGCTCAGAAAACAGCATCTGTCGCTTGCCTGCTGTGCGAGGAATAGGCTGGTCTTTCAGGGGGTCACAGCCAGCCATTCCTAAAAATGTGTCCCACCCGGATATTTTTTGTAATTAACACAGAGGCAATTTCACTCTCACTGCGGGAAAAAGAAAAGATATTCAGGTATATTTCGGCTTTTGTGTCAACCTTGAAGTGTTTATTCCTTTCTTCAGTACTTTACAAAGAACATTGTGGAAGCTGTCACTATGTTAAGTCTACAATGTCCTGCATACATATATATATGTATATCTTGGCCTTTCTCTGGCATTAATTAGCACACTGCAGCTGCATATGCTCCACACACTCAGGAGGTGTTTCAATGACCTCATGAAGTTAATCACCTGGTTCCTTTGTCGTGACCTAATGAGGCTATTTTCAATGACAACCTGGTTTCCGCCACCCACATCTCAAATGTGTGTAAGTTTTAAGCTTGATTAGGCAACGTTTTAACTTATTGGGAAGGGCCAAGCATGCAGTTGGAAAAATAGAGAGGGATTGTTTTTATTTATAATTTTGAGAATAATGTCGACCAGCACTACTTGTAATCCTCCAATGCCAAAGATATCTATGCATGGCATAAAATGGAGAAAAAAACGATGTGTCTACATTAAACGTGTCGGACCTACGTTTGGGATGTACTTTTCATGACATAACAGAGGTTTCTATCGCAAGAAATGATAATTCCACATTCAAAATTTGCCCAACAAAATGCACCGCAAACACATGGCATCCACACACTTTCCAATAAAGTGAAGTCAATTGTTTTTTGAACGTATTTGTGGTTAGAAGCCTGAAATCAGTTCTATGATTAGGAGGATTTCAAGGCTAAGAGAATTTTACATGTTTGTTCTCTGACATAATACATTAGTAATTACCCCACTCGTGAATAGCCAAAGCTTCGGTGTCATTAAAACGACAATAGATTATAAGTGACTAAAACAGAATATAAAATGTCATCACGCCAACACGAGACCGCCTTTAGCTTAGCGTGAGGCCTTCTAAAATGTTTTTAAATATAACTACGGTTCTAGTTGAAGAGTTTGTAAATTAACATGAAGCCAAGTTGTTGCCTGGCAACGCAATCGCACAACGTCACGTCCGTTAATTCCACAACCGCACACATGGATTAACATCGATTTAATACATTAATGTAGCCTTTGTTTCTGCTAAAAGAGGTGTCGACCAGCTGGGGCAACAAGAAAATCGGCGTAATCAAGTGTGACTATTAAAAAAGAAATCATTATTATATTAATATTGACAATAACAACCGACCGTCGTGGTACAGCATTTGCTTGGCATTTCCGGGTATTTGGGCCATGTTAACAATACCGTGTAACTGTCACGTTTGAAGGGACGAAATCGTGACATCTTCACGTTTATTCCCTAGTGTTAGCTTTTAACTTCTGGTGATCGCATTTACGCTTCCAAAATCAAAATGTGGCATTTGTGGAGATTATTCTGCTGAAAAATGGTGTTAAGTATCATGAATGTGTGAAAAATACAAATAACCCTAACCCTCATCACTGCAACACTATGTACTGCCAATCATACTGAGTGACATAATCTGTAAATGCAGATCTAGATCCTACACTGGGAACCTTTTTACTTTCTTGCTTTTCTCTTTCTTTCTGGGCATCATCATACATTTTTGAAGCTTTTCTCTGCCTATATATCCCCGAAGCGATGACTTTGGTAACTTTTCATCTTACATTGCAATGAGGTTGACATTTTTGTTTCTAAGTGAAATGTCTTGGTAACTATTGGAAGGATAGTAGTGCCCTCTCCCCTCTGCAGAGGATGTTGATAGTTTTCTGGTGCATGTTTTGAGCAATCTGTCTGACATTTGTTCCGCAGTGCACAATACAATTCGGGTGAACAGGTAATGAATAAAGACAACCCTTCACCTGATAGGTCAATGAAGCTCCTACAACCCCTGCTCCTCTCTTTGTCCGTTTCTGGCCTCGGCTGATTCCTTTCTAACACAATCATTGAAGTGATATCAGCCTGTGCAGCTGCATGTGACTTTAAAGATCTCCTATCATGCTGTTTTTAGGCATATATTATGGGATATATTATTAGCAGATATATCTATGATGTGTTTTTTCAAAATACCAAACAGATCATGCATTTTAGACAACCCTCATATCCCTCTATTTTAGCACTGTTAGAGAATGGCTGATTCTCTGCTGGCCCCGCCCCCTTTTGAGCAGCAGGCACACAGTGAGTTCTGTGACGAGCAGGCTGTCTGCACACCGGCGGGGACACATATTTATGTATAAAATACATCAAAAAGTGCATCTTGCATGATAGGACACCTTTAACTTAAACTCCCCTCTGCAGTCTTCCCCGTGCCAACCACATATAAACAAGCGAGCAGATGTGCTTCTTCGGTGGAACCTCTGGCTCATTAATGGCGCATTCACACTGCAGTGCGGAGCTCGCTTAAAGTGTGCCGAACCGTGTGGGGCCTGTTTTTGGTTGCGCTCACACTAGGCCTAGTTCCGCCCCGGGGGTACTTTTTCTACTTTTTTCTGGCCCGACAAAGTTGTGGTTCTATCGAGGCCAACAAGCGGGGCCAACAACCGGGCGGAATATGCTAAACATATTTGACCGTGATTTAATTGTATTACACGTTTCAAAATGATGCCGAAGTAACAACATACTGATACCGGTTAGTACAAATCATGAATTAATGCTTTGACAAGTCTGCAGACAGACGGGAGGCGAAGAACCTTTTAAAATGCGTGATGCATCTTCTTATTACAGACACATGCATTTCCAAACATTCGGTCTACCTACGCTGTAAAATGTATTATCTCTTCGATTTACACACGGCATCTATTGCACGTCTGTCCGCCCTGGGAGAGGGATCCCTCCTCTGTTGCTCTCCCTGAGGTGTTCTCCCATTTTCCCCTTTAAACTGTGGGTTTTTCTCCGGAAGTTTTTCGGAGAAAATCGGGAGATCGGCTAAGCTAACGCAATATATGCTCCGACCGTACACACTCACAACAACGGCCTATACAGACATAAATAAGCCAGCGACTGTATTCACCATGACACAGACTGTCTGTGGTTTGTACTTGTTTATAACTTTTGTCTAGTTTCTTAACAGATATGAGGAGCTGTGAGCTTGAGTGCTAACAGCTAACAGCTAACAGCTGATGTTGTTTTTCTGGGGTGCTCATTGAAGATGACGTCACGGCTCCGCCTACACTGCGTTACTATAGTAACTGCCCCAGCTCCTAAACTGTAATGTGAGCGCAGCATTAAAGTGAGCCAGGCCTAATAAGGCCTAACCAAAACAAGCCAAACCAAACCAAACCAAACCAAGCCTGCAGTGTGAAAGCGCCATAAGATGCTGTTGCTGACGGACTTGGGGAGTCCACTCAGGGCTCTCCTCATTCTGATTACTCTCAAAAGTCTCTCTGAGGGTAGCATAATTGTAATAACCAGCTTCGTCAACTCTTCGGATTGGAAACGTTTTTCTGAGGACAACCTATTGTCCCTACGAGAAATAATGATCTCAATGACCTTCAGTTTTGAGTGCTGCTTATCTTCTCTCCCCCTTGGGACTCTATTCTGTTCAATCTAGGCGGCTATTATTCCCATATTATATAGGTTGACTGCTGAGCAAAGGTTATGTAAAGAATTAGTCAAATGGAAGTTCCTCCAGCCAACACTGTTCAGAGGCAATCATGTGGACCAAATCAAAAGGAAATTACATTACATCGTACACCAATCTCAATCTTAAAGTGTCTTACTGAGAGGCGAACTCCTGAGACAGTTAAAGGGTGTAAAATCGTAATGTTCTTTCAGAGGATTATACCTGCAGCCATGACCAAAACATTCTCATGCCACGTTTAGATAAAGGATTCACTCTTTTCTGAGGTTAAAGTATGATCCCACACTCAGCTTGGTCCACAATTACGTGTGATTTCACTGGCTTTGCGGAGCATGAAAATGTGGGACTCATTCATCGCTATAGCAACAACCTGTAGACTATAATTTACTCGTTATTGATGGAAATAAACAACAAGCCCAATGTGAAATCATCATAGTTGTCAATAATTTCCTGAACAGCAAATAATATCTTATCTTCACTATGCGAGGGATCAGTAAGCATAAGATTGTTGTTGTTTATTTAACTTCATACATCAATACTTGATGTGCCTACTGTGACTGCTAAAGTCACCTTTGTACAGAAGTTTGTCATTCCAAGGGTGTCTCATTTGAGTGTATGAAGCTTTGAACATTCATCTGCAAAACAATGTACAAATATTGATGATGCAGGAAGGTACCTATTTCAACCAGGTGAGATTGTGTGAATAAATATCCCCTGTGAATACCTGACAAATTCACAATGCAATGAAAATGTTTTAATTCAACCAAATCCCCAATACGGGGCCTGCTGAGTTCCTGAGTTAGCAGAGTGGATTTATTGTATACATTTGGCCTTAAATAAAGAGCTGAAAACAAACAATTGACTCACAGAGGTTTATAAAGACTTGTCGAGAAAAATGTGCATATAAAGTAGGGATGCACGATATTGTTTTTTTGAAACCGATACCGATACCGATAACTTCCTGCTTCTCAAGACCGATACCGATAATAATATTATATATATATATATTAAATGTACCTGTAGTTTTTGCACACCTGGTGGTAAAAAAAAGACTAGTCGTGAGCAAATGACATGAGCATTACTACTATGAACAAAACAAAGCCAAGAACAGTTTTGACTCTTTCAAAGTGACCATATTTATTTTCCCAAATAAATATAATTGAGTCAATCAGTCAATGTTTGTAGTCTTTGTCCAGCCACTGCGCCGTCAGACCTAGCATGCTAACGGGGCTAACATCACTGGTCCATATGTCCGTGGTGAAACTTATGTCCCGTATATCGTTATCGATCAGAGTATGAAGGAGTGTGCATTGCATTTGTTAATACAAATAGCAAGCGAACTATCTAACTCTGAAACTTTGAAATAGTCCCATACTACCAGCGACATGTTTGTTTACTGTCCTGGCTTCACGGCTGCACACCATTTACGTCACAGCCAGGCATGAGTTAGGGAGCGCTGGATTTGTGAAAAACTCCCCTCTTCCTAAACCACTAATACCACAGTACTGGCAAAACGGGAGGAGCCGAGTGAAAAACAAGCGCCCCTCATCCCAATCCACCCACACCGCAGTATTTTTTCTTTTTTTTTACCCAAAAAATATATTGTATATTATCGGGGCTATTAATACTTTTATCGGGTTTATCGGGATGACGTCATAATTCCTAATATCGGACCGATAATTATCGGGCCGATAATTATCGTGCACCACTAATATAAAGTTGTTCTTCAATTGAAATAGGTTCAAACATAGGCTGTTTAGAAATGTCAACAATGTCACTGTGAGGTTAACTCAAAATAACACTGAGAGAAGCACATTTCTATATTAGTAGGAAGGAGAATATTTACTTGGCCTTACAATTCCTACTCGTCAAATACTGACGGCTTAGTTTGTGGCACTATGGATAAAACTATTGGGACACTGACCAAGAATTCTTATTTGACAAGTTGGGAATGAAGTCGGGTTCAAAAATATTATGTGCAATTGTTGATATCACGTTGATAATGCTATCATTGTGATGTTATGCAGGTATAATATGTCAACCATTTTAATCTATTGTGTTAGTATGCTAGCATTGTCTGATTAGCCCTAATCGAAAAGGTAGTTGACTGATTTGGATGTTTATAGTTTTGCAGGCATCATGTCAACATTTTTTGGAATAATTGTAAAACCGACCTGATAATGCCAGTAAATGAAAAATCATAAGAATACAATATGTTTTACAACTTTCCTGGGGTGAAGAAGAATGTCCAAACCAAATGTGAAGGCAAATACTGAAGACACTTAACCTAAACTTACAAAACATTGACATCATGGTGGTACTACAGAAAACGTCCAAGGATCTCAATAGTTGTAAAGACAAATCGTCAAGAAAACATTATTGTCTGCACTTTTGTGTGAATCCATCCATTCCATAGCTCGCTAGATAATGGAGAACTTTGACTTGCTGGTTATGCTAGAGGAAAAGTCAGGAGATCAATAAATGGTGTAATCTTCTGGAGATCCCGAATGTCTGGACAAATGACAATAACTGCACATCCAATTAATGTTATAATTGTTGAGGCATTTTGGTCTGGAAGTGATTGGTCATCCAAGTGACTCTGCCCGACCTACCATCTCCCCATAGTAAAGCTGCTAGTGGCAAAAAAAATGGTTGCATTGGTTATCAAATACCTTGTCTCTTCAAAACTCAAATCAAAAAGCTAAAATATGAGTGCTGACAGATTTGCTCCTTCATCTGCCTGTTCTTTCTTCAACAGACAACTTTTCTGCACCATTTGCACAGATCTAATCCTTCAAACTTGATGACAGAATGTTTGGTAAAGAAAAATAGTAAAAGCTGTTGTTTCTTCCCAGCTGCTGTCTGGCACCTGTGCATCCATCCATCTCTGCAGCCCTCTGTGACTTCCACCACCTGCAGCTGCTGCACTATAAACACTTCTTCAAGCCTACGGTATTTACTTTGCCTTTGTTACTAAGCTGACGCTCTGCACTGACAAGACACACTTGGGGACACAAAGAGATAAAGAGTGATGGATGGGCATGTGATGATATTTGTGTAAGCTCAGGTATGCATTCCAGAAAACAAAAGGAATGGTGGAGAGTGAGACCAAGAGGCATGCTTTTATATTGTTCATTCCTCAAGGCCTTCTCAGGTAATTTACTAGTTGCACCATGTGGGAAGAAGTAGTAGAGTAAATTGGGGATTGAGCTCAGGGTTTCCATCCAACTGACTTCTTTAGGCCCTACGGGCAGAAGATCATCCTGGTTCAGAGGCAGGTAGGCAGTAATAGAGATAGTACAGCTATGGTTTGTGTGTCTGTGTGTCGGTGGAGTTATAACCTCCATTTGTATTCCAAGATGCTACCATGGACTCAAACAAGGGACACAGGGACACAAGAAATCTACCGTCTGGTACACACACAGTTTCAGGCCATGAGCAAGTAAGTATTCCCTACAGGGCCAAGAGCAACACCATGATGTATACATGCTCAAATTCAGCAGGTTGGGGAAAGAACACAATCCTTCTCAGGAAATTATTATATATTATTATTATTATATTTCATTTAGCTGACGCTTTTATCCAAAGCAATTACCGATTACAGGGACTGGAGTAACTGCCTTACTCAAGGGCACACTAGTGGTGGTGTTTCAGGCGGGATTTGAACTCACAACCTTCCGATCTTCAGCCCACCTCACTATCCATTAGACCACCACTACCCCCGAAATGGGTTAAACACCTTGTTAACCCCCCACACATCATCCCAAATGACCCACAAACCCTCACACCAACTCAGCAATCTATCTGCGCATTAATAGTCGTTCAAAGACGGGTTTGTTGGTTAGGTTACCTATGACTCAATGGTATTTCTCCCTGCTCCAACCTCCAACCAAAGGCTCGCTCCATCACAAGTTATTCTGTCTCAGATGTGACGCACTGGGGCTTGAGAGTTATGAAGAGTGGTGTTCAAAATCTGGGCATGTCTATATTTCAGCACCTTTGTATTGGGATATCTTTATCTTGTCATGCCGGTGGCTCAGTCCTAAAGCCTTGAAATCTCTCCAAGGTTTTCTATTGGAACTTTCCGTTACAAGGAAGCGCTTCAAAGGTAGCGGTTGAATATTCTCAAGTGGAAATACAGAGGCTTTAGCTCTGATTGATGAAGGCTCTTAAATGTACAGTAGCCTTGCCTGTATAGCACACATTATACTATGTATGTCACTGGAATACTAAATAATTGAGGTTGTTTTTTTATTAGGCAACTTGAGCTGCGAGACAAAAATTGGAGTTAAGAAATTAAATGTACCACCAAATTGCAGATAGCCAGTTAACAAGCTAATAGCCGATGGGTTCCCAGATTGTATTTTGACCAAATACCGTCTACCTCTTTTGCCCAAACTATTGTCCCTTCGCCTCAGCCGAGTGTCCTAACCCGTTTAGAGAGAACAAAGAAGCGTTTTAGGCATCGAAGAGAGCAGATGGTCTCTCCACATAAACTGGTCCTCTGCAGCAACAGGAAAATGTATTGCAGCTTTTTCACAAACAACCACCTCTGGTGAGGTTATGGAAAAACAAGCTGGGTTCACGCAAATCATGGGTTTATGATTCATTCAGTATTTACTCACTTATAATTACAGATGGCAGGGCTATTTTTAAAATATACCGTATAATTAAACAGTGTATATGCCATCACACAATGATTACAGAGATGTTTCATGTTTTCAATAAGAAGTGGCTTCATCATAATTGGCAACACCTACATATGCAGCATGACACATTAAGGGAAGATACATTTCTGCTATCAATTTGTTTTACAATATTTTCTCTGCATGTTTAAGCAAGATAATACACACACAGTTAAATCAAATAATTGTTACTATTTTCTACATTTCTTTTTTCTTCTAGTCATTCTACCTGAAAGTCAGTATAGGAAGCTTCGTTTAATGTTTTTTTAGCCCTAGTTTAGCTTTTTTAGTGAAGAATCTTAATGAATACAGTATGTGCCCACGTCTGTATGGATTGTCAAAAGCATTATTCCTACAACACTATCATGTATTTTTTGTGTACTTTGAGACCTAATTGACATTGTCAACATTTCAAATGAAGAGAAAAACGCTTAATCAAATCAAATTTCTGGCATAAATAAAGCAATTCCCCAAACAATCAAGAAGCAACTCACAATGATATGTGATTATGTTCCCACTCTGGGAAGCGAGCAATCGAAAGCTACAGTAATAATGACTACTTTATTTTGTTTCTAAGCAAAACCAATATGTCTGAATGAAAACAAAGCTCTAATAAAATCATAGCACAGGCAAAATAATGAATGTGCTACAGGGCACACGGTACAGGGCATGCAGTAATCTCTCCTGGTGGAGCACGTCTGAGTGTGAGAATCTGTGAAACATTTAAACGAGGGGTGTTAGCCTTTCAGGCTCCCGCTACCGGCTGATTTCCTTCCCCAATCCTATCCTTAATAACCATTCTCTGCTGTCTACCTTGATGCCATCACCACGGGGCATAACATTTGGTCTCCGTCTTTCTTCCCTCTCTTCCGTCTGCTCCTCTAGACCTTTCCATCTGTCCCCACCTGCCCTGGGAGTCTGAAGCTTTGTGAGCTAAACACACAGGGCTGCAAACTGTTGAGATAAAGTAGAAGAAGCACGGCTCATCGGCTGACCTTTCTCTCTTTCAGTCTCTCAAACCTTCCCCTGCTCGATCTCCTGCATCACTTTGTCTTGATCACTTAGGTTCAGAGGGTTGAGGATATACAAAGCAGCTTCTCACAGCTACCCTAAGCCCCAAAGCTTGTTCTACCTTTTTATTTTTCTATCAAATGTCACCTTCATCTGCTGCATTTTGCCTTTCACATCAATTATCAATATCTCAAATAGTCTTGTATTTAATTGTGAGTACGAAAAGCATACTTCTACTGGCATCTGCATTGCATTTACATACATCATATTACTTTATAGTAACCTTATACTATGGCAATTGTGAAAAAGTGGTTAATACATTTTTCGTAGTACACAAACACTGCTGTAAACTACATGAAAGATGTAAATCACCAAGTCAATTGCGATACTGCACAAAACAATGATATGCACAATCTAAATTCATGTACCATTCTTTTTTAGAAATTGGAACTTTATGCTCTAAAATCTTGGAGATTGATGTTTGAAATAACACAGCCATACTCGCGTCTGTGCAATAAAGCGAAGCATATGGCTTATTATTATGCAGAATGACATTGTTGAGATTATTTTATTCATACTGATGAAGGCATGACTATTTCACAAGAATTGCCTGTTGTCCTTAAAACAAATGTTGTATCCATTTGACGTCATTGTGAAAAATAATTAGCCAAATGCTTCCGTTTGGGCACTAGGAACGTTGCAATTATAATTTTTTCGGATCTAGCTGACACACAAATAGGCTTTCCATTGGGACTATTGGGGTTTCAGAATTAAGGGGCTGCAAAACAATGGCTAAATTCTGGACCATTTAGCTGCAAAGAAAAAGCCAGCTATGTCCCTCTGGAGTTAGTGCAGAGCCAAAATATAGCTAAAAGGAGAGGGAATTTCTGAATTGTATTCCCCAAGTGGACCCATACCAGACTACAAACTAACAAATATGTTGCCCTGTAATGTCTGTATATGTCAAAAGGCTTGCTAACACATTAGCCATAGCAATTTGGTGGCGTAAATTCAGAGATGTCTTCACAACTGCCCCCAAGTGACCAAACAAATCAAATGACGCAGGACCAGCCAGTCCTACTCCAAAAAACGACCAAATAGGTCGATTTTTCAGCAGCTTATTAAGACCTATAGTCACGTTTTAAAGTTTAGCACCTCTAGTGGTCGTGTAAGAAAAACCAATTTGCGGCATATGGGCTGATGCTCCCGTTGATTGCAAATGCTCCGGAGGGTCGTATATTCACAAATAACCCTCTCTGGAAAATCCTAAATTGTAGAATAGTTTGGCCATTAAAATGCTTTTTGATTAGATTTCTAGCAAGAACTGTATATTGTACTTTTAGAATCCAGGTCCAGTGGATGTGTAGGATTTATAGTTTGATAGATATTACGAAGATGATTTGAGGTCTCGCCAGGAGAACGTGTATATACTACATCTTTCCCCTATTCATTTCTATTTACGGCAGCATCCATGTAAAGTTGGCGTCAACCGTCACGGGGTGAAAACAGTATTTCCGGTCTCGAAGTTTTCATAATAAAACCGGAAGTATTCCCCTCACTGTCAAATTATTACACAGTGATATCTGCCATACTCATCCACAAAAAAAACATCAGTTTATCCTAATTACACAACATTGATTAGTTTAAATTGTGTACAATGCTTTTGTGTTTTTAATCTTCGATTCTGAGAAACAACACTAGGGTGGGTGGAGGGGGTCAGGAGGACGGGACTGAACAGATAGCCCAGGGGCACAGCAGAGGACCAGGAAGGGATCTCGGGCGGACGACCCGGGGGCAAGGCAGAGTCCATAGAGGGGGTCTCGGGCGGACAGCCCGGGGGCAAGGCAGAGTCCATGGTGGGGCGAAGGCCACCGCGGGCGAACTCAGGGGGCCGAGCATGAGGGCGAGAACCGCGGCCTGGAAAGTCAGGAGGCCGGGCTTGAGGGCGAAGACCGCGGCACTCAGGGGGCCGGGCTCGAGGGCGAAGACCGTGGTTCTCAGGGGGCCGGGCTCGAGAGCGAAGTCTGCGGCTCACAGGGGGCCGGGTTCGAGGGTGAAGACCGCGGCTCTCAGGGGGCCGGGCTCGAGGGTGAAGACCGCCGCTCTCAGGGGGCCGGGCTCGAGGGCAAAGTCTGCGGCTCTCAGGAGGCCGGGCTTGAGGGTGAAGAACGCGGTTCTCAGGGGGCCGGGCTCGAGGGCGAAGACCAGACAGCTCCAGAGACAGCTCCAGAGACAGCTCCAGAGACAGCTCCAGAGACAGCTCCAGAGACAGCTCCAGAGAC
>CALSBZ010046702.1:437978-462160 GCA_943591055.1 Gobionotothen gibberifrons
ATAAGGATGTTGCACAATAGGGGGTGATAAGACTATTGCCCCTTTGATGTGACACCTGTTGTAGTATCCCCCCTAGTAATCCCCCATTACAGTCAATGATGATAGTATGACTTGTTCTCATTCATAACACTCCGTTCGATGTCTCACTATGGGATGCGCCTCATCGCGTAGCAAACAGAAGCATCAATCTCATTACGCCAATCCTGATTGGCAGGTGATCTTGACGTCAGAAGAAGACTGTTAATACTAACACACCAGTTAGTATTGCAATCGACCTCGCCGTTTTTTCTTTTCTTCGGAAATAAAAAAAGGTAAGGTTTTGATTTTCAAGCCAGTAACACACCTGATGCTAGCTTGCCTTCCCTCACTACCGACACCACGATAGCGAGGACGTTTTTTATTTTTCTATCTCACACCAGAGGAGAATAAGATTAAAAAGGTATTAACACACCAGTTAATATTCTTCGAGAATAAAATCTACACCGTCGCTTTTTCTCCGGATTAACGACAGGTTGGAAAATATTTTTATTTTTTATTTTTCTCGGCAACATACCTGTTACGAGCGGGTCCTCTCCACGCCGTCACCACGGCGAACAAGATGGACACGTCTCTCCCTCACACCAGAGGAGTCAGGGACTCGGAGGCTCGGCTCTGCGGCTGCGGGTTGAAGATATCAGGCACAGACTCACACCAGGTCTGCTCGTCCTGCCTCGGGCTGCAACACGCCCAGGAGGCTATCGACAACCCCGGCTCGTGTGGGCATTTTGCCCGCTTCACCATCAAGAGCCTCCGCCGACGGCTAGCACGCCAAGCTAGCTTGTCGGGACAGGACCCCCTCATGTCCGCTGATTCGCCGGATGGCAATCAAGACACGGGGGCGTCCGCCACAGAGATTGAGCCCCGTACTGTGTCGGTCTCAATAACAGTGGCAGCTGCAGAACTGGAGTCCCGCGCCGCGTCAGGCTGGGACACGGTGGCGGCAAGAGACGCGAGAGCGGAGCCCCACGCTATACCAAGCTGGGGCTCCCGGCTGGACCTCACCATGGTCTCGCCCGCGGAGGATGTCCTGGAGCTGGACTATATGGAGGACGAAGAGGATGCCTCTGAGTTCCTCCTGTCCAACTCGGATGAGCAGGAAGATAATATCTTCATGTCGTCAGCTCAAGCTGCAAAGCCGGGAGCGATTGGCTGCTCTCCCGGGCGATAGCACACCAGCTTCGCCCTGTCTGAGCATGGACCTGCAGGCCGTGTGTCAACGCGCCGCGTCCAGGCTGGACATCCCATGGCCTGAAATGGCCAAGGAGACCTCCAGGTCTCGCTACGAGGGGAAGAATTTGCCCCAAGCAGCGAGGAAAAAGAGGCAGCTCCTTCCAGTCTTCCCGGAGATGCTGGATGAGGTATCGGTCTCGTGGAGAGACCGCCCCTTCAGTAACAAGGCCCCAATCCAGGGTGCCTCCTCCCTGGACTGTGACGGTATGGAGAGGCTCAGCCTGCTCCGCATACTGCCCATTGAACCGCTGGTGGCAGCCCACCTCCAACCGAGGCTGGCTCCGACACCAAGCAGGAACCCCACACTACCGGTGAAGGCAGACCGATTTCAGTCGACCATGACTGAACGGGCCTATAAAGCCGCAGCGTTGTCCGCCAGGGCACTCAACGTATCCTCACTGCTGACCGCCTACCAGGCGGAGCTCTGCGAGGATCTATCGAGCAAACCTGGGCCGGCCGTGTAGGACGAGATCGCAGCAATCACAGACATCTGTCTCCGTGTACAGCGCTGATACCTCAACGCCATCCTCAAGTTTGCACAAAAACATGTCACAAAATTGTTTTTCAAATAAACCATTTTCCGCTGTCGCATTCAGGCTTCAAGCCAAGGGCGCAGTCCAAAAAAATTATAAGAAAAACAATAAAAACAATAAACAGTCTGTCATCTGTCCCTCTTTTGAGAGCAGCTACGGCCTCTCTCAAAAGGCGGATACTAGACGGGTCTGTGAAGGCACCACCGCCACGCGCATGCGCAGTGTCGGTGGGGGTTGTCAACCTGGGGTACCACCGTGTTCAGACACTAGAGGGCCCCATAACACAACAAATAGAGACTCAGAGGGTAAGAGACGTGACATCTCCGCTGGCTTTAAAGAGCGAACAGTGGAAGATGCTCACAACTTCTGCTTGGGTTTTCAAGACAGTAACACGGGGCTACAGGCTCCAATTCGCTGTCACCCCCCCTCGCTTCTCGGGCATTCTGTATTCACAAGCCCGAGGAGAGTCAGCCCATATTCTAGAGAAAGAGATTCTCTCGCTACTAGAAAAGAAGGCTATATCTATAATACCCGCCGAGCAGAGTCAGAGCGGCTTTTATTCCAAGTATTTCCTCGTTCCCAAACGGGGAGGAAACGGAATTCGGCCAATACTAGATTTGAGAGCTCTGAACAAATATCTCAAAAGATCCAAATTCAGAATGCTCACTCACACATCTCTGCTACGTCTCGTGCGACAAAACGACTGGTTCACATCAGTCGACCTGAAAGATGCGTATTTCCACATCCCAGTATATTACCCACACAGGAAATATCTGAGGTTCGCATTTCAGGGGGGTCTGTTACGAATACAGAGTACTTCCCTTCGGTCTGTCTCTCAGTCCAAGAGTGTTTGTACGATGTACGGAAGCCGCGATAGCCCCGTTAAGACAACAGGGTATTCCCCTGGCAACCTACCTGGACGACTGGCTGCTTCTCGCACAGACGGAACAGGAGGCTATTACGCAGACAAATGTCCTCGTAAAACACCTGCTCGACCTGGGTTTCATAATAAACACAGAGAAGAGCATGTTGTGCCCAGCCCAGACTGTACTCTTCCTGGGTCTACACCTGAACTCGGTGCCCTTTACAGCCCGCCTGTCAGCAGGAAGAGTGAAAGCTTTCAGAGCTTGTCTCGCTCATTTCCGGCTACGCAAATATGTTCTCTTCAGATCATGTCTGCGGTTACTGGGGCTCATGGCGTCAGCCATCCTGGTGGTATGACTGGGACGCTTACACATGAGGGAGTTTCAGCGCTGGGTAGCCGCCCTCAGACTAAACCCCGCTCGTCATGGCGTGCGGAGAGTGATGGTCACTATGAAATGCGTTTTCTAGTACGGGGCGTGCCTATGGGTGCTGTCCTATCGCGGAAAGTGGTCACCACGGACGCATGTCTGACGGGCTGGGGAGGTATTTACGAAGGTCGACCGGTGAGGGGTCTCTGGAGCAGAGACCTCCAGCGGGCGCACATAAATTACCTGGAGCTTTTAGCGGTGTTCCTCACCCTGAAACGCTTTCTGACGTTTCTCAGAGGACACCATGTCCTCGTGAGGACAGACAATACGACCACAATATCGTATATAAACCGTCAAGGGGGTTTGCGTTCTCTCCAGTTACACATGCTGGCACGCAAACTGATCTTGTGGAGCTGCGGTCGCCTCCTCTCTCTGAGAGCGACGCACGTACCAGGAGTGATGAACCTCGGGGCAGACCTGCTGTCCAGAGGTGTACCACTATATGCAGACTGGACTCTACATCCAATGGTTGTGAGTCAGCTGTGGGTGCGTTACGGCCGAGCCGCGGTAGATCTGTTCGCATCAAAAGAAAATGCTCATTGTCAGCTGTTCTTTTCAATGCGCGATTTAAGCGCACCGTTAGGCGTGGACGCGCTCGCGCACGTTTGGCCTCCGGTCCTCCTGTACGCGTTCCCACCCCTGGCTCTGATACCCCCAACTTTATCAGCTGCTGTGCGGAGAGCCGTGGCAGCTCCCTCTACGCAGGGACATACTGTCTCAGGCGGGGGGGACGATCTTTCACCCACACCCGGAGCGCCTGGCCCTATGGGCCTGGCCCGTGAGTGGTACAACCTGAATACAGTGGGTCTCCCGCAGAAGGTGATAAACACTATTCAGAGTGCAAGAGCTTCCTCCACCAGGTCTCTCTATGACTGTAAGTGGAGGGTGTTTGAGGAATGGTGCCTTCAAAAAGGGCACACCTCTTTTCAATGTCCTGTTGGGGTGATTTTATCATTTCTACAGGACCTAATTGATAAACACAGAGCTTTTTCTACGATCAAAGTATACCTGGCTGCTATTGCTGCATGCCATGTGGGCTTTGAGGGTAAGACGGCCAGCCAACATCCTTTGGTCTGCCGTTTTATGAAGGGAGCTCGCAGGCTCCTCCCTGTTTCCAGGTCACTGGTGCCCTTATGGGACTTGACAGTGGTTTTAGATCGGCTCACTCGAACCCCTGGAAGAAGCTGACATGAAGCACCTGCCACTGAAGACAGTGCTGTTACTGGCCCTGGCATCCGCCAAGCGAGTCAGTGACATTCATGCGCTCTCTGTACATCCTTCGTGCACTCAGTTCGCCCCAGGGCAAACGAGAGTGTTGCTGAAGCCCAACCCTGCCTTTATACCTAAGGTGGTTGGTTCATGTATCCCAATTGACATTGAGGCATTTCCTCCGCCGCTGTGTTCCTCCGGGGAACAGCGGCCAAATTTGCTGTGTCCAGTTCGTGTTTTACGCACTTATATGGACAGGTCAAAAGAGTTTCGTTGTAATGACCAACTCTTCGTATCCTGGGCTAACCCTCAGAAGGGCAAGCCCGTTACCAAGCAACGGCTCTCCCACTGGATTGTGGAAGTGATTGCTTTGGCCTATACGAGTCAGGGTTTGCAGGCACCATCGGGCCTGCGTGCTCATTTGACTCGTGGTCTGGCTACATCCTGGGCTTTGTTCAAGGGTGTTTCCATCCATGACATTTGTGCAGCAGCGAGCTGGTCCTCGCCGCTCACTTTTGTCCGCTTTTACAGGCTAGACGTCTCTGCTCCTAGTGTGGCCCGAGCAGTGCTGGGCCCCTTGTTGAGTCAGAGCTCTACCTGTTAAGTTCTGGTTGGTTTGGTGATTTTCGAGATAAGCTCGTCTGGCAATACGGGAGTTTCAATATCCCATAGTGAGACATCGAACGGAGTGTTATGAATGAGAACTATAGGTTACTTACGTAACCCCAGTTCTCAGAGTGACATGTAGTGAGATGTCTCACCAGACGGCCCTCCTTGCTGGTGAAGCGAGAAGAGGTGCTTATTTTGAATGACGCATGCGACGTGGCGCAAGCTACTTATAGGGGGTGGATTCCCTGACGCTGACGTCAAGATCACCTGCCAATCAGGATTGGCGTAATGAGATTGATGCTTCTGTTTGCTCCGCGATGAGGCGCATCCCATAGTGAGACATCTCACTACATGTTACTCTGAGAACTGGGGTTACGTAAGTAACCTATAGATATACAGCCAGCCTCCTGCGTTCATGATGAGGGACAGAGTTGAGCTGGTGGAAGAACCGATCAACTGGCACATACAAGTGCAGGGTAAGAGCAAGAGGTGGGTGAGAATTATCCCTTGAACTCAGTGGCGTTTTCTCCTGGAGGCCAAGGGAAGCCAGTCTTCCCCTGTTTTTTTGGATTGTAGTTCATTTTAATAAATATATAAAAACACTTCGTTTAGTTTCGGTAATTATTCTGCCGGCCCATCTCTCCCCCATTCTCATTGAGTATTTTACAAAGAGTGTAACAGCACCCCTCTAGATGTTATGGTGAAACAGTAGATTGCACTCACTGTTGCGAGAGGAGGCTAGCCGAAATTGGCTTCCCTATGGTGAAAGAAAATGGAGGGGTTGATCAATCAGATGAGGCTCACGTCATGCCTCACAATCCAATCAAATCACATCAACTTCAGTTCATACTGTAACTGTCATCACCACCCTTAAAAAGTAGCAAGCAACTGAAGCAAGTGCAATTATGGAGGTTGGAGATTTGGAGTATTTCATCAAAAATAATTGTACTAAACTTCCACTAAAAATGAAATCTGATGACAGGCCAATGCCCAAACTGGAGCTGTGCACAGAGAGGAAAAAAGGAGCAAATCGGACATAAAACTTTAAATAATAAACAGCGGATTTCTAACATTTGACATTTCGTGTGGCCGGACTGGGTCAGTTTCCAGGGCTGAATTTTAGTCCCAGTCCGCCCCTGCCTGGATCCTCTATCCTGAGTCCTGGATCTGAGTCCTGGACTTCAAGTCGTGGCTGAACCTGTCACTGTGGTCCTGCCTGACTCTCATCATACTACTTCCCTGATGGCTCCCACAGGATTGTTGACATCCTCGTGGATTCATCTTCTTATTATAGACACATGCATTTCCAAACATTTGGTCTACCTACGCTGTAAAATGTATTATCTCTTCGATTTACACACGACATCTATTGCACGTCTATCCGTCCTGGGAGAGGGATCCCTCCTCTGTTGCTCTCCCTGAGGTTTCTCCCATGTTCCCCTTTAAACTGTGGGGTTTTCTTTGGAAGTTTTTCCTTGTACGATGTGAGGGTCTAAGGACAGAGGGTGTCGTATTGTCATACTGATATTCTGTACAAACTGTGAAGTCCACTGAGACAAATGTAACATTTGTGATATTGGGCTATATAAATAAACATTGATTGATTGATTGATTATCAGTCTGTTCAGTCTCTTCCTGTCAGCAGCTGAGATGCTGCAGCCCCATTCACATGCTATGCTAGCACAAGATACCTAATCTCTTCAAACTCTCTAGTTGCATTGTGGCTAATGAAGATAGCACAAACAAAAACGGTCTTTTGTGAGAACAGTTGAACTTGGCATTTAGTCTTTTGATGAGCTTTCCTTTAGAACTGCTATTGCTCTCCTCTATTTTGATCAGAGAGAAATAATCCTGTTTTGGACCACAGATTCTAATCTTGCAAATTGTGTGTGGTAATCGAAGAAAGCCCACGTGACCTTATCTGCGGAAGACCCTTTTTTGCCTGATAGATCATCAGTTAAGTGACTGATTTAAGGGATGAAGGGAGATTTAAAATGGGTATGTGATTGTTAAGGATTTCAGGAAAAAGGATGAGCAAGGTTGTAATCTCTGCTCCTTTAACAGGCAGCCCAATACTAGAAAAGAAAGCATTAATGAGGGTGAACAGAGGGTTACGGTAATGAGCTTGGCATTGAGCGTGGTGAATAGCCAGTATTTTGGTTTAGTGACAAGTACTAATTTGTCGAAGGTATCTAGAGATACTGTCTTGGGAGAGTGTCTTAAACTGGGGGATTACAGATGGATCACAGGGCACAGGTAGAGCATGCTGAATAGGAACCAGAACTCTGATTAGGTGAAATGTTAATCATCTTTGATGAGGTTAATTTGTGATGAACAGCATTTTTTAAGTATGATGACATTAAGCAGAGTGGAGGGTTTTAAATGTCAAAAAGTACATTTATTATGGTTTTCTTCCCTTTCTTGAATTGGTTTGTTTGATGTGGGTAAACTTTGAGCGTTGCTATTTATTTGTGATGTAATTCAATAAAAGAAATGCTTGTTTTTGTAATTTCCCACCCAAAATGATTGAGTTTTCCACAGACAAGCCTATAGGGTAACGTTTAGACTGCAAACAATATCATAGATAGGATTCCTGTTGTTCATCTTTGCCCACATGGGTGTATTTTATTTATGTTGTAGATCCCACAACGATTGGCTGTTTTGGCTTCAAATGCAAGCAAAGCTGTTAGCAGCAAAGAATTGCCCTTTTTCCAGGCAAGTATCACACTCTGGGGAAATGGAAATGTTTCCATAAAGAATGCGAAAAACACTACAAAGTACTGAAATTCAATTCTAATTAAAAGTGTGTGCCAAGCCAGAGAATGGATTAATGGTTGGAAGAGACAGATATCTTTGCTAACCTTAAAATGTAGGCAAAATGGTCTATAATTCTGGTATTAGCCCTTAATGTGTGCAGATCAGTTTTCAACAATTGCCATAAACATACTCTCCTACATTTGATATTTTTAGAATTACATTTTCACATTATTGATGGAAGTAATGATGTGTGTAATGTTAAAAGATTAGCTTGTATTGGCAAGCCATCATCAGTGTTTACAGCTTGTACCGCTGCCCCCAAGAGGCCAACATAAATCCAATCATGCAGCTTCAAAACTGTAATTAAAAAAATCAGCATCTAAGTTTTTCACACGATAAGTAGACAACCAATCAACACTCTTGGCTAAGAACAGATCAAAAGCTGTTGTCCATACAGTATGGAGCGAGTAAAACTGACTGACCAGTTTGCCTTGCAGGTATTTTCCTTATATCACACACAGGGGACACATGACAATAAAATGCTGTGTACCTCCCAACAGCTTTATAATACTCTGCCTTGAGCGTAGCCGTAGAGGTTAGCCATACAGCTAAATCTAGAATAACTGCTTTAGACTGAAGACAGGTGTATTAAAGAAGAAAAAGGGAATATCGAAAGATCATTCATTTCAATCCAGCAGAGAATTCATTATTTCCTGTTTCCTAGTTTACATACTCATCAGGTGTTCAGTTGTCATTCAGACTTGATTCAAATGTATTCAAAAGTGCACAGGGCTACGGTGGCCCTGAAGTGCAAGTCAAAACAGCATTTCAGGAAACACCACAGCATTTCAGAAACCGCTACAGCATTTCAGGAAACACCACAGCATTTCACAAAACACCACAGCATTTCAGGAAACGCCACAGCATTTCAGGAAACACCACAGCATTTCACAAAACACTACAGCATTTCACAAAACGCTACAGCATTTCACAAAACACCACACTATTTCACAAAACACCACAGCATTTCAACTTATACGGAAAGGGTATTCCTTTGGGAGAACACTTATTGTTTGTGATTGGACAGAGACAGCTAGAGAAGCACTGCTGTGATTGTTTGTTTTTGCTGCCAATCACAGCGTGTTTTCTGAATGGAGATCAGGATAAACTAACCTGTAGCTGCTCCGTCCAAACTCACAACAACGTCATACAGACATAAATAAAGCAGCGACTGTATTCACCATGACACAGACAGTCTGTGGTTTGTTCATGTTTAACTTTTGTCCAGTTTCTGAACAGATATGAGGAGCTGTGAGCTCTGAGTGCTAACAGCTAACGGCTGCTGTTTAGGGACATGTTGTGCTGTCATGTGCTGACCAATCACGAAGCGTAATTTCTTGACTGGCAGCAAAAACAACCAATCACAGCAGTGCTTCTCTGGCTGACTTTGTCCAATCACAAACAAGAAGTGTTCCCCCTAAAGGAATACCCTTTCCGTATAAGTTCAAATGCTGTGGTGTTTTGTGAAATGCTGTGGTGTTTTGTGAAATGCTGTGGTGTTTTGTGAAATGCTGTAGTGTTTTGTGAAATGCTGTAGTGTTTTGTGAAATGCTGTGGTGTTTTCTGAAATGCTGTATTGTTTTGTGAAATGCTGTGGTGTTTTGTGAAATGCTGTAGCGGTTTCTGAAATGCTGTATCGTTTTCTGAAATGCTGTGATGTTTTCTGAAATGCTGTAGTGTTTTGTGAAATGCTGTAGTGTTTTGTGAAATGCTGTGGTGTCTACTGAAATGCTGTGGTGTCTACTGAAATGCTGTACCGTTTTGTGAAATGCTGTGGTGTTTTCTGAAATGCTGTTTTGACTTGCACTTCAGGGCCACCGTACAGGGCAGGGAGAAGGGAAGTCACATGCACAGCAAAATTGTTTTAATGGGGACACTGTGGGTGAGAGGAAACGGAAGACGACAGCTTCTGCACAGCTGAAAAGACAAGCTAAATGGGGGGCATGCTCAGAATGAATCACTGTTCATTGAGGCTTAAAATGCTTAAGGTGTTACCAGGTTCAATAGAAGGCCATGCTCAAACCTGGAATTAACATTTTTCTTTTGAGATTTGATCACAAGTGGACATTTCTAATTACAGGTGTTAATCGACCCAATGAGATCGTAGAACGTAGACCACTTATGGTTACGTTCTTTTAGCAGTGTGATCAAAATGTGTCATGGGCCAAGACAAAGGACTTCCCTATCAACTGCTGTAATCTGTCTAGGTGGAAGAAAGCACACATTGGTTTGCTTTGTCCATTTCTTATGAGCTATAGCTACATACAGTGGTGGAAGAAGTACTCAGATATTATAGCCATGAGAAGTCGAAATACAACAATGTCAAAATACTCTGTTAGAAGTCAAATTGTTTTAGTTAAGATCTTATATAAGTAAAGCTACAAAAGTATTGGCATCATACGGAGCCCTGGAGGGTTAATAGAGAGAAAAATAAATAAAATGAGGCCACGTTTTATTAATTTGTGCGCACGAGATGTAATTCGTGGCCTCAATTTAAATAAAACGAGGCCACGCTTTATTAATTTGTGCGCACAATATACTTTCTCGTGCGCAGGTTTTGAATTTACCGGTTTTTAATAAATGTTACCAGCTGAAAAAAGGTAATTACCAGCTAACGGAACCCTTGGCACATACACAGTGTACCCGCGACAGATACAATGAAGGCTCGATAATCAGCTCACGGCATATAGGTGTAAGCAGGGGTAAAGTGCTATTTTTTGTAGTGGGGGGCGGACTTAACATCCTCTAGGGGGGTCCTCACCTCCTCTCATGGAGGCATGCCCCCCTGGGAAGATTTTTAAAGTTAAAAGCATCAATCTGGTGCACTTAATTAAGAGATCTATGGATACATCTCTCAACACCCATATGAAACAGAACTGTAAACAGATTTTCTTTTTCTTTATGGATATTTTACAAATCACTCCCCTTATAAACTGTATTCTTGTTTTACTGTCATATAGTATTTCATAACTGTTTTTCATTTATTCTAACAACACGGTCCCTGCTGGCAACGGTACTTGCCTCTGTTGCATTCACTGAACACGGGAAATTACAATCCTGCCGTCCTCTCTAGTGTCATGATGAGGTTCAGGTAAAGCACGGTTAATGTATTATATTATTGAGGGAGAATTATTCATTATTAATCTTGTGTGCACCAATTAATAAAGCGTGGCCTCATTTTATTTAAATTGAGGCCACAAATTACATCTCGTGCGCACTAATTATATCTCGTGCGCACTAGTGATGGGAATTCCGGCTCTTCTTGGTGAGCCGGATCATTTGGCTCGGCGCACCAAGAAGAGCCGGCTCTTTGGGCTCCCAAACGGCTCTTCAGTTTACCACATATTATACCTTTTATAATTAAATCAAATGTAGCCCTGTTTTGACTAATGATTTATATGTGTACACATATATCACTTAAATGATTCAATACATCCTTTGTACTGAAGTATTCAAAAGTAAAAATTACATGTTTAATATAAATGATTTGCTGTGGCCAAATGTTTTCATTGCATTTACAGACCCCAGTGCATCCACCCAATGAATGCACTGACTTGCTTGTAGAACCACGCTACACAAAGCAGATAGCAACACCTATAAAAACTTAAGCATAGACATTTAAAAAAAGGGGCTACTGTATCGACATTTAAAAATTATGTTTAAAGAAAAGGCCCTGACAAAACAGCAGGGCTCTATTTCAGTAACTATTAACTATAGAAAAAAAGACAGCAACAGCTGCCATCAAATCTTTGCTGAGCCTAAGGATAATCATAAATAAATAACATAGTGAAAATAAATATATTGCAATGCTCAAAGCAGCAGCATCCAACCCTCTCTAATCATAAAAAAACATAATAAAAATAAATGTATTGCAATGCTCAAAACAGCAGCATCCAACAGTCTCTAATCCTTGGATATTACATGTCACTGCATGCATGCACGGAGCAGCTGTAGCGCGGAGATCATCATATCATTCTGTCTTGTATTACTTAACAAAAAAAAAGAAAAGCGGCTCATTCGCGGGCGCGAGCCGGCTCCCGTCGTTCACTTAAAAGAGCCGGCTCTTTGACCGACACATCACTAGTGCGCACGAATTACATCTCGTACACACTAATTAATAAAACGTGGCCTCATTTTACTTTTTTTTCTCTCTATGAACCCTCCAGGGCTCCGTAGCATCAACATATACTTAAAGCAAAAAAGTAAGGGTACTTATTGTAATGTCCCATTTTTTAATCATATTAAATTACTGGATTATAATTATTGATGCGTTAATGTGTTCATCACAGCTGGTAAGGGTGGAGGGATTTGTAATAACTTAAAGGTGACCTATCATTGCAAAATGCACTCTTGTACGTGTTTTATACATGAATATGTGTCCCCGGTGTGTCAGGGAACTCACCAAGTGTCAGAAAACACAACACTCTCTCCTTTCCTCCATACCCAAATCTCAAAAAACGGGGCTGCAACGGATCTGATACAGACTGATCCAGATTTGAATTATGTTCTAGGTCACAGAAGTGGTGCTCCGCCTATATGGGGAATGTGGGGTTGGGCCACCGCCGGCCATTGCCGCTCGAAAGCGCTGGAGACGCTGTAGTACATATGCCAGGCCTGTAAGTGGCGCTGTAGTCTGCCACAAAAGCAGCGAAGAAGACTTCCCGCACATAGTTGCCATGGTTGCCCTTCTGTTTATTCTCCGCTGTGGCTCTTTTTCTCCCTCCCCGAGGCAAGCGTTTGCTCCTGTAATTCAATGCAATCCCTCCCCGTCGAGGCAAGCACTGAAATTCTCTCCGGTTAGTCCACCAGCAGATGACAAACACCCACCTCTCCGCCTCTTCCAAGGAACGAGGGGACCGTGCGGCAGAGTTTCAGTTCGATTTTTTTCCGCCGGTCAACATGTCCGTTAAAGTTTAAATCTAGTTTAAAAATTGCTATCAGAAACAATGCCTGACGTGTTTTGGACGTAATCTCATCTTTGTTTACATTAGCAAGCCTCGCTAACACTCAGAGCTAACCTGTACTGTAGAGCACGTGTGCTTAAAAAGCAGGAAATAAAAAAAGGAACTCACCTTATGATAAACCCGCAAGAGAAAAAGCATTTGAGCTCCATACTGTTTCAGAAATAATCTTTGATGTGGTTTAGAACAGGATGGCGTTTTATCACAGCAGAATTTAACTTTATCTCCGGTAGAATTCTGATCCGGCATTAGCTCCGCCTCCTCTTTTTTTTTTTCAAGCTAAGGACCCAAAATCTGCGTTTCTCTAACAAGGCTGCAACATGGGGCAAAAGAGCGGTATGAGCAGTATGAGGCATGGCTACAATGGGTGAACTGTTTGGTATTTTAAGCAAAAAACTTCACAGACATGTTTTGTATAGGTATGGCCCTACAATATATGTTTCCAATATATATTACATCAGAATTTATAAAAAAAAAAAGTTTGGTCCGGAGTTTGAGAAGCCCTGTTATATAGTGTCAAACCTGTTGCATCACGGGATTTCAAGATGGCGCCTGTGTCGGCACGCCGCTCCCTCAGCTCTCTGCCTTTAGCTATCCTGTTTTTGCTTTATGTTTGTCAGAATGTCCCTGCTCTGCTTGTCTATGATCGCCAAGCTCTCCTCCACCTAAGACCCTCACTGGAGTTTATACTGCTGCCCAAACCTATACCTGGCAACCGTAAATCGACTCCCCCCCCCTCTACTGTCAGATATTCCCACCTACCTGCGCCGGCTGCCCTGCATCCTGCCTCGCTTCAGACGACGGGGAAAGCGTGGTGGCGTGTTTGTCCATCAAATAGCACACCTGACGGCTGCTCCGCGCGGCGTTCAACACGCACATCTTCGTCAGCTGAGACGCTCTACACCTTCAGCCACCCCGGAGAGAAAACTCTGCATGGCTTTGCTAAACGCTAGGTCAATAGCTAACAAGACGTTCCTGTTAAACGACTTATTCACCTCTCATGATCTGGATTTAATGTTCCTGACGGAGACCTGGGCCCACACCGGCGAGTATGTACAGTTTTCTGAACTTCTTCCTCCCGACTGTACTTTCTTTAGCTCCCCCCGTACCACCGGCCATGGTGGGGGTATAGCTTCAGTGTTTAAAGCTAATCTCCAATGCCGCTTGCTTCACCCAGTAACCAGCTCTGCTAGCTTCGAGTTACAGCTTTTTGAATTGAACCCAGCCTCGCCTATACTCTGCGCAGTCGTGTATCGTCCGCCATAGTATAATAATGATTTTATAACTGACTTTGCTGACTTTCTGTCCGGGATCATGGTGAAATATGATCGTGTTTTGATCTGCGGAGACTTTAATGTCCATGTGTGCTGTGAGTCTAAACCTCTGGTTAGGGATTTTTTAAACCTCCTCTTATTCAGTCCGTGGCTGGCCCAACACATGATAAAGGACACACCTTAGATTTAGTATTATCGTTTGGATTGTCTATCTCCGTGGATGAAATCTGTGTAGGAACGCGTATCTCAGACCATTTACCGGTTCTGTTTACAACCTTGATCCCTTCTGCAGGAGTCGAATTACGTGCTCCTGCGCGTCGTCTGCGTTCAATTAGCCCCTTGACTGCCTCACAGTTTTCAGATGCCTTTAATACTTATCCGATTTGTAAATTAGAGGTGAACTGTGCTCTTAGTGCGGATGAGCTTATCTCTTTGTTTGATTCGACATGCACATTAATACTGGATTCCGTTGCTCCTTTTACGCTTAGACGCAACAAAGTTCTCTCAGAGCCGTGGCTCAATGATTGTACTCGCGCTTTTAGACGCGCTTGCAGGCGTGCAGAGAGAAAATGGAAAAAGGATAAACTTCATGTCTCCTTAGAAATTCTTCGTGCCTGCCTTTCCGATTATCAGACGGCAGTCAAAGCTGCCAAAACAGAGCACATTTCTCTGTTAATTTCCAAAAACAGCCATAAACCTCAAGTTCTTTTTAATGTCCTCAACTCGATCATTAATCCTTGTGATGCTTCTCCAATTGTGCCATCAACTACTCTCTGTGAGTCATTTCTTAAATTTTTTATGGAAAAAGTATCTGCCCTTAGGCTAGCCCATACTGGTGTTACCCCAGGTCCTGCTCCCTTTCTGTGCCCTGCTGTTCTCGATCATTTTGAGCCTGTATCCCTCTCTTTTCTCTCGGATGTAGTCAAGCATTTGCGGCCGACAAACTGCAGCTTAGACAGCATTCCCTCTCGCTTTCTCAGAGATGTTTTTGAATCAGTTGGAGCAAGTGTTTTATTGCTTGTAAACACTTCTCTTAGCTCAGGATGTGTCCCAGCTGCCTTCAAACATGCCGTGGTTAAGCCACTACTTAAAAAGAAAAATCTCGACCCTTCCATCCTCGCAAATTTTAGGCCCATCTCCCAGCTACCCTTTTTATCTAAAGCCCTGGAGCGAGTAGTCTACGCCCAGCTGCAGTCGTTTTTAATCACGCACGGCATCCCCGAAAAGTTTCAGTCTGGCTTTATACCTATGCATAGCACTGAAACAGCCCTTTTAAGAGTTTTTAATGATCTGCTCCTAGCCGCCGATTCAGGCAGCACAGCTGTTTTGGTGCTGTTAGACCTGACAGCTGCCTTTGACACAGTGGACCATAGTATCCTGTTGTCACGGCTTGAACAGTCCGTAGGCATTACAGGCTCTGCCCTTGCATGGTTCAGGTCTTATTTGACGGACCGTAGCTTCTCAGTGCAGTTAGGTGCCTTCTCCTCTGCCACAGCCCCTCTTACTTGTGGGGTTCCCCAAGGCTCGATTCTGGGCCCCATCCTTTTTCTATTGTACATACTGCCCCTAGGTTCAATTCTCACAAAACACAATATCCCCTTCCATTGTTACGCTGATGATGTACAGATTTATCTGCCTCTCAATCAAAATGCCAACTCACTACAGCAATTGAAGGACTGCCTAACAGAGATTAAATCTTGGCTGAGCCAAAACTTCCTCACCCTTAATGAGAGCAAGACCGAGGTTATCTTTTTTGGACCCCAACCAACAGTCTCCCCGGTTGATATTCTGGGCTCCCCCAATACAAATATCCTCCTCTCTGTCATGAACCTTGGAGTGACCTTCAATAGCGCCTTTAAATTTGATAAGCAGGTCAGTACTGTAGTCAAGACCTGCTTTTTCAAAATACGACTATTGGCTAAGACCAAGTCGTTTTTATCTATTAAAGACCTAGAAAGGGTTATTAACGCCTTTGTTACCTCGAGACTGGATTACTGCAATGCTCTGTATGTGGGTATGGACCAGGCCTCAATTAGACGCCTCCAGCTAGTTCAGAATGCAGCTGCATGTCTTCTCACTGGCCATAAAAAGCGTGACCATATTACCCCAATTCTGGCTTCATTGCACTGGCTTCCAGTTCGGTTCAGAATAGATTTTAAACTCCTTTTATTCGTTTTCAAAGCCCTAAACGGGCTGGCTCTGGCCTATATAGCCGAACTTCTCCATCGCTACACCCCAGGCAGAGCCTTAAGGTCGGCTGATCAGCTGTTGTTGATAGTGCCTAAGACTAGGCTTAAAACCTGAGGGCATCGAGCTTTTGCAGCGGCTGGCCCTAGGCTCTGGAATACTTTGCCCCTCCATGTGAGGTCAGCCCAGACCCTGGGTTTTTTTAAATCAACACTTAAAACTCATTTTTTCTCTCTGGTTTTTGTTTAATATTATTTGAATATAGGAATAGTAGATATGATTACTTAAAATATAGTACCTTATATTTCACCTTGTAAATTGCTTCTTTATCCATTTTTGGATCTCTGCAGGGTTTATTTTAAACCCAAAACCCCCCCTTGGGGCTTGTCCCTCCCCGTCTCCCTCTGCCGATCTAAGGTCTGGCAGAGGGGGATGGGGTACAGAGTCGCTTAGACAGGCGGGGGAGTGCATTCTGACGAAGAGATAGGTTGTTGTGCTCTCTATCTCTGTTTCTTATCCTACATTTTCACCCTGGACTAGAGGGAAAGCGTTCTTGGACGCCTTTTCAGCTCTGTTTCCTACTATATTCTTCCTACCCCGTTTACTTTGAACTATTCTAGGAGAGTGTGTTTACGTTGACTCGTTGGGCCTTTCCTCCTGTACTTTTTTGTTCCCCAGTACTTTCCTTTAATCTCAATCCAGGAGAGTGCATTTAGGCCTCTCCTACTGCCTATTCACTGTTGTCCCTCTTCACTAGTATCCCCTGTCTCCTTTTTCATAAATGTTTCCAACCCTATTCCAAGGGGAAGCATTGTGGTGCCTTTTCATTACAGTTTCTGGCTTTGTATTTCTTCACCTCATACTCGTTTAACATTTAGGAGAGTGCATGTACGTAGCCACGTTGTGCCTCTCTTCCTCTGTTTCTGGCTTTTTCTTTTCATACCCTTGTTTCTCATATAAGAGAAGAAAAACTATTCTAAATTCACTTGTACACTTGAGGGGTCAGAATTGATAGATTGCGTGGGGAGGTTCAGGAGATCTTTTCTTGAGGGTTATCAAGAATAACGTTTACCCAATGACCTTTTCCCCTCTCTGTCTGTGTCTGTGTATTCTCTTGTTTCAGATTAACCCAGCCAAATCTCTTTTTCTTGTTTTTTCTTATCTATATCTACGCCGGGTTCCGGAGTCGAGGCTGATCGTCTTGCAGTAGTCCTGTGCCCTTGATCCTCTATCCTGAGCTCTGGATCAAGTCGTGGACTTCGGGTTGTGGCTGAACCTATCGCTGCGGTCCTGCCTGGGTCGTGTCGTGCTGCTTCCCTGGTGGCTTCCACAGGATTGTAGCTGACATCTTCGTGGATTCATCTTCTTATTACAGACACACGCATTTCCTAACATTCGGTCTATAGGCTGTACAATGTATTATCTCTAGGACAGAAGGTGTAGTTTTTCTCATTTTGATATTCTGAACAATCTGTGCTGTTGTATTTGCTGCAAAGTGTCCCTACTGTAGGCTATTTTTATTATATGTACAGCACTTTGGCTCGACCAAAAATCGTTTATAAATGTGCTATATAAATAAAACTTGATTTGATTTGATTTATATAGGTATGGCCCTACAATATATTGTTCAAATATAGCATGATAGGTCACCTTTAATTCTACCTATATTATCAACCTATAATTATATATCTTAGTTGATTTATTAGTTTTTATTTATACTTTTTAGTATCATCCTAATTGTAAAGTAAGTAACTAACTTTGTCAAATACATGTAGTGAGGTAAAAAATACAATATTGGGTTCCAAATTGTAGTGGAGTAGAAATATAAAGTAGCATAAAATAATAATAATCAAGTAAAGTAAAAGTCCCCCAAAATTGTAGTTAAATACTTTAGTATTATTTACCTGTTGTGTTTATTTTATTATCTTTGCTTTTTAATGCCTTTTTTAAATGCCATTTTATTATGTGTTTCTGCTGTATTTATTCTCGAATGTCTTTTATTTTTTAAATAATAATAAGAATAAATGGAATTTATAAACCGCCTTTCACAGGACCCAAGGTCGCTGTACATGGTGGACAGACAAAACAAAACAGACAATGAGGAGCGAACAAAACAAGAACAATAAAAAATAAAGGAATAAAGGAATAAAGCACTTTGAATGTTTTAACATTACCATTTAAGCCCCTGTCACACTGTCCTGAAATTGACACCCGATGGACACACGAATATGGATTTGTGAACTTCGCACGAAGATGGCCCCGAACCACACACGAAGGCAACATTTACATTACATTTAAGACATACAACTGCAACGAAAGTTACAAAAACAATTATGTTAAAGTACTATGATACTGTATTGATATTTTCAGACTTTGTTCTTTACTTTATCCGTCTTTATATGTTGAAGATATTAAGTTTTCTCCGTAGTGTTGTTTCCATAGCAACAACAACATCCTGTCAACTCGCCTTCAAAATAATATATTATATCCTTTTCAGTTTCACAGAACACAAATTGGGTTATTTACATAATATGTTTACATGATTTTGTTGTGCAATAAAACAACCCGATGGACACACGATAAAGGAAATGTTCAAATTCGGCTCTGATCGTAGCAACATCAGTGCCGGTCAAAGGTCTTCTTTGTTATTTATTGAGCTTTAAAACAAATGAATAACGATTATATATAAAATATATCCTCCCTCTCTTCTGACAGCGTCAGTGTCTGTCTCATGCAGCTGATCCAGTAATGAGTGACACGGCCGACAGTAAAAATAAACATATTTATAACTAGTTTAGGTAACTAGAGAGGTAATTAAAATAGCTAAGGGCGATGATCTGACTTGAAGTGTGTGTTTTGCTCGGTTCACCGCTGCATCACAGCGGGAGGAGCTGCAGGTGAGCAGCAACTTCGTGAGCGGTGGCAAAATCTTTGGCATGCCAAAAAATTGCCGAAGGACCTTGCGAAGGTTCATTTTTGTTTAGAATTTGTGTGTCAATGTTGCCCTTCGTAAGGGCATCGTGAGGGCATCTTGTTCTCATCTGTGCCATCGGGCATTCGCCCTGATCAGAGTGAGGGCGAATGCCCGATGGCACCGATGATAACAAGATGCCCTCACGATTTGACAAGATGCCCTCTCGAGTGCCTTACGAAGTTTGCCGCTCACGAAGTTGCTGCCGGAGCCTGAGAAACTCCACCGGCGGTCATACGATGGCTTAAGATGCCCTCACGAATGGCCCGATGCTGTTACGATCAGAGCACTCCGGAGAGCATTCAGCAGTGTAAAGAGACAATACAAAGACAAAGTGGAATCTGACTTCAAAGGCTGTAACACCCGGAACTTGTGGGCGGGACTAAGAACAATGACAGACTACAAAGGAGCAGCGGGGGGTACTGCGGGAGTGTCTGTGTGCGCATCTCTCCCAGATGAGCTGAACAGTTTGTTTGCACGATTTGAGAGCAGCCAGGCTGTGGAGGCACAGAAGGATCAGGAGCCCTGCCCTTTTGTTTTAAACAGGGCAGATGTGTGCAAATCATTTAAAAGGGTTAACCCACACAAGGCTCCTGGACCCGATGGCATCCCTGGCCGTGTTCTCAGGGTGTGTGCAGTTCAGCTGGCAGAGGTGTTCACAGACATCTTCAACAGGACCCTGCTGCAGTCTGTAGTCCCCACATGTTTAAAACACTCCACCATCGTTCCTGTCCCCAAAAAGACAAAAATCACCAGCCTCAACGACTACCGCCCAGTAGCACTCACCTCCATCATAATGAAGTGCTTTGAGCGGTTAGTCAAAACCTTCATCACCTCCTCCCTCCCTGATTCTCTGGACCCCCTACAGTTTGCCTAGCAAACAGGTCCACAGACGACGCCATAGCCCTCACCATCCACACTGCCCTCTCACACCTGGACCAGAGGAACACATATGTGAGAATGCTGTTCATTGATTACAGTTCAGCATTCAATACCATTGTGCCCTCCAAGCTGGTCATCAAGCTCAGAGACCTCGGGCTCAACAGCGCCCTCTGTGACTGGATCCTGAACTTCCTGGCGGGCAGACCCCAGGCAGTGTGGGTGGGAAACATCACATCCTCCACCCTGAACCTCAACGCCGGAGCCCCTCAAGGCTGCATGCTCAGCCCTCTCCTCTACTCCCTGTTCACTCACGACTGCGTGGCCACACACAGCTCCAACACCATCGTGAAGTTTGCTGACAACACGACCATCATCGGCCAGATCACAGATGGCGACGAGACGGCGTACAGAGAGGAGGTCGAAAACCTGACATCTTGGTGCCAGGATAACAACCTCCATCTCAACTTCAGCAAAACCAAGGAGCTGATTGTGGATTACAGGAGGCAGCCGAGAGAGGGACACGCCCCCATCACCATCAATGGGACTTTGTGAGAGAGTCAGCAGCTTCAGGTTCCTCGGGGTCCACATCACTGAGGACCTGAGATGGACTCTTCACACTACCACCATCACCAAAAAAGCTTGACAGCGGCTCTTCTTCCTCCACAGGCTGAGGAGGTTTAACATGGACTCCAGGATACTCTGCAACTTCTACAGGTGCACCATAGAGAGTATCCTGACTGGCTGCATCACGGCCTGGTACGGCAGCTGCAAGGCCGGCCCGTAGCACTGCCGTTATAGATGTTCGCCTAGGGTGCCAGATCTGGGGAGGCGCTGCGCTGGCAGTTCTGGGACGGAATTTTTTTTTTTTACCATTGGTGCTCATCCTAATTTTCGGCCTTGATGTAACAATATTCATAATTAAGTCAATGTAACACCCTTTTCACCCCGATTACACGTTTCATTTGCCCTGAACGATGGGCGCTGTAAGTGATGAAAATGGGGAATGTTGGCTTATCTGGCACCCGCAGCTCACAGCCAAAATGCGAGTGAGCGAGGGAGAGGGGAGGGTGCACCGGTACCGGCGCTGTTGTTATTAGAATCTGGTGCTAGCTGCTCTAACGGATATAAGAAGAAGATGTTTCTACAATAATGTGGAGGGAGAGTCCTCTCCAGTCAGACTGAGAGGCTGATGACTACAACTCAGTGAGGTAAAGGACTCTCTCAGTGTTTAGATGGTTCACTTTAGTCTAAGTTATTCAGTGGGTCTCAAACGGTTTGGTCACAATTTATGTAAACACATATTTCCAAGGCACTCCTTTATAATTATTGGGATAAACAGGTTTGAAATCATTCCAATGTATACTATAGGACAGTAAACCAAAAATATCGTTTAAAACTGGAGAGATTAAAAAAAAGGCATAGATAAATAAATGTTAACTAGGTCGATAACAGATAATAAGATATGAATGAACAACACAAATAAAACAAGTTACATTTATTTGTTATTGGCTATGGTAGGTTATTGGTTGTGTTCACATACTTATTTGATTAATAAAATGTAAACCGATCTTTTTCATATGGGTGTTTAGAGTTGTACCCCCTAGATCTAGTAGTGATTATGCTCGAAGTGCACCAGATTGAAGCATTTTACTTTAAAATGTTCAAACATTTCTTCCCGGAGGGGCATACCCCCGGACCCCCCTAGAGGATGTGACGTCCATCCCCCATTATATTGCGTATTCCTTGGAGACTCTATTGATCTTTATCTTTTCTATTGTACGATTCTCTGGCTGGGGTGGGGGGGGCGCCAGCTAAAATCTCGCCTAGGGCTGCAAATTGTCTAGAGCCGGCCCTGGGCAGCTGCACCGCCCAATCGTAAGAGGGTGGTGAAAACTGCACAGAACATCACCAGGAGGAAGCTGCCATCCATGGAGGACCTTTACTCCTAGCGGCTCAGGAAGAAATCCCTCCGGCTTATAAAAGACCCATCACCCCAGCCATAAACTGTTCTGCCTGCTGCCGTCTGGCAGGCGGTACTGCAGCATACAGACTAAAATCACCAGACTCAGGGACAGTTTCATCCCACAGGCAATAAGACTGTTAAACACCTGAACTGTTGAAACAACATCTGTCAAACTTCTGAACTGTTGAAACAACATCCACAATATTCATCTGGCTGCTACTTAAAAAGTATTTATCTATTTACCTAATATATCATATTTCAATGACTTGAGGGACAAATATTGACTCTTATTGCACTATTTCACTTTTTAAACTATTTTTCTTCTTGTATTTACTATTTACTGTTTACTTGCACTATATTCTTCTGTTTATCTGTGTTTTGTGTTGCACTGTTGGAGAAGCCTGTGACACAAGATTTTCATCGACATAACTGCACTGTAGCTATGTTCGTTTGACGAATAAAGAACCTTCAGAAAATGTCCCTATTAATAGAATACCATGAAGCTGGAGGCCAGGATTCAACTTAACCACTCCAGCACCAGCGACCCTTGGACGTCCCTCCACCAGTCGTTGTGTTATACCAGCAGATAAGGTTCCCTGCCAGTCACTTTGACCCCGGGGACATTGTGACATTTGGTGAGTAGAACAATGTCACAGCTGCTTTCCTGACCTTTGGAAAAGGCTCATGCAACACCATTTGGAAGAACCGCAGAGATGCTCTTAACTGTATTTGTGGCGATCTCTATCATGAACTCCATTCGTACTTTTGGCTGAAGATGTAATGATGTACATGCAAGATTTTTTAACATCCCAGATATTGACTGTCTTAAACACCATCTGTACAAATTAAAATACATATATGTGTGGGAGTAATGAGTGAAGGTGTTAAAAATGTGTAATGATAACATCTTGTGCCTCACACTTGAACAACGTCTAACTATGTTGGGTTTGCTTTTTGTATTAAGGTGGGACGTTCATGTGTGCCTGAGCAGATGACTGAGCAGAAAAAAAGAGAATGATACTTTCCTGGAAATGACCAACATTGAAGAAGTCTAAGATACTAAGACGATAATCCTTTTGCTAACACTGCCCCCCGGTGCACAGGGACATTACTACACTCATTAACATGAAAGGTAATAGCATTAAATAAAAAAACCTATATATAACTATAATACTTTGATTATCCTAGGGGGAAATTGGGTTTTTGCGACAGTTATTCCACTTAAGAATAACATTTAATTTAAAGAAATCATCATAAGAAGTCAGAATACGCAAAACAAATATGAAATAAAAATAGATAAACACATTGAAAGTAAATGATACAAAAAAAGAAAATATAGAAAAAAAGGAAAACATTTAATTTAAACACAAGAACTGAAGTGACAGCATTTAAAACAAGTAAATACAAATAGAGAAATTAAAAACAACGCAGCTCCCAAGAATACCAAAGAAAAGCCACTTTATTCATTTTTGGTAACTACACACAGTTTCTAAAGAAATAAGCAAGCAAAAAATAAAGTTTTACCTGCATCCAATCAAGCTCGCTCTTAGTTTGCCAGTATTTTTTGTCCAGCAGAGTTTACAGACCCTGAATGCTAATGGTATTATTGAGATGCAGAGCATGCCAGCAGCACTGTGCTGGGACCTCAGCCTCCATGCAGTGAGCCAGTACAAAGCCCAGAGATGTATGCACAAGCTCTGAACTAATGGCCTATACAACATACACACACGATTTGTCTTTAAGGTTGTTAGGGCATCTTTAAGCTTAGCTATTCCTTTTATGCTGATTCACCCTGCTCTGAATACCAATAAAGCTGACCTGTTTGTCCTCCCCTTGGTATTTATTTTCATTATCGCTTCCAATCATACACGCAAGTGATTGAACATGTTCCTGTTAATCACTCATTTTCCTCCAATCATCACTTTGACACTTAAGCAATCTGAAAAGAATTCTAACTCTCGTGTTATTACAGATCTTTGATTGTGCTATCTATATGCAAATGACCTGGGACATGACAGAGCAGACTTTTGTTGGGAAGACTGCATCAACAAACCTGTGTGACTCAACTGTATCTATTAAAAAAAGACAAGACACATATTCAATAAGATATAAAGAAGCTTCCCGGGTCAAATAATTGGTTATTTGCAGCAGCCTTGTATAACTGTAATAACAATATCCAGTCACAGACACTGTGTGTGTGTGTGTGTGTGTGTGT